>JANRMT010062792.1:26943947-27010563 GCA_026402145.1 Polypterus bichir lapradei | reverse complement strand
GGTCATTCCGAGTGTCAACTGGATGATAACATGTACAAGACCGCAAGATCACCTCCCCCCCCCACCCAGAAGGGGGTATGTTAGGGCTGCTTTCCCCCTACAGTATTTTTAGTCGACCAATGAGGAATGTGTGTACCAAGTTTCATGAAAATCGCTCAAACCGTTCTTAAGTGATGCTGGAACATACATACACACATTGACTTTTATATACAGGCAGTCCCCAGGTTACGTACGAGATAGGGCCTGTAGGTTCGTTCTTAAGTTGAATTTGTATATAATTCGGAACAGGTACATTATTTTAATAAATGCTATTGTTTACCGGCTGTAACCAAGTGCTCTGCCAATGAATGATGGACTTTCACCTCTCTCGGAACCTTTTATTATTTGTACTTTATTTTCCATGGTGTTGGTTTTTCTTTTCTTTACTGTGTCACCCAGCACTTCTATCAGATTTGTGTTTCAGAAACATTGTTCAAGGGTGAAGACAAAAGGTTAAGATAAGCTCTTCTGCACAGCACTGTACACGCTATCACAGCAGGAATGCACCCCTCGTCAGCACGTCTGGCGTACTGAATGAGAGGCAACTTACTGCAATGCACGTAACAGTACAAGCAGGCTTGCTATTGAGAATGAATGGGTGCAGTGAGGGGCGATTCACCATTCGCCCACCACACAGTCACTTCCACTTGCATACAGTATGTTGCCTGTAGCATCTGCCCACTGAGAATGAACAGGGTGCAGCCAAAGGCGGGTAGTGAATCACCCATTCAACAGGCAGCCACCCAAGGCACACTATACAATGCTGCCCCCTGCCGCTCCATTCACCCTTAATGGCCTCCGTTCAGCCACAACTGGATCACCACTTGCAGCATCACCAACCGCCCACCAAGAACGAACGGGGCAGTCAAGAGTTGTAGCTGCGGCTGCGTGGTGGACGGGCAGCAAACTGCCCCATCAAGCCTCCGTCCTGCACACATGCGGTAGCTGTGGCCCCCACGACTATGGACCTCGGGTCACCGTTTGCCACGCACCCACTGCCCCATTCATCAACCGGATCCACTCGAGGGATACTACACTGCGCAAGCAGCGAAATCGCCCCTTCCAGCCACCACTTGCAGCGTCCCCCAGACAGATGACGGAACGGCAGTTACTGAGGAGCCTGCGCCGCATCCCCCAGACGGATGAAGGAGCAGCTGCGGCCCCGTTCATATGTTGTATGTCAGATGTCTGTAACTAGGGGATTACCTGCATATATATATATATATATATATATATATATATATATATATATATATAGGGTGGTCCAGATCTAATTATGCAATTTTCATTATGCTATAACTCATGAAGTTTATTACATAGAAAATCACCTGAAAAATTGTCCCTGCATAAATCAAAGTCATCCAGACAATCTGGATCTGCATAATTAGATCTGGACAACCCTGTATATATACACTATATATATATTTATAGAGTGGAAGAGAAGATAGTAAGAGAAGCTATCCATCCATCCATCCATTTTCTAACCTGCTGAATCCGAACACAGGGTCACGGGGGTCTGCTGGAGCCAATCCCAGCCAACACAGGGCACAAGGCAGGAACCAATCCTGGGCAGGGTGCCAACCTACCGCAGGACACACACAAACACGCCCACACACCAAGCACACACTAGGGCCAATTTAGAATCGCCAATCCACCTACTTTGAAGAAAGACCTGAGAGAAACAGAAGGAGATCAGAGATAAAGGTAGTCATTGATGCTTGGACCAGGATACAGAGATGTGGGCAAGCAGATAAGCAACCTCATAGACAGTCAGAAATACCAAATTCCAATTACATAGATAGATAGATAGATAGATAGATAGATAGATAGATAGATAGATAGATAGATACTTTATTAATCCGAAGGGGAAATTCACACAGTTAGAAAGGGTCTGGAGGACAAGTGCGAAAATACCAGGAAATGATCAGAATGTGAAGAATCATAGTCAAAAAGAGAAAGCAAGGGTCAAATATACCAGGAGGCTAAACAGACCCAGGCAAATAAAATCCAGAGGGCAAAAAGAGCTACAGTCATAAACTGAAGAGATCAGAAAAACAAAGAGACCAGTAAATTAAACCTAACCCTAGAGTCTACAGAAAAAAACAAGGTCACTAGCACAAATATGAATGACAAAGTTTGTATGTACCAAGGGGTAACTTGAATGTATGAACATATCTATATATAATGTCCCGGGTCATCATAAACACAACAGCATGTGAATGATGCATAAATAACAAAAATGAACATGGTAAAAAATATAACTTCTTGTATTCAATTCAAAATGTAAAACAGGCATCAGAATAGAATGTAAAAAAAGTTAAACACAAAAATTCATACATAAAAGTTATAAATTATAGTTACACTCCATCTGTCGATTTATATTTTGCTTCGCTCATTGTTTCTTTCCATTATTAACCTTTACTGTGTGTTATTTCACCCTCCTTTGTGTCTTTCTTGGTTTAGGGATGACACAAGAGCACATCCTGTCCTACACAATATATACTCAATATGTACATTATGCACTCTAACTACTGTGCTAAGACAAATTTTTTTACATTTAAGAAATATTGGAAAATTAAGGTGCTCTCACTAGTATATAAATCCAGTTTTATGTTCTCAGGGAGCCAGAATCCATGCCAACAGCACTAGGTATAAATCTGGACTTATGCCTGAAAGGAGTGTCAGTCTACTAGCTCATACATACTTTCAGACATGCTGCACCAATACAAAATTCCACAATTAATCTAACATGTTTGGGAGATGAAGGAAACTGGAGTTCAGAGAGAAAAAAATGGCACACATGGCAGAGCAATGGCCAAGATTCAAACCCCAACTTGTGGAGCTGTGAGAAAGCAACACTGACAATTTTGCCACCAAGCAAACCTTGCACAATTACAGTATGTTGAAAAATTGTAAATCTGAAACAAAATATTTAACACATAAAGCTTGAATTTTGTAGAAAATGTCCAGGAAATGCAGGCTGCGTCTGTGCATGTGTATGTGTGTGTGTGGGTGTACTTACAGTATTCAAGCATGAGAAAAATTAATGGGTTATATCACTCAAATGTGTCCTTTTGGTCATGCTCCAGTTTTGTTCATTTTTAATGCTTTACATCCTGTTAGCTTTCAACTATATCTGTGAGAAATGTGAACTCAAATTTAATTGCTGTAATGCTTCATTCAGTCTGGAAGAAGCTGCAGTAAAACATGAATTTGCTCCTCTTAGTTAGTTTTTAAAGCATTCTTTATTACAACTAGAATTACTTATCAGTTTGGTAACCCTGTCACAATCCATTGCACTAACAAATACTCATAATTTCACATAAAGTGCACGTCATCTATTTTATTAAACAAATTTAAAGAGAATAATATGTAAAGTGCTTACCTCTATTGCCTCTATATCATCATCTCTGTAAAGAGAAATCACAAATGCAGCTATTAATAACACCTTCTTTATCAGTCTGTTTAAAGAATTGAGAGAACAGTGCATACATCTACAAAAGGCTTTCCTATTTTTTATCACTTGCTAAGACATTTCAATAACTCATACTGATTAGCACCTATAATGGTCCTGTCTATATTTTCTTCAAACTGACCTACTTTAGTTAATCCTTATTATTACTATCATAAATACTTGACAACAGAACCATCTGCTTCACTTTTACAGTCAGTGAAGCATTAATTACATGCAATGTGCACCATCCCATAATTTCGTCCTATGTGCATCCATTTAAATGTTTATATTTCACTACTTACTTTAATTCAATCATAAGATATCGGGATTTAAATTACTCTGTTAAATAGTTAACAGTTATTACTTCTAAGCACATGATTAAAAATTTTGCTTGATTTTGTACCTAACCAAAGCCATATTGTTTTGGGCGGGCCATTTGGAGAAGGGAAAATCAGTGGGGAATACCTTCCCTAGAATACAGAAGACGTCGATGCCAATGGTGACAAAGTGTGTTGCCATGCTTGTGAGAGTAGACAGGCACCACTATGGGTAGTATGCACTATGTTTGTGCTGCAGTAAGTACTTTAAAAGGAAAATAGGCAGAACTGCCCACACAAAGAAGAGTAAATGGTGGCCTGGGCAGACCCATTCAATATTTCATGAGGACACTTGGGGACTGATGACCCAGCAGTTTGTCAGGACACCTGACCCTCACCTAATACAGAGACAGAGAGAGAGAGAGAGAGAGATAGATAGCCACAAAGCATTGGCAGGAAGTGCTAACTAAGCAATATAAAAAAGAACCATATTGCCTTGTGCAAAGGTGGGCAGTGACAGAAGGCTAATAGGAACCCCACATCTTGGTACATGTCAACCAAAGGTTTAAAACTAGAAGTGTTGGGACTTGGTTGTTTTTTTTTAAGATTGATAGATAAGAGACTACCTAAGTGACCTAGTCCTATAAAAAAAATGATGGATTAGGATTGCCAGGACATTATGCCTTGCCAGGGGTACTTCTAATCTAATGTATACTTAGAAAAACAGAGAAATGAACAAGGAAGTTCCTGTCTTTGAAAGTACAGTAATTCCAGGCATTGACTTTAAGTCACCACAGAATGAGATTAAAAGCCAACTCATTGCCAGTGGTCCAATGAATGCAAAGTCAGGAGGGGAGCTGAGAGACTTAGCTGGCAGGAGGATGAGAGGCCAGAATGTGAAAAAGTAAAATGGAATATGTTAAAATAAATGCTTGTGTGCACTATTGTCATGTGCAAGTGGACAACTCCTCAAACCAAGCAGACAGAGACTTGAACTTATGCAGACCCAAGAAGTAGCAGAGTTTATCTTTCCTGTCTATTTATTTGGTATTTTAGTAATATCCCCTTTTCATCTCTCCCTCATGGTTATTTTTATTTTAAAAAATCATTAAATATAATTTGTGTGTATTTTATCCTTCTGGATATCATTCTGCATAAGGAGGTCGCTATGGGAGTACAGATTTGTTTTACTGTTAATAACCTGTGACCAAGCTATTATACAGTAAGCTTACACGGATGCCTACATCCATATCATTTTGCATGATAAATGCACACTATACACAAATAATAAATGGAAAAAATAAGTTTTGTGAGCACATGAGGACCATTAATAAATAATAGTACTTTCAACAGCTAACAGAAAACCTTGAAAAACAAAAGAAAATTAAGTCAAAATACTCGTTCAATACTACATAAATAAGAAAATCGACAAAGATGAGGATCTCATGTGCTTTTGCAAATTAATTTTTAAAGCTTA
The DNA here is from genome assembly GCA_026402145.1 of Polypterus bichir lapradei. Taxonomy (NCBI): domain Eukaryota; kingdom Metazoa; phylum Chordata; class Cladistia; order Polypteriformes; family Polypteridae; genus Polypterus; species Polypterus bichir. Next base: position 27,005,276 of record JANRMT010062792.1, on the reverse strand, counting down.
ATGTTTATGCACATCAAATTCAAATGTATCTTATACTTAAGTGTACAACATGTTGCAGGAACCACCCTGACCCAACACATACAAGAATACATGGGATCTGAAAATGGAATTGACACTTTACCAATTTTTATTATTATGATACTTCAATCAAATATGCAGTATTCTACAAAGTTCTTAAAATTTTTCACACAACACATCTAATTTATTGTAAGAGGTTTCAGGATAATATTTAGAATTAAGAAAATAAATAAAAATAACATTTTGACTGTGTATTTGTAAGCTCAGTTGCTTCTTTGCAAATCATGATCTTATAATCTTATTATGAATTAATGTAATGATGCTGGCTTAATTAAAATATCTTGTATGGTCTCCTGGTGTTTACATGTAAAACCAAAAGGGAACTAATAATATATAATGCTACATTGAAGCTTAGATTTTCCCTTAGCTGGTTTTCCCCATAGATGCTGGATTTCCGTGACCTTTCAGTAGCCTACCTTTCAACGGACACAGGGATTTACATTTCAGACCTGTTATATTATTTGTCATTGTTGTCACTGATTACATATTTTTGTTAACACTGGTGACATTCTGTCTGTTTCATATGACATGCTCACCAATTATATAACATCCATCCATCCATTTTCCAACCCATTGAATCCGAACACAGGGTCACAGGGGTCTGCTGGAGCCAATCCCAGCCAACACAGGGCGCAAGGCAGGAACCAATCCCAGGCAGGGCACCAACCCACCGCAGGACACACACACCCACACCCACACACAAAGCACATACTAGGGACAATTTAGAATCGCCAATCCACCTAACCTGCATGTCTTTGGACTGCGGGAGGAAACTGGAGTACCCGGAGGAAACCCACGCAGACACGGGAAGAACATGCAAGCTCCACGCAGGGAGGACCTGGGAAGCGAATCCGGGTCTCCTAACTGTGAGGCAGCAGCGCGAACCACTGCGCCACCATGCCGCACCATTATATAACATATTCAAATAAAATTTTCTTGTACCATATAACATAAAACTTAGTGTAAAATAGTTAAAAAGTGAGATACACATAACAATAATGACACAACCATATAAAAAATATTATTTCTGTGCCAGTGTGACAATTGTGACAGTCTAGCCAAAGCAACAACAACAGAGATTGGTACACTAGTCACATTGGATGGGTAGACATAATCAGTAGCTTGTGACACTCTATAATGGACCTGAGCCTCCTCAGAAAATAAAGCCTGCCCTGGCCTTTTTAGTACAGCATGTTTGTTTTATCCAACCATTCCTGTCTACATTCACCTCCTGCCTGTTTACAATGACTGAAATGTTTTTTGGCATTCCAAAAGTCCACCACCAATTTCTTTGTCGTTCTAAGGTTTAACTCCAGGTGGTTCTCAATATATTCCATGACAAAGTTCTGCCCTATATTTCTATACTCTTCCTCACCTTCACTGTTGACGCTGTCTGTAGTTATATGCAAGTGATATAAACTGGAGTTGTATTTAAAATGAATGGCGTAAACAGTAAAAAGAAAGAGAGATAGGAATGTTCCTGGGATACTCGTGTTTAGGGCTGGAACTAATGATTATTTTGGTAGTCCACTAATCGTTCAATTTCTTTTCTGATTAGTCGATTAGTTACAATTATTTCATGCCTGACTATTTTGATGCCTGTGACCTGTGGTTGCACATCCTGTTCTGAATGTCACTCTGATGTCTCTGCATTAACACGATTAAAATTAATAATAATTACATTAAAATAGCAACCAGTGAAACATATGGATTTAAAAATAATCAGATGTTTTATATTAGTGTGACCATCACAATAAAAAAGAAATACATTAAACAATACAAACTAAAGTGCACATAGTCTTTAAACAAAGTGCATTTAACTTAACTAGAAATGGCCACTGGTGTGTCTTAAAGTCCAAAAGTTTAAATAAAGCTTCAATACAAATAAAATAAAACAATAATGTACAGTTTATAAAAGATTCAGTTCATATATTCCTGATTGCAGTGCAGGAACATGGGCATTTCGACATGCTCTGGTGTGAGGCTGCCTCTCTTCTTTGAGACAATGTTCCCACCTGCTGAAAAGAGACGCTCAGAGGAAGTAGAGGTAGCAGGAATACACAAGAATGATTTTGCAGAGAGAGAAAGATATTTTAATCATCACACTCTGAAAGAAAATTGTTGTAGTTTATCACATCATGTACTATATTATGCCAAAATAAAAAAATAACAGACTAAAATATGTAACAAGCTAATTACTAATATACTCCAAAACACAAGTTACCTAACGTTAGTTAGAGATGATTTACTATTCATATGAATTCAAATATTATACGAAAAAAGAAGAAAAAAAAACTAGGACGGCTCAGCTACACCTATTCACTCATTTACTATAGCTCCAAACACGTTAGTAAACATAACTGAAGTTATATTCACTTAACCCTTAAACCGCCACAACTGGCTAGAGTGGGTTTCCAGTGCAATTTGGAAGCACACTGAAGCCGAGTATATGCGACGACATACATTTGGCGACGTACATTCATTGAACTCCGCAACCAGCTGTAGTCATGTCTTAGTGCGATTTGCCAGCACGCAGGGGGCAAGTATATTCGGCGACGTACATTCATTGAACCCCACAACTGGCTATATTTGCTTCACAGAGCAATTTGGAGCACGCTGGAGCTGATCAGTCAGTGCCGTACATTTGTTGAGCAGCCAGCTCATGAGCACTGCCGGCCCTGGCGGCACTGCAGCATCACTGTCTCTGGGATTCAGCTGCTGCACTAGACGAGCCTGCAATCATCAGCATATACCTATGTGTGTTTGCGTGCAGCCAGTTCAAGCGCAGTTGGCTTGGTGATTTACTGAATTTCATAAACGGCTTCAGTTGCATCTTGAACATATAATAATTGATTGTTGCAGTAGTTTTTTATAGTTTTTACAGTTCATTTGCACTGTGTAAAGTGATCAGTGTTGCAGTAATTGTGATGCTCTTTGCATGAAAAAAAATACGTGTTCCATTAAAATTTCACATTTTCTTTGTGAATTGTGACGTTTACTTAAAAACTGCAGCTAAAAAGTATTTGGCATCCAGGGGTGCATTAACCCCCAAGTATGTGTAGGTTTAAGGGTTAACTATCATTGTCGAAACCTTGATATACACATTATAGTAAAAACATCAACGTTAACACGTGACACTAACTTTACTTGTTAACTTACCTCTCAAGAGACGGCGGCATCACAGCTCCAGGATGCTTGTGTTTCAGATGCTCATGCATTGCGGTGGTACTGCCATGAAAAGAAAGTTCTGCTTTGCATAATCTGCATTCAACTATTTTTTCTTTTTCAGTGAAGTGCTCCCACACTTTAGAAAGTTTTTGTCTCAATTTTTCCCCTCCTCTATCCGACTCACCATTGCAACCACGTTTATTTTCCTCTACATTCTTCTTCTTCTCAGACATTCTTCTTCATTGGTAGGACTGTGTGCAGTCTTAACAAACAATAACGATACTGCCCCCAGATGTTCATGTAGTGCATTGCAGTTACAAAAGCCAATGTGGTTCTTAGTGACTGGAGCCTCTTTTGAAGGTTCGGTTTATGACAATAAAAAATCTGTGTCGACGATTTTTTGTAGTCAACATCGTCCATTTCGGCGACTAATCGTTGCAGCCCTACCCGTATTTTGTTAAGCATCCAGCAGGTGGCACATGCACCCTGGAAGGGGTTTCTTAGAGAATGCAGCCATTACTAACCCAACAATATACATAAAGAAATATCTTATATCTTTCCCTAGCATTACGGTGGTGATTCTAAATGGAAATAAAGGAAAATTATACTAATATCTGTTTAATACAGGCTTAACTCTCGAAGGTGAGCTACGTGATTAAAGCATGATACAGTTGGGGTTTCCTGTGAACGGCACTTGCCCAACTTCGAGACAGAGTTTGGTAAAGCATGTTGTCCTAGGCATGGGCAGGAGCGATGTCTTCCATCCTTCTGTAGGTGAGCTCTGCTGTTCTGGACAATGTCTAAGCATTAATACATTTCCTACATAGGACACTGTAAGGGGCATATATCTGTATCACCTCAAGCTTATTTGCCAACCCAACAAACAAGATATTGTTAAAGGCACTTAAGAAAAAAAAATAACTGTGAATTAAGTGTCAGCTTTGTCCAGATGGTAGTAGTTCTGCATAGGATGTAGAGCAGAGCTTCATCTACTTCTGTATGTGCTTGGTAGGCAAACTGCATGGGATCTGGGTGGTCTGTAACCACGGATCATAGATGTTTAAGGACCAGCACAGCAAGTGTCTTCATAATATGTGAGTTACAGGCCTGAAGTCCTTAAGAAGACTGGGTGTCCATTTTAAGTACGGGAACTATGTAGACAGTTTCCCCAATTTTGGCACCCTCTTCACTTTTAAGGAAAAGGGTGAACAGATATTGAAGGGCAAAACAGAATTGTATGGCACGTATATTGACTGATGCTGACTGATATCATCGGACCCAACTATAGTATTTGTGACGTCCTTGCTGTTGAATGGGAGTCCGATTTGATTGAAAACAGATTTAGCTCATTAGCCCTGTCCTTCTCCACTATCACCATTACCATTCAGATCAGTACAATCTTCCAAAATACAGTATATCTTTTCTTTACACGGATCAAACATGCTATCCAGTTAATGGTTAAGTTATTTATTGTCTTATCCTTGCAACATTGGGTGTATGACAAGAATCATCCTTAGGCATACTAATAAACATCACTGATTAATCTTGCATGTTCATTTTTAGGATGCTGTAGAAAACTGAGGTGCATGAAGAAAATCCATGTGTCACGAACATCTATGATGAGGGCAAGCAATAATTTTTCAGTTTGTTGGGCTAGTGAGGGCCAGTGATCTAAAGTTCAACAGCTAGTCAGCTGAATTTCAGAGTTAGGCACATCATTTGTAAAAAAAAAAAAGAATAACTTCTCTTCTTCTTTCAGCTGCTCCCGTTAGAGGTTGCCAAAGCAGATCATCTTGTTCCATATCTTCCTGTCCTCCACATCTTGTTCTTTCACACCCATATGTCCTCTCTCACCACATCCATCGACCTTCTCTTAGGCCTTCCTCTTTTCCTCTTGCCTGGCAGGTCTATCTTTAACATCCTTTTCCCAATATACCCAATTACACCAATTTTAATACAAATGTAAAAATTCAGTCAAATAACTCAGCAAATACTATTAAAATGTCTGCAATTATCAGCCAAAATAAGTCACATTTCAGTCCTAAATGAATAAAAGATATTTGTAATTTAATTAGTTTATGAAAAGTTATCTAAGAAATGTTTAGCCTTCACATTTACAACAAACTGTAGATACTGTACTAAAAGAGTCCTCTCTTTTAAATAAGATGGTTGCATTGCTAGGCAATCGTGCTTTCATAAGCACATGACACCTAAAACACAAAATGTAATCAAAAGTGTACATTTTCTTCATTAACAACTTGTAAAAAAATAAAAACATTAGCATTATTTAAAATAAAGCCAGATACTGATTCTATGCAAACACTGAGAGAACATACAGTATGTACCCCACACAGCCATTGATTGGGCTCTGGGGCAAGATTGCTAACCATTATGCCACTATGCCACCCAATTAGAATTCACCTAATAATTTTTCTGATCTTTTAACTAACTGAAAGGTCTTGAATATGCTTGAAGCCTCAAATTAAAAAATCATTAAATCCAAAAATATCGACAGTCTTTAGGGACAAACAACTTGTTTGCTAAATTAAAAAAAAAATAACATCCATTATTCTTTGGGCACTAAAATACAGTGCAATTTAAGATCCATAGCATATAGTACATGTATTTGTTTTTGCTAATCAACAGTCAACCAGTGCACTTAGTGGCAGCATAAAAATCATTAATATATTAGGCCAAAAACACTCATAACACATTGTTAGATGAAGTCTCAAAATGTTGGCCAGCAAAAGCCAAATCCAACAAATTTTAATAATGATCAGAAAAAATGAGATAAACAACTAAAAAAAAAATCCAAGATGAAAATGAAATAGGAAAGACTCGGTTTAAGGAAAAGCACCAAGAAGCAACAAATCAATATTCCATAATAAACCATAATAAACATCACAACCAATTGTTCTTGATGCACTTGCATTTACCCTATAATCACTACTTTTTTGCCATAAATTTAATCTTGCTCCATATCCAAAGCGGAAAATTAGTGATACCGAAGGATAATTTCAGTTTACTTACTGATTATTTTGGCTATTCAGCAAATTTTAATAAATACTGCAAACACTCAAAAAAGGTGAACATTAATTAAAAAAACTGAACACCAGGAGAAAACCAAGAAAGAACAAAGATATGATGTAACAGGTCATTTTAATACTTCAGCTGAAATACAAATGCAGCTCTAATTCTGTTGTACAATAAGTAGTGAAGTATCTCCAAGCAACCAAAGATGTAATCAGAATCTGTGTAACTAGTAATTATTACAATTGGCAAGATATACCTCTGACACAGCAAAGTATATGCTATTACGTAGATAAGAAGTACAAGGTTTCTAGTGGGAAAATTCACATGAAAGTCCTTTATAGTAGGTGTTCCAAATAAGACAATTTGTAAAAAACAATATTACCCAGTTGAGATGATTTCTCATTTCTTTCAATAATATAAAAAATATAATAATAATAATCAGGTCAGCCAGAAATGGCATTTGCATGATCAAGTTGCATTTGGAGCAATGCAATACATACTCAATATGTTTTGTTTTTCATTTTTACAAAAGATTACACAACCTGATTTATTTTTTTTTGTGCTTCAAAGTACCAAATCAAAAATGACCTTCCATTTCCTGCAAAACACTGGCTAGAAAGTGGAACGGTAAGAGACCTTAAATGGCAACTCCAAAAATTCTCATAACATGGGAAAGCAGCCATAGACACATGAATTTAGCTTGAATTGTGTTTCATGTAAACAGTTTCAATAGATATCAGAGAAAGGTAGCAGAAGCAAACAAAAGGACAAATGGAACATTGGCTTACATCTCTTACTGAGGGTACCCTTGCACAAAAACCTCAAACACTTTAACTGGCACACTCCCTCTTTATCTTCTCAACATTCTCATCTAATCACTCATTCATTCATATCACACGCACTTTAAGACAGTGCAGTTACAACAAATACTCAGTACTAAAATGTGGCATTATAAAATCATTCAGACCCCTTTTTTAACTTGTGATGCTTTATGATGTTTTATTACATTATTATTAAACTAGATGTGATATAGCAATTCTGTTGTCAGATTTGGATTCAGAACGCTCAAATTTATAAAGGATATCTAAAAACTGTGTTTTTTTTTTTTCTGCAGACCAGTGTTATCTGAAACTAAGAGAATACCATCAGTTTAGCAAGTATTTTTGGGTTTACCTAAAGTTAGATGTTAGAATTATGTATTAATTGTGTTAAAAACCTTGACATCAGAATATGGAGGACTGTGTGGATTACAAATACATTAATAATTTCATATGTTAACATTAATAAAGTGAACTTTGTTTTACTATTATATTTGTTAGTCTACTAAAGGAAAATACATTCAAACATTTTAACCACTTAATTGTCAATACACAATTTAACATGACTAATTAATTGTGACAGCAGCAACAGTCTCAAGGGAAAATTTTGAGTTTTACTCAATCTAATAATTTCTTGACTATGCCATACTGTATTTTTCACTTAAAGCACTTGCATAGTAAAATTCAAACATTTAAGAAAAATAAATGAACTTGCAAGATATCATTCCAGTATTCTTAATGGCTACAGTTCCCCTTAAAGGTCACAATACCAAAGACAAGCAAGGCATAAAGGGGGATTCAAAATTTAATCCATTGCAAGAGTCCTACAGAAATAATGAATAATGACCTTTAATCTTCTCCTGCTTGGCACTTAGTATATTAACTAATCATAAAAACAGTCTAAAATAATTACAGAAATATGAATATGTTTTAACCCAATATATTTTAAAGCATATAATAAAAAGTCACTTTGTCTGTGAGAAACTCTTCCTTTCTCTAGACTAAGAAACAAATAAATAACATAAAATATCACTAATTACAAATATTCTGTATGGTAAGCTGCTAACAATAAATTTAAAAAATAATTTGCCAGAAAAGATATGTTGTTGAAAAATGTATGTCGAACATTAAGCATGTCTGCCTTTTTGCTTATACTTACTTTTAGATTTTTATTAATAAAACTAAAACTCACTGGTTGGTGCTTGATGCATACATTGATTTAGAAACTAGAATGAAGCCTCAAAGGACTAATGGTGCACATACTTATCATCAGATCATATGTCATCACCCTTAGAGGGATCCTCCCCTGCAACTGCCGTGCTTTCTTGTTTCAGTCTGTCATAGTTTGTCACGAACAGAAGTAAACAAGTAGCAAAAATGGTTTTGTCACAGCTATTCCAATTAATTTGCTAATGAAATTCATAACAGTGGAGTAATCTATTGGGAAAGTGGCACTCTATTAAAAATAGTTCATAATGAAAAAATGTTCTTGATAAAATGCCATGGTCATCAGAGAGAGCTCTGGCAATATTGAAAACCTTGTTTTAGGAAATTAAATATTAAGATAATTAAAGTGCGAATCTGTACATTAAGGTGACTGCAGATTAACATAATGACTATATTATTATTAATTTGATGTCTTGAGATAGAAAGTATAACTTTCGTATTCATCTTTTGTTAGTGGCAATAATATTTCATAAATGGGTTACTATAAGGTATTACCTACAGCTGTTTTCCAAAGTTTGTACAAATACACTGTATGATAAATAAAAGGTTGCCAACCTTATTACCTTGACATTAAATGTCAGGATACTAAGGGAAATAATCATATTAAGACCAAAAACATTTTATGTCACTGTTTCCAGTAATGAAACACTGGACAAGTAAACATGTCTAATAAAGAAAGGATTTTTCCTAAAGATTACTGCACTTTATTTTTTATTGTGTTAGAGACTTTACAAAACAATTTCTGCTCTCTATCCCCCTATGTCTAAGCCCACATATACCGGTACTATAGAAGCCCCTGAATGTCATCAGAAAGGTTTTTGGGATGCATGTGAACCCATTTATGCATTGCTTAATCTTCCATACATAATCTGTAAATCAACAACTCTCTGTGTACAGCATATTCAGAGGATTCAAGATCTGGACTACATGCTTGGTAGTTGACAACTTCCTATTTTATTTTTTGAAGGATGTTCATATTGTAAGCAGCAAAACAAAAGAGCACATTTGGGGAGCCTTTCATTCTCCCCATTTTATTTAAAATGCTAGCCTTGTTTCATTCTTTAACATCCCTTATTACCTTCTCCCCAATTTTTTTCTTTTCTTCTTTGATGCAACTTATACAACCAAAATTACATCAGCAGCTCTCACACTAACAGCAAGTTTCACAAAATGGCTTGGAAAAAAAAAGATGTTCAGAATTTCTAAAGATATTTCCGGGTTACACTTTACTTTAGGTAGATATCACACAAGTGTGGTATACACTAATTGTATTGTACCCAGTAGTGTGACTACAGTGCAACTGTGTCCTGCTAATGAGGTAGATAGTGTGCAAATGGAGCATCTCCAAAGGTAAATATATATTTTACATCACTATCCTATATGCTCTGTATATACTTAACTCATTACTCTAGGGTCACAGCAGGTACACTGTAGCAATATCACACAGGAAGGAGCAAAGTAATTACTAGACCAGTACACTGTGAATATGGATATTTATGATATGAGTATTGACATACAAATATTTACATGGCCCCACATTTTGAAAAATAGAACAAATCAAAGTGGAAAGAAGTTACTTCCAATACCTGAAAAAGAAGGTTTCTCCCAGCAGCAGTGTTCATATGTGTTCATATCTCTAAGTTGTGTATGTTTAATGGGTTAATTCCAGGTAAATTTCTCAAAATGCTGAGATCGTTTAATAAGGATAGGTAAATATGTTAGACCCAGTAACCAGTCTGATCTGATATTGTGAATATGTTAACATGGTAGAATAATTCCGTATCTACACATAGCAGACTCTGCTTTGTTGTTATGAGTTCATTAAAAGCAACAAACATTAATTAGCCAGATATTGTATTTTCAATAAGCCTATAACTGGCGTATTACTATTAATAATCACTGTCAGTATTTTGACATCTGCATTTTCTATTCACTTGTAAAGGTGCGTTTTTTCCTGGCAAGGCACGCTCTCCATACCTGTCAACCTTACCTATGTCACGCTGTGTTCAAAATTAGTTTTTACCTGCAAACTTGTGAACATCTGAAGTACTGTTCAGATTTCCACTCTTCTGCATAGGCGCATTATTAAAGACGCGTATAAACGCTATAGATGCATCTAAGCAACAAAAGCGCGTTTTCAACCTTACACAATCATTTACAAAAACTAAAAAACCAAAAAAGCATGCCCACCACTCAGTGCCAGTTGCTGGATACACACCGTAAGTCGTCTGCGGAATATTGCTTGTGAACCGGCTCCTCGAAGATCGCGTCCTCAGTCTGCTACGCCGCACAGAGCCACGTACTGCCGCCTTTACCTGAGCGAGCCGATTATGCCTGGATCGCTGCTGAGTCACGCCCTGTTGGCATAGCAACGCCACCGCCAAGTCGAGGACGCCCGACTAAGGGGCGCTTCATCGGGTAACAGGTCTTGACTTAAGCCAAGAAGGTGGTTTTTCGAAAATGAAACCTAGACAAAGCAAACATCACTCATTACGACACATGTCAATGCAACGGTCAACGCTCGCTGTGGCTGAAAGGCAAACGATAGCTTTGTGCTTTAGTGAGGCTTATTGACTGTGCGTTTCTGAATGAGACTGTATGTACAGTGAGTAACGCTGCTGTTTTGCTCTTCCAAAGCGTAAATTCTGTCTGTGTGGAGTTATTATTATTATTATTATTATTATTTATAAGCTTGCATCGTTGATGCATTTATCCAGGGTAACTAAGAAAACAGGTTTTTCCCTATGTACGTGTGGGTTTCTATGTGGGTTTTTTTCGAATGTTCTAAAGCGAGGCCGCTAAGTGGACATTATGAAACTGTACGTGAAAGCCCTGCACGTCTCTGGTGCTGCTGGGATGAGCTGTTGCAAGGAAAAAAGTTGAAAAGTGAATAGCTATTTGTGGTTACCATTATTTACTTTTATACTGTTTTAACCAGAAGTTGACTCAGTTTGATAACAAGGTAATGGTAGCTATAACTGTTAACAGTACAACATATGTGGAGCCATACTATCAATTCATGCATGCAGATTATTCATATATTAAAGACATCTCTAAATGCTGCTAATTTGTTAGTCATTTTGGATAATCATAAAGGCATCCACTAAATAAGGGATTATAATATTACTACCTTTGCTTCCCGTTTAAGACAAGTGGTAATCTAAGTAATCAACAGAAACCTCTGCATTAATACTGTATCTACAGTGTACCAGCTACTGAAACATACTGTATTTTGTAATGCATGTAAGTAATAAAATTTTTCATTCCAGCAGATGGCACATCGCAAACCTTAGCAAAGCCTTTACGAATCCCATGGCAAATGACATATGACAGAGACACAGCAACAGGACGGACACACAGATGCACAGACATACAGACATTTTTCCTTTTCTTAAGGTGGATTTAGTATTTTGTGGCATATTTTATAATAATTCACTAACATATTTGTAAGTGGTTTCAAGATAAGTTCAGATAATTCACATTTTTCTTGAAACTGTTTACAGGTTTAATTTGAGGTATATTTTAAATCATTTAAAGATAATGGGTGTATTGACAAGTATATACTGTATACTTGTTTAAGTAAGTTTATTATGAGAAAGACTTTGTGAAGTTAATTGCAGTTATTTCAAAACAATTTCTTGCAATTGTAATTGAATTAAATTCATCCAACCATTTACTAAACTCAGTTTTTTGCTAGGAAGAAAAAGCTCAAACCCACACTGGACCTAAAATGATTTACTGAAAGCTTCAAATAAGTGCTTTCACACTGCAGGAGGTACCTAAATAGATTTCAAATATATCTTTCATATCATTATATGGTTTTCTTTCTCTTTATAGGTACTAGGGGACTCTGCCCCCTGCTCGCTTCACTCACCCACCCCCCCAGGTTTGGTTTACCGGATAAACAATTTAAAGAGATTGTTATTTTCATGGGAATTGTTACATATGCATTATTTTCACTTTTACTTTAAAAATTTTGTAAAAACAATATTTGTCCTTTATTTCCTGCCCCGGGAGTGGTCAAACCTCTTTCTCACGGGACATATAATGTTGCTCGCATTGTGAAGGGGAGGGGGTGGGCTGAACGCATGCTAAACAGATGCGTTCAGTTCAGCTGCCATCTTGCTGCTGCTGGTGAGCTGCATGTTCTGCTTGTCGTGCTTTGCATCAATCATTTAAGAGTCTGTACAGTAGCTGTCCTTTTGCCACTTCGAGGCTCTGCCACTAGTATTGTGAAGGGTGGATGGGCGGGGCAGGTGGGGACTGAACGCATGCTAAGGAGATGCACTTGGATCATCTGCTGGCTAGCTGCATGTTCTGCTTGTCGTTGTTTTAAGAGCTGGGAACACATGAAGTGTCTCTGCCAAAAGCATTCTAACAACTGCTAGGTTAGATGTTCATAAACTTGTTTTAAATTGTTTGTAAGTAGGGTGTGATGTGCAAAAGTCACCGTCTCACGGGTTTTGCTTCATAAGGTTGTAATGTCTAGTCTCGCGTGTCGTCAAAGTGTCTCTCCGAGATAATCACGCTAAACTCCTGCCACTTCGCTTCTCCCCTGCTCGCATTGTGAAGGGGGGGATGCTGAACACATGCTAAGGAGAAGCAGATGGATCAGCTACTGGCTTTGTGCTGGTGCTGCTGAGGTGCATGTTCTGCTTGTCGCGCTGCGCGCCGATCATTTAAAAGCCTGTACAGCAGCTTTTGTCTCACTGCCTTGTCCCGCGTGACGTTGAAGTGTCTCTCACGGGATGTCAAATTGTCTTCTGAGAAGATCACGTCTCGTCTCCCTGTTCTCCCAGCCAAGTTTTTTTTTATAATAGAGAGATATGTTTAAACGAATATTTAACCTTAAGAAACATCTTTAATGATATGTTTAATGACTGAATACTTGAAGCTGCAATAGTGTGTCTGAGTCAAATTTTTACTTAAGCATTAGGGCACCACATCTCATGTGAATTTGAATATTTGGGTTTAAAAAGACTGAATCAACCTAGGATGGAGACTTGTCAAGATGCAGTTGTACTTAATTATATTTTGAGATGAATGGATCCAGACATTAAAGTAGGCCAATTTCAAGGGGTTATACTGTACTGAAACACACAAACAATGGAATAAGCTGTCATTACCTAAAGTGTGAGATATTTGAAATCAAACCATTTCAGTTTTTGAATCGTCTTCAGTAATACTTTTCTTTTCTTATTTTTTAAGCTACACGTACAACCTCAAAACATGAAAATAAATTTAAGAATCACTGTGTTTTTTTTATTTGCATTTTCCTTATCAGCCCAACTTTTTCTGATTTGGAGATGTAAAATGGATAAAACATTTTAAATGAAAACTAACTATTCTGTCCTGTCCAATGAAAATTAAGTCAGAACATCCATTACATGTTAGAATGCCGTACTTCAGTTGTTCATTAAACATCATATCATTGGTCAGTGGGTGGAAATGAAAATAACTGTATGTATAACAAGCTGACAAATACAAGAAAGCAGCAATATGTACAATATGTTGGTTTAAAGTTAAACTCTGCACATCTACAGTGGTGTGAAAAACTATTTGCCCCCTTCCTGATTTCTGATTCTTTTGCATGTTTGTCACACAAAATGTTTCTGATCATCAAACACATGTAACCATTAGTCAAATATAACACAAGTAAACACAAAATGCAGTTTTTAAATGATGGTTTTTATTATTTAGGGAGAAAAAAAATCCAAACCTACATGGCCCTGTGTGAAAAAGTAATTGCCCCCTTGTTAAAAAATAACCTAACTGTGGTGTATCACACCTGAGTTCAATTTCCGTAGCCACCCCCAGGCCTGATTACTGCCACACCTGTTTCAATCAAGAAATCACTTAAATAGAAGCTGCCTGACACAGAGAAGTAGACCAAAAGCACCTCAAAAGCTAGACATCATGCCAAGATCCAAAGAAATTCAGGAACAAATGAGAACAGAAGTAATTGAGATCTATCAGTCTGGTAAAGGTTATAAAGCCATTTCTAAAGCTTTGGGACTCCAGTGAACCACAGTGAGAGCCATTATCCACAAATGGCAAAAACATGGAACAGTGGTGAACCTTCCCAGGAGTGGCCGGCCGACCAAAATTACCCCAAGAGCGCAGAGACGACTCATCCGAGAGGTCACAAAAGACCCCAGGACAACGTCTAAAGAACTGCAGGCCTCACTTGCCTCAATTAAGGTCAGTGTTCACGACTCCACCATAAGAAAGAGACTGGGCAAAAACGGCCTGCATGGCAGATTTCCAAGACGCAAACCACTGTTAAGCAAAAAGAACATTAGGGCTCGTCTCAATTTTGCTAAGAAACATCTCAATGATTGCCAAGACTTTTGGGAAAATGCCTTGTGGACTGATGAGACAAAAGTTGAACTTTTTGGAAGGCAAATGTCCCGTTACATCTGGCGTAAAAGGAACACAGCATTTCAGAAAAAGAACATCATACCAACAGTAAAATATGGTGGTGGTAGTGTGATGGTCTGGGGTTGTTTTGCTGCTTCAGGACCTGGAAGGCTTGCTGTGATAGATGGAACCATGAATTCTACTGTCTACCAAAAAATCCTGAAGGAGAATGTCCGGCCATCTGTTCGTCAACTCAAGCTGAAGCGATCTTGGGTGCTGCAACAGGACAATGACCCAAAACACACCAGCAAATCCACCTCTGAATGGCTGAAGAAAAACAAAATGAAGACTTTGGAGTGGCCTAGTCAAAGTCCTGACCTGAATCCAATTGAGATGCTATGGCATGACCTTAAAAAGGCGGTTCATGCTAGAAAACCCTCAAATAAAGCTGAATTACAACAATTCTGCAAAGATGAGTGGGCCAAAATTCCTCCAGAGCACTGTAAAAGACTCATTGCAAGTTATCGTAAACGCTTGATTGCAGTTATTGCTGCTAAGGGTGGCCCAACCAGTTATTAGGTTCAGGGGGCAATTACTTTTTCACACAGGGCCATGTAGGTTTGGATTTTTTTTTCTCTCTAAATAATAAAAACCATCATTTAAAAACTGCATTTTGTTTTTACTTGTGTTATATTTGACTAATGGTTACATGTGTTTGATGATCAGAAACATTTTGTGTGACAAACATGCAAAAGAATAAGAAATCAGGAAAGGGGCAAATAGTTTTTCACACCACTGTATGCCTGATACCATTGAACATTTGATATGATTCATTCTGTATTGGCAAATTTTAAAAAATGGTATAATATAGGGAACCAAAGCCTGTGTGTGTACTTTTACTAGCAAAAGGTATAAAGGAAGATATAAATTGCTTTCTGAACATTTTGTATTGGCCATCATTCTAATTTTACTTCTAATAACTACAGGAAATGCTACCATTACTTTTAAACTGAAGCCATTCTGTTAGACCGAATCTTAACCAAATAGCTAAAAAGTCATACTGTATATCTTGCTTTCTGCACTCATTCTTAATGTTATTAATAGAGTCGCAGTAACAGAAATTGGTACCGATGACTAAAATTATAATTTGTCAGATATTTTAGTGCATAAATCAGATTTAAATCTAAATGTATATAATAATTATAGAGGACATACATAAAATATGCTTCCTTCCTAAAATCTCTGAAAAAAGAATAGTTTTTCATATTCATCATTTTTTACACTACAAACTTTAAAGCATCACTTTGGATTTCTCCAAGATTTGCAGCACAGACACATTTCTGATTTGTTTATATCTGATATGTTTCAACAGAAGAAATGCTATAATTAATATATTGTTTGATTTTAGCACAGCACAAATAGAAAACCTACAGTATGTGAGAATGCTATTTATTGAATGTAAATTGGCCCTCTACACCATTACCCTGTTGAAGTTAGTAGCAAAGCTAAGTAAGGGTCTTTGGCCTAAACACCACCTTTTGTAAAGTTATTTGGAGTGTTCAGCTTGGAGAACCAGTAAACAAGAGCCTTCCAGGATTCTGGGCTCAGCTTATTACTATTTTTATTGTTTATACATAATTCTGTTGCGAAGTATGACACAAACTCTATCATTACGTTTCCTGATGACAAAACTGTAGTGGGTCTATCTGCTAGCAATGACAAAATATCTGAGAGGGAATGGTGTGATGATGTGATAACAGCAAGCTGTCACTCAGTATTGGTTCTTTTTCACATAAATGGGCTCTCTTTTGAAAGACTGTGTTGTTTTATGTTTTTACAGATCCTTTCATGTTTCCTAAATATCACCTTTCCTAGGCTTAATAGTACCTTCATCTTTTGAGAACTGAAAAATCAGTCTGTCCGCAAAGGTCCTTATTTACCTTTCAAAGGGATAGTGGAGAGCTCACTGAGTACCTTCATCACAGTTTAATATGGCCAGTCCATTGTAGCACCCAGCAAGGCTCTGTACTGGGTGGCTATGACAACCCAGTTCCACACTGTGTGTTTTACTGTAATTGGTTATTTACACTGCTTTGTTCAGTAAACTGCATCTGCTGCACTATGTTATTGTGCTGTACATTGTGTTGTCTCTGCACATTTGACTAATTATTTTCATTGTTCTAAAAGGTATTATAACAGTAAATTAAATTGAATTTGTGGCCCAGTAGCTTGCCAGGCTTTTGTAATTATGACATTTTTTTAATCTTTGAAATTACTGTACATGTGTACTTCTTCAATTGTATTTTTCCAAAATAAGAGAATGGCACAATATAATTAGTTGCTATTGTTTCTAATTTAGAATAATTAGTACAGTTTTTAAATATCAATATTTTTATAGAAATACCCATTGATCTATACATCTTCCAAAACCATTTAGTAATTGTTAAATGAAAGCAAATATGAGAAGTGTTAGTATTTTGTATAACATATTGTTTTAAGGATGCTGTCATTATTGGAACAGATATTTTGGTTAGCCAAGTCATCGTTGTAATGGCTAAGAGATGCAAATCGTAGGACACTATGGGAATGACAGATAACAAGATGAATCGTAACACAGAAAAGGACAGGATCTAAACTAGAAAAGCAGCCAATCTTTCATCAATGCCAAAACATGAATCAAAAGTCAGAGTTAGATAAACAAGAGCTTTAGTTTGTTAATAAGAATCGCAAAAGGCTTCAG
This sequence comes from Polypterus bichir lapradei, assembly GCA_026402145.1. NCBI lineage: Eukaryota > Metazoa > Chordata > Cladistia > Polypteriformes > Polypteridae > Polypterus > Polypterus bichir. The sequence goes on along the minus strand of JANRMT010062792.1, from coordinate 26,987,852 downwards.
AAAGTATCCACAAATTTAAACAAAGAGTTACTTATAACCCCATCTTAAATATGCTCATACTGATGAAATCATGTGACTTCCAGAGATACAGCACCTAGCATCCCGCTGTTACATCCTATCAACAGGTACTCAAAACGGTGGTTCCAATTAACTTCCTTAGCATTGTGTTTACCCCCTGAAAAACAAGCCAAAATCACTGAATTTTTTTCAACAAGAAAAAATGTTATTGCATGTAACAGAAACAAGTAAATACTAAAACGACAACATCAATACAGTAGGAAAGGTATGTCTAGAGTTCACTGTTGTACTGATGCAGACTTACAGTACTTCGCATCCTTTGTGTGATATGTTATGAACAGTCACTAATGCACAGCCTGATGTTCCAATCAGGACAGCAGAAGTGTATTTTTTTGTTTACGTTTCTTACTTTATTTTGTCTGTTGCTTGAAAATTAGTAGAATGTCAGTGCCTGATCCACACAATCAAACCACCCCTTGTGTAATTATAGGCAATCGCGGTGCAAGGCTTAGTGACTTCAACATTTCACCTGACACAAGCAACAGTTGTTGCATTGTGAACCATACTTAGGGGGCTAACGTTTTGCTTGTCCTTGTACCTGATTATAATCATTATAACTTTTTGCTATGAATCTGTTGTCACACCATGGTGAATATTCACACAACCACATTCAACAAACATACTACAGTGGTTCAGTTGTACAGTGCCATATCATGCATCACTGCCACTTTCTGTGTCAAAGTCTTATGACCAATTCACACTGTCATCACTATCGCACAATTCAAGCAATGGATCAGTTTAAGTTTGTTCTAAAACTGTCTTTACAACTTTTCATTTGTCATTATGTACTGTAGTTAATTATTTACTGTTTTGGTTTTGGTTGTAGACTCTGCCCCCTCATGAATACTGATGAATTATCATTAAGTTGTTATAAAGTGGCATAAAGCATAGAAATACTGTACTCATAATTTTTTGAAGCACAATGTTATTTCTTCCACTAGATGGCAGCAGAATATAAGAGATATTCAGGCTTAATATTATGAAGCAGATCATTACATGTTGCTGTGGGCTGGCGCCCTGCCCAGGGTTTGTTTCCTGCCTTGCGCCCTGTATTAGCTGGGATTGGCTCCAGCAGACCCCCGTGACCCTGTAGTTAGGATATAGCGGGTTTGTTAATGGATGAATGTGTCTGTGTTAATGAATGAATCTGACTTGGGTTTAACCATAATAACACAGAATTCTAAGTCACATTCCAGATTTATGTCAAGGAGGCTAAAAAATAAAATGATACTGCAGCAAATTTCAAAACAAAACAGTAAATAATTAACTACAGTACATAAAAACAAAGTTTTACTAAGGAAACAATATTTTTAGAGTATTTTTGGCTGAATATGTAAGGAAAAAACAGATATTCACACAGAAAATATATAAACCTTAGAAAATATTTATAAAAGAGCAGCAATTATAACATTTGTAAACTATCTTAAAAAGCTAAGAATAACTATGTTGAAAAGCTAAGAATATTGAACAGCCAGGAGCAAGATCTTTCTAAAAGTCATTTAATCGACTGGCCAGTACCAATTTAATGGAAAGAAAGCACTGATACATGTAAAATAGTCCACATTATATATATAATAAGATTGGTTGGTTTTAGAAGAAAACATCTGCGCTGTAAGTATGGTATGCTCTGATTAAAAAGCGATCAAAACTAATAAATGCAATTTATAAAGTTCCAAGTTTGGTCTTCCTGAATTTGTGATTGTGGATCTCTATCAGTGGAAACTTTTGGACAGCATAATTCTTTTTGGACAAAAAGTAGCTTAAGGTATTGTAACAAAATGTATTTAGTTGTAGCTTATTGAATTGTTTTTGAACCTTTCTGCTTTCCTTTCTTATTTTTGTGTCTGTTTACCAAGAAATATTTATTTGTTTATCATTAGCTTCCATCAAGAAAATTTTAAATATATTTATATTCCTTAACTTCTTTTGATTGCAATTGGTTGTAATAAGGTCACAGGTGCTACAGCAATACAAAAGGAACTATACATCAAGTAAATCTTTGAATTCTGTAAGACGTCATGCCAGGGGAATAGGAAATCCATGCCAGGAGTTATGGACAAAATTTTGGTAAACAAGAAGGTTAAAGGTATTAAAGTAAATTATTGGGTTTAAATATCATGTTTATACCTCAGTGGGTTAAGTATTTAAGATCAGACCTAATTTGGAGATAAAAAAAACTAATGATATAGAGAACTCAAACCTTAACAAATTGGAAACTTGAGATCCTGAGTCATTAGATATGTTACCAAATGTGGTGATACTGCTCTGCACACCAACCAGAAAAGTAATAGGATTGCCCCTAATAAGTAAGGCTGAATTAAAAAAAAATGAGAGTTAGGGAGTGTAAGCTTTGTCAAAGACCTAACTACTTCTTTGTCTTTTGCTGTATAGTAAGTACATGTGAAACTAGTGGGCCCGATTTCAGAGAGTTGTGTATCCATCACAAAAAATAAAAGGAGACAGGAGATCTTACAGGTCTAGTTGGATAAATGGAGGAATATAGTTAAGTTTCAACCAACATCACATTGATCAAAATGTGATTTGTCAATTATATTATTCTAGGTCTGGTGAGGCAAACCCCACTGCCCAACCTATCATGGATCAAAGTGGAATGTTTAATGGAAGTTTTTTTTTTTTCCATTCCAAAGAAAATAGGACAAAAGAGATCTGACTACAGACCAGAATTTAATTGGGGTGGGGAGAAGGTGTCATTTCACTAACAAACTTAAATTTAGGGGTAATGTTCATTTTAGTGTTAGCCAGTCTGAAATGAAGAGTTAGGAGCACAGAAGACTAGGAGAAAAGAGGATGAGGATGAGAGAGAGGGCACCTAGCACCTTTGAAATTGTTCGTGGAATTGAATGGAATTGAATGAAGCAGTATCATATAGGAAAGGGGAAAAATCAATACCCAGCACAGCCAAAGAAGAATAGAACTGACTACTGGACATGCCGAGGGGAAGAAGAATAGTTCGTTTTGCAAAAGGACATAGTTTAGAAGAAGTTGAATACATGGGTAGGAATTGAATTGTGTTCCTTTTTTTATCTTTTATTGAATTTATTAAAAGCATGTGACATTCCTTACAATGCATTCAAACTTAACAAAACTAAATTTAATTCAACCCCCATCCATTTGAAAGAGAGGAAGAACTTGAGAGCAGTAAAGAGGGAAAGAAGTCCTTCTCCCCAATATAAAATACTATTCTAAAATGTTATTGATTAGATCCTGCCAAGTCTTAAAAAGTTTTGCACAGATCCTCATGTGAGAATTTGATGTATTCCAGTTTCAAATAGTATATGTTTTGCTTTATCAATAGCTAAAGGCTAGAGAGAGAGAAATTAAAAAAGAGGAGGGCAGTCCCGTGTGTCTACCTCAGATATCTGAAAGGATGGCAATATAACTAAGTTGGTGAGAATGACAATGAATGTGGGTTAATAAAGTGTTCTGACCATATTGCTGTAGACCTCCCCAAACTCCATCCAATATGTAAGCTGTCAGAGAGAAGACCAGTTGGTTTGGTCACATACCATTACAGTTAATCAACAATGTTTTCTTCAGAGAAAATAACATTTATCCTATTGTGACCTTAAATAATGATACAATGGTCTGGAACACTGGATGCATAATAATCACTTGTTTTTGAATAAGAACAAGTTCTGTTAAATAGTGGTGTTGAATCCCTATAAATTAGAAATTATTTACATTCTTTAAAGGAAGATGATTAAGAGAACCCACTTGAACTTCTTTTTTTCAGCTAAAAAATCCAGAGAGTAAGTTTTTTTGTCTTGTGGATCATACTACAAAAATAATTCACGTACTAATTTCAAGCATAACTGACTATTCCAGTGACTTATTCACAGTCTATATAAATCACTTATTTGTAGCTTTCAGTCATTTTAAAATGCTGACTTAGGAATGTCTAGGCTAGGAAATACAGCCATAAAATTCTTGTACTCATACCTCTATACTCACTTCCATTTAAATTTAGGGCTGATTTCAAAATTTTCTTTTTTAACATATAAAGTTTTTAATGATTTGGTCGCCAATAACTTAAGAGAAGTTAGGATTAGGGTAGGGGATATGGCCATTATTGGCACACACTGATACACTTTATGACCAATTTTAAATTTTAATTCTATTTCTGTTTTTATCTCCACCCCCCCTAGAATTTGTCAAAGATTTTAAAATTTGAATAAAATTCTTTTAAGATCTTACATAAATAAGTAAATACTCTAGAGTTTACTAAAAAAAAAATTTAATTTTGAATCATTAATAAAATCAACATTCCTAAAATATTGATAAAATTAATAATTCGTACCTCCCTTACAAAAATATAGTCCGTCCCTCCTAAAATCTTATAGTTTATAAATCCCCAATCCCTAAATTAATATAAAAATATAATATACATACCTAAAAATCAATCAATAAATAAATAAATAGATAAATAGCTCAATAAATATATAACTAGGGTTACATCCCAGAGCAGATATTAATAGCACAAGAAGATGGCCTTCTAAAAGTTCCAAGGATAAAGATCCTAAAACTCTGCATTGATTTAGTTAAAGTATACTAGTTTATTCTAGCATACCTTAATTAGAATGGCTAATTATACTGGTCATATTGCAAATAAGTTTTTTAGTTGTTTCTTCAAAAATAAAAGCCTAGTTGTCTGTTAACTTACCCTCCTTTACTTTGTGGTCTCTCACTCGCATCCGAGCATGACAGACAAATTTTAAGTTAAAGTTCATAATTGGGAAGAGTTGATATTTAGTTCACATGTTTGTTGTTTTACAAGTATTATTTTGTATATTTTGTTAATAATTCTGTTTTAGTTTTGTTCTGTCTATTATTTGTTTAATGTGTTTATTTTTTAAAGTATTTTTCAGTGTTATAATATATTAGCATTGTATGTATTAGTTTTCTTTGGTATGTGCCCTATCTCCTGTATGTGGAGCACAAGAAGGAGGGGCCACCTCATCATGCAATTGGCATAGTCAGAATTGCATTTATTAGTTTTGATTACTATTTTTCTGATTTTTTTCTTTTTTGTATTTGTCTGCTTAATGTTTTGACTTTAAGACCTATTTTTGCCTCTTTCCTTTCCTTGCCATTGTTGTAATTCCCTTTCTTAAAATACATTCTTTAAATATTAATAAATATTTTTTCTTTGCACCCTCCCTCACCATAACCTATTGTCTATGGCAGAGGAGTGAAAGCTTTAGTTTTATCAATCTCCGGTTTTCAGCGGATCTTGATGTGTTAGTGTCTGTCTGTGTGTGTCTGTGTGTCACAGTTTCCAGAGGACATTCTGGAACTAAAATAGCTGGGTGAAAAAATACCAAACTCGAAAATTAAGCCTGTTATGAAATGATGATGTGCTGATTAGTTTTCATGCCAAATTGTGCAAGAGAAAGCGGCAATTAATTATGAATTCTTCTCATCAATTGTTATTGTAATGACCTATTTTATGATCAGAAAGATCAGCTTCAGAGTGGTAAATAATTATTGAAATGTTATACAATAGTTTAGGTAACTTGGTTCCTAGGGCACAAAGCCTGCTGACATTCACGTCCGAATTTTTAGTTTTTCCTTTGGATTTGGATAGGTTTTTTTTCTCCTCTTAAAGGATAAGCTTTGAACCTTAAAACCCTTAGCACAATGTTTGGGCCTGTGCGGGCTTAAAACCTTATACAAGTCAAGTCCTTTGATGATAATTTGTTCACAGATATGTCCATCAAGTTTGGAAGAGGTGAGTTATAGTCATTATAGGGTTCAGTAGTTGAAGACTGAGATATCTGGTCATGTTATCAAAAGTATCATCTTACTGTGATTGATGCTGCATTTTCAGAAGGAGAGGTCCAGATATAGCCTGCCAGAGAGGCACTGGTATAGCAGTTCAACAGAGAAACACACCCTTTGGTTATGGTGGGGGTTTGATGTTAAGTTTCAATATGGGGCTGTAGCTCAGATGTGTAACTACAACTGAGGTTTTCAGGGACAAGCAAAAGAAAACATCACAGTGCCACTTTGTCCTCCACTATTCTGCTTTTGCTCATAGTGTTCTGCATTCTCTTGCTCCTGACCATGAAATGTGACTGAGAACTTTTGGATTCAGTAGTCACTGACACAACACTAAACTTTTTTATTTGACTTCAGTTTATACAGTTTTGGATTTCAGGATGTGCTTATAACAATATAAAATGCTTAAGAAGAGAACAGCAACCAATGGGCAAAGGTCAGTAAAACTGTGAATAAATGTATCCAGCCACAAAAATAATCAGTTTCTCTCTAACTACACCATGCCCAAGTAATATTACACTGTGGCTTTCTGACCTTCATCTGTAAGCAGAGAGTTCAAGTTAGGGCTGGGCGATTAATCGAAAAGTAATCGAAATCGACAGTCAGAACCTATAATCGATCAAATTTTTCCAGGTTGATTATTTCGATTACTTTCCCTTTAAAAACATTACCGCGTGTGGAGTCACGTTACCCCGCTCCGTTACGTTATTCCGCCGACATGTCGAGCATGGAGAGCTTAAACACTGACACAACTGAGCAACAAAAGCAGCTTGTACCAAAGAAAAATGCAGTCTCCGTCATTTGGACACATTTTGGCTTCAGTAAGGATGACATCGAACAAAATGAAGTCAGATGTAGACACTGTAGAAAAACAGTTTCGACGCCCAAAGGTAACACCACCAATTTGTTTCAACACTTGAAGCACAATCACGTCACTGAATATGAACAGTGCATGGCTCAAAAAAAAACAAAAAGAGACTGACAAGCGCCCAGCAACAAGTGACTCCGCAAAGCAAATGTCAATAATACAAGCGTTCACAAATGCCACACAGTATGAGAAGAGTTCAAGAAGATGGAAAGAAATAACTGACGCTATTTGTTACATCGCAAAGGATATGACTCCCTTGGCATGACATGTTGTAAAAATGTAGCTGCTGAAATGAAAAATGTTCAACACTTTGCAGCCACATCTGATCTCTGGTCAAGTAGGACGATGGACCCATTCTTGAGCCTTACTTTGCACTACATTGACGACGATTGGAAGCTGCGCCAGAAATGCCTTGAGACGGCATATTTTCCAGCCGATCACACAGCAGATAAAATTGCGCAAGGTCTGAAAGATATGCTTTCTGAATGGGAACTCGTGGAACAAAAACTTTCAGCCATTACGACAGACAACGGTGCAGAGATGAGCAGCTATTTGGTGTCCCCCATGCTGGATAGTGAGGCAAATCCACTGGACTGGTGGAGGAAGCATCATGTACACTTTCCCACTCTAAGTAAGGTGGCAAAAAAGTATCTCTGCATACCAGCTACTAGCTCCCCATCAGAGTGGGTTTTCAGTTCGGCCGGAAACATTGTTACATGCCTCAGGTCCTGCCTGAAACCTGAAAAGGTTAACATGCTCATGTTTCTTAGTAAGAACTTCCAGTAAATTCATGTTCATATAGTGACATGACAAGATCGCTAAGATCACCTCATGCAACAGTGTTTAGAGAGTTCTATTTTCATTACAACAATCTGTTGTTTACATTGATACATTGCACATTAAAATATTGGTTTACAGAAGATGCAAGAAATGCACTGTTTAAAATATTATTTACAGGATATATGAGTTATTTTATTTAGAAGAGATACTGCTTATTTTCTACTTTTAATAAGAAAAACATTGAAAATAATTTATTTTGTTTCCAAAAGTGCAAGTTATTTATTTTTACTTTTTTTATAAGAACAAAGTGACTGTTCGTTTTAGGCAATGTGTGCTTTAATTTCAGTTGTTCAACATTGATGTTCAATAAATAATCACAGATAGTAGATAGTGTGTTTCCTTCAATTATTTTAAAATCAAGTAATGCACCCTTCATTCAAAAATCTCTCACTTGTAATATGTGAGCATATTTACTGTACAAAACTTGTCAGTGAACTATGAGGGAAAAAAATAAATAAAATAATCGTTCATTTATCTTAATCGAGTTAAAATCTTCAATTAATCGAGATTTTGATTTTAGGCTAAATCGCCCAGCACTAGTTCAAGTTTACAAAAGGAGAACAGACTACTGTGAATCCTGAAGCAGACACCAGTTCACACCAGTGAGCAAGTAGCGCAGATCTCTTATGGGTTGGTTGCATCCACAGAGATTTTCTATTTTGTTTGCCAACTTCTTGTCACAATCTACCTACTGCACAGTGAGGACTTTGCTAGAATAGGCATGTTTTTACCGTTTTAGGCGATCTTTATCATTCTTTCACTTTGACCCTACAGTGAGCTGAGTTTCTGTTTCTGTTCTAATCAGTCCAATCTTTAGTGTTGTCAAAAGAGTTTTGTTGCTGGCAGAGTAGTAGTCTACTGTATGTTCATTTATGTTAAATAATTCACCTTTGTTTTGTATACTATCCTTTTATTTTTGCGCCAGTATTAAATAATGTCTTCTGAATGCAAGCCAACTTTTTGGTAAAACAAATGAAAGTGAATCAGTCTGTCTTAGTCACAATTTTTCTGCTTGGTTGGTTGGTTCTGTTTAACATCAGAAAATAGTCACTGTAAGGCAATACATGTAAAGACAGTTGGAGCTGTAGGCAACAATCGGTAAACATTCTGCATTAATTTTAATAAAAACTATTCTGTCAGTTCGTTCCGTGTTTGCTGGTCAGAAGATGACTACTTCATGTTGTGGTTGTCCTTTATTGTCTGGCCCTGGAAAAGGTGGAGCTGGAAACAGAAAGAAAGTGACATCAGTTAAATCGGTCCCCATAGGATAATCACCACGCACTCATGGTTGACAGCATACATTCATGCAAACTGCAGTATGCTGATTTTTCTTCAAATAGCTTTAGGGATGAAGCTAGGTCTTATTTTAATGGTTCAATGAGAAAATAGCCATGTTTTTCAACTGGATGATATGTGATCTGTTTACCTAACCCGCACACAATGCATTCTCTAGCATTTCCATTATTTGCAGCCTTCTTAAAAACTACTGAGATCTTCTTTCATTGGGGAGCCACTCTGACCCTTATGCTCTTTTTCTCTTACTCTAGCTTTCATGTTCAAATTCAGTCCTCCTGAGTATCAATGAGTGGCTCTTCTAAATAGTGTCTATTTCTAAACTTGAAATCCCTCAAGCATTCCTCTCTGAATTTAGATTTGCTTTGCAATCTTTCTTTTATTTTGCAGTCTTTCCAATATATTGGCATAATGCAACCTCCATCTCTGCAAATAAATGTAATCACAGGGTTCTCCTGACTTGAGTAAAAAGCAATATGCATATAAGGACTAGGAATGTATTACTTATGTTTTGGACCTGAACAACCTCCAGAACTGGGCAAATTCCAGGAAAATGCAGTTTAATATAGAAAAATGCAAAGTTGGCAAAAGAAGCATCGTTAATAAATATTAGATGGGAGACACTGTTGTACAGGAAGCAACCTCTAATAAGGATTTAGGGGTATATGTTGACACAACATTTAAAAAGGCAAATTAAATGTTAGGTTATATCATTGAATGTAAGTCAAGGGATGCTATGCTCAAGTAAATAAGTAATGCACTAGTAAGACCACATCTGGAGTACTGTGTGCAGTTCTTGTCACCATGGTACAAGAAAGACATAACAGCATTTGAGGCTGTGCAGAGGAGAGCAACCAAGTGCATCCAAAGACTTAAGTACATGTCCTACTCTGGCTGACTCAGAGAATTAAACCTGTTTATTCTCAGGCAGAGGAGACTGTGTGGGGACCTAATCCAGGTATTTAAAATCCTCAAAGGCATTGACAACTTAGATCCAGCAACATTCTTTCATCTTAAGATGAATTATGTACTCGAGGGCATAAGTGGAAATTAAGGAGAAGTGCATTTAATACTGAAGCAGGAAGCACGTCTGTACTGTATATGGGACTCTGGAACAATCTACCAAAACATGTATTTGAAATGGAAACCTTGATAACCTTTAAGAAGAATCAGGATGAGATACTGGGATAGCTTAGCTGTTATCTAAATAATTGGGCTTGATGGACTGAATGGTTTCCTCTCATTTGTGAAATTACCCAAATTTCATGTATCTAAAGAAACTTCTGTTATGTCTAAGGACAAGAACTATGGACAGGGGTGACAAAGACGAAACTCTGCTGTCCACCTTGGACAAGAACATCCTTCATGTGATGATTCAATAGAATTACAGTGTGGAAATTTGAAACTTTACTCCTTTATACAATATCACGTAGGACTGGATTGACTCATTGGTTGCCCGCCCAGGCTTATGTGTGTTTTGTTTTTTGTTTTTTTTCTTTTTAATTGTGGCTTCCTCCATGTTATTTCATCACATTCTCCAAATAATACATCAGACATCCATTCTTCTAGAACACAGGTACAGGGCACAAGGGCAAGTCAAACTTAAATGGAACGCTAGTCCATTATACAGTACTGTAGTTAATTAAACATTAATTAAACAATTTTCTTTAAGCTTTAAATTTAGGGACCAGAAGTCATTTTTGATTCTTCCCTCTCTTAATCTACCCACATAAACAAAATTAAGAAACTTTATTACTGCCATCTCTGTAACATATCCTGTGTTTGCTCATTCGTCTCTTTTTCCAGTGTTGGAATACTTGTCCATCCTTTTATCACATCCCACATTGATTATTGTAACTGCATACTGGCAGATGCCACTTCTAATCTTATATCACAACTCCAGTTGGTTCAGAATTCTTCTGCAAGAGTACTTACACAGACCCACAACGGTGGTTACATAACACCCATCCTGCTCTGCCTTCACTGGCTCCCTGTGTGCTACAGAACAGAGTATGAAATTTGATTAATAATTGTAATAATAATAATTAATCATTTTCATTGGATTGGCTGGCTCAGCACTGACTCAGCTGTGGAATGGCCAATAGGGGAAGGCAACTTGATGGCCAAGGTCTCCAGGACTCTGAAGAAATCCAAACTGTGTTATGTGATACTATCTACTATTGAATTCTGCTCTGTACTTGTAATATTTCTATTGCTCTATTACTATTCTATTGAGGATTACTTGTGTTTTGTTCTGTGTATTGTATTTTATTTACCACCTTATTTTTGACACCCACTGCACACCCAACCTACCTGGAAAGGGGTCTCTATTTGAACTGCCTTTCCCAAGGTTTCTTCCATTTTTTTTCCCTACAAGGGTTTTTTTTGAGAGTTTTTCCTTGTCTGCTTAGAGAGTCAAGGCTGGGGGGCTGTCAAAAGGTAGGGCCTGTTAAAGCCCATTGCAGCACTTCTGTGATTTTGGGCTATACAAAAATAAATTGTATTGTATTATAATAACCTGTAAAGCTTTAAATGGCCTTGCATTGGACAACATCAGTAACCTTCTCCATCGCTATGCTCCAGTCTGTCCACTAAGGTCCAGTGATTCTGGCAATCTTGTTGCGCCCCATATTGACCGGCTCTCTATAGTGCCAGACTTTGGAGCAACATCCTGAAATTAATGAGATCAACCAACTCAATTCATTCTTTCAAAAAATAACTTTAAACTCCTTTGTTCAGAAAAGGCTTTTAACTTAGCCTAACATTTTGACTCTTCTTTTAAGTTTACCTCTTCATCCAGGTGCTCAGGATGATTTGAATTTGATTTACAAATTATTTTATTTTTAGAGCATCTGAAAATTAGAAACATTTAGACGAGAACTGGTCATTCAGCTCAAAAAAGCTTGCTAGTCCTATCCACTGAATTTTTCTAAATTAACATCAGGTTGAGTTTTGAAAGTCTCTAAAGTCCTATTGTCTTCCACACTACTTGATATATTTTCTTGTAGTATTTTGTATTTTGGTATTTTATTCTGGTTTATTGTCCTATAGGCTTGTGTTTCCCATATTTATCTTTATTTACTGTTTTATGTAAGTTTTATTCATTTACAATGTTCTATATGCCCTGTTATTCATTTTGAATTTCTGTGAACTGCTTTGAGCATGGAAAAGGTAATATATAAATACATTTTAATATTATTATTATTATCAGTATTATTATTATTATTATTATTATTACATCCTTGATCAATGGTTTAAAGTTTTATCCAGACAGTATGTATTTCGAGTTTGTTTGTTAGCATCATGTCTTCATGGATTTTAACTTGCCAGATTGTGTTTTTTCCCAGATCCCAGACTTGTACCTTGTTGATTATAAATGAGCTCCTTATGAGGGAGTGTGTCCTGAGTTCTCTTGTAAGTCCTGGTCTTGCGCCCAATGCTGCAGGAGTAAAAGCTTTGAGTTTCTGTGACCCTGTGTTGAAATGAGCATTTGAACAAAATGGGTGAATCGCCTCCAGAGTAGCAGTAGTCATAGTTGTCTTTAAATCAGATATTTTCTGGCAGAATTTTTTGGGATAGGCTGTATTTTACAGCCCAATGTCTACAACGCAGGTTATGGACAACACACTCCCAGAGGTTTACATTGTGCTCCAGAGATTTAATGCTGATCTGTCTTTCCTCCCTTTTGAAAAGACTGCTATGCTGTCCTTCTCAATAAGGTACAGTTCGTGACAGGAATGTAATGTAATTTTAAAGATTTGTTCAGGATGACTGCACCTATTTAGTAGGAAGATATGGGCAAATGCTGAGTTATGTTTGCATGACCAGCTTTCACTTCAGATAACGTTGTAGAAGTCTTTGGAGTTGGACTTGCTCAAATTCCCATTTGTGTTTTGCAGACAGTATACTTGTCAGGTGATAGCCACATCTCCAATGTCTTTATTAATTTGAGAAGTAAAGTCTCCTGTGTTATACCGCATAGTAGGCAGTTATTTCTGTTTATAATTTAATCTTTATAATTTTATAATCTGTGTTTCACCTGGTAAGTGAGTGGATGACCAATTCTATTTGTAGGGGTGATCTGAAGACATTTGGAACAACAAACAGTTTTTGACAAGCTGGGGATTACACATAAAACATGGTTTGTGTAGAATCCACTCATTACCTTCTAAAAGGAAGACACATTGATCTTCCTGGTCAATTATGTTTACAGAACTAAGGTGAAAGGAACTGAAAAGATTTCCCCTGAGGAGAAATAAAGTTCTATCTATCTAAGATGCATAAAAAGTCCTTTAAAACAACTTTTAAGCTGTCAAACTCTGATCCTGAAGAGCTACAGTGTTTACAAGTTTTCTTTACAGCCACTTTTGTACTTAGTAGCCATTACTGGTGCCCAAGGAATGTGCTTAGTTGAGCACCTGGAGGTGTCAAAAACCCATTTAGGATTAATATTTATTGATTGCTTTTAATATAATCCAGCCTTACATTTTAGCAGAAAAGCTGACTGGACTCTCACTTGGAGGCTTGGATTCAGGACTTTTTAACTAGTTGAACACAAAGAATTACTGCAGAGTGCTGTGTACTAAAAGCCTCACATCATCCACTGGATCACTTCAAGGCTGCTGAACATCTCCTCTTCTGTTTATTGATAATAAAAATAATAATAGTTTCTTTATTCGTATAGCACATTTCAAGCCAAGAGACACAAAGTAATTTTCTTGGAACATGGAAAACACAAAATAGGAAAATATAAAAGGTAAAAAACACATAATATAATGAGTAATAATAATAATCATCACAATAATATTAATACCTGGAACACAAAAAAACTCCATCAATGGATAAGTAAAACTAAAATTAAATAACAAAAGCAGGTAAAATGATTAAAAACAGTAAAATCAAAAACAAAATAAATCTGAACAACTAACAAATCATTCAGCAACCAGACAAAATTAAAAAGCATGTACGTTATGGAAAGCTATGTAATAAAAATAGGAGACATCAAATGAGATTTAAAATTGCTACAGAATCAGCTAATCTAATGCTTGACGGTAAGCTCTTCCAAAGTCTACAAGCCATCCCAGAAACCTTGAGCTTCAAAATTCAAATTAGAGTTCCTGGACAGTGATTTAACGTTAGGCTCTAAACACTTAAAGGACTATTTCACGTTATATGTTGTGAAATGATTATTAAGATCTCCATTTTGCCAGAGTTCAGTTGTAGAAATTTATAGGACATCTGGTTTCTAAGTCAATTAAACAGTCTTAAAGACTATATAAGTCTGACATTACTAGGATCCTAGGATTAATGAAATATAAAGTTGCAAATCATCAGCATAACAGTGAAAAATTATATCATGTTGCCGAATGACATAACATAGTGGAAGCATCCATCCATCCATTTTCCAACCCGCTGAATCCAAACACAGGGTCACGGGGGTCTGCTGGAGCCAATCCCAGCCAACACAGGGCACAAGGCAGGAACCAATCCCAGGCAGGGTGCCAACCCACCACAGTAGTGGAAGCATGTATGAAGAAAACAAAATAGGGCGTAAAATGAAGGATTGTGGTACCCCACAGCCAAGCACCAAGGATGAGGACATTCCATTCTCAACAACAACTGCAGTTGTTCTATCAGATAAATATGAAGAAAACCAATCCAGTGCTGTACCTGATAATCCAACCCATTGTTTTAATATCCTGATCACAATGATGTGATCTATAGTGTCAAAAGCTGCACTGAGATCTAAGAACACCAAAATCGAAGTGTTCCCATCATCTACATTCATTAAGAGATCAGGGGATGAATTCAGCTTAAGCAAAAGAAGATTACGAGGTGACACGATTGAAGTGTTTAAAATTATGAAAGAAAATGGCACAATGGATTGAAACTGTTACTTTAAAATGAGTTCACTGAGTGACACAGTTGGAAACTTGTTAAGGGTAAATTTCATACAAACATTAAGCAGTTTTTCTTCACACAGAGAACCTTAATACTTGGAATAAGCTACCAAGTAGTGTGGTAGACATTAGGATTTCAGGGACTTTCAAAACTAGACTTGATGTTATTTTGGAAGAATTAAGTGGATAGGACTGGCAAGCTTTGTTGGGATGAATGGCCAGTTCTCATCAGGAATGTTCTAATTTGTAACCATCAGAAGTGCTGTTTCTGTAGTATTTACTAGTTTATTCACAAATCTCTGTAGGAGATCACATAAGAAAGAAAAGTGGAGGTCTGAGAAACAATTTCCTCTTGATTGTGCTGTCACAAAAAAAGAAAATGAACATTGTGGGAAAACATCTGATGTGGCAAAAGGAGAGCACCAAGAGGCCATAGAGTTAAATAACATGCTTCATTAACGGTAAGACCTGGCCTCTAATTAAGAAACTGAGCAAAAATAGTGGCTTTCCAGGAACCAGGTCTGCAGCCGCAGAGGAGTATTCCACGAAGCACACTGATGAAATCGAGACGGAGCTGAATAACTTTCACTTGAATAAACATCCTTTTACATCAAAAAACTGCATTGTTTGCAGATCACAAGCACTGCAAAAAATGTCCACCATTGTTTAGATGAACAATAGCACCCCTATATCAGATCACAAACAATTATTCGACATTTTCAAAGCAGTTAACCCTGGACAAACAAACAAACTTTGAAAGCCTTTAACAGTTGAGGAACACTTGTATTCCATCACACAAGTTTCTGTTATCAGGTCACTTCCAATCACATGAGTTTGTCTTCCATAAGGCTGAGATGGCTGTGGCTGCACAACCTAAACTTTCAAAAATGTAATAAAATGCCCATAGTTCTATCTCAGCTGCATCAATCTACGGGTCAATCTTATAATTCACCTCAGATTTCTGAACAAAAAACTAAATGGGTCCTGAGAGATCTGTGAGGTCCTAACTAGCCCTGTGAACCCACACGTAGATGTTTATATATAAGATAAGCACTTTATCACCTTACTTGCACAGTTTTACAATGTGCAGTACTGCACAAGGATAATTACTGTATAAACTATTTGTCTAGCAGTTATCGCTCAGAGTGAACTGGGAACTTTTGTTGGTCTTCCAAATGAACAAAATTGTTAGGCAATCTCAGAACTATTTACAGTCACAATGAAGTCATTAATTTAATAGGAGTTATGCAGAAACAGAATTGCATCCACTGTGCATGGTTTCCTTCTTGTCTATCATTCTAATTGTTGTGCAAAATTCTGCTTACTGCCGCTGCTGCTTCTTGCAGGGATGCTGAAAAGACTGCGGGTAAGTCTATTAATGAGAGGGAAAGAAGCCCTATGGCTTTTCCACCAACCCACCACATTCTTCTCATCTTCCATGGTGGGATTACACTTTGTGTAACATCATCATCTTAACAGCATTATAGGCCACTTAGCAAAGCAGTGCACTGGGGGCCCCTACCTACAAAACCACTCAGCAAATCACAACATACATAGATTAGCACTGGGCTCCTATGCTCATGGAGCCCCCAGGCAACCACCCAGCGTGCCAATGCGTTAAGATGGCCCTGTTAATAGGTACATTCATCCATTCCTCAAACTCCGTCACTAAAGTTGTTCATCTCTTGGCTGCAAATTCACTAAGTGGTTCTTCACCTGATGTGAGGTAGGCTATCAGACATCTGTTCTCTTGATGAATATGTTCTCTCTCGGCACTGAGAATCATGCATAACTGTCAGAATTTAGGCCATATGAATATAGTAAGTTTGTGTGATGGCTCTATGTTTACCTTTTTGTTTATCCATTCTAGATGTATTCTGTGGATTATTGCTTGATGTGGGCTACCTGTACCCACAAGTCTACAGCGGCGTTTAAAACACTTATTCCATAAAACGACCATATCAATTTCCCTCTGAGCCTGCCAGAATTGGTGAAGAAATTCTAAAAGGAAGTCTAGGATATCCAGGGCTATGTTATCAATTCTTTGGGTTTCAAGCTTTTGTCGAAGCTCGATGTACAGACCCTTGATGGACTGCAGGGTGATAAAAACTGTACTAAACCTGGTGACTGACATCTGCCTAACTGTTTTTGTCCGTTGGCTAACTAGACCTGTTTGCTTCATGTATTTCACTAATACCTTCTCTGCTAGTAATGTTTCTGCAATTTCTGGGACAATACTTTAAAGCTTGTTAACATCTAGGGCATGCTTGAGAATGGTGTTGTATGTATGGACCTGGCAGTTCAGGTGATGATAGGGTGCGAGTGTGGAAATGATGTTTGGTCCTTATCAGTTACCCAGATGACTTTTTTTTGTAACAACATCATCAAATTCAGCTCATATGAAATTACAGAACAAAAATGAAAAAAGTGAGGGGGCTTGTTAAAAGAAAAAAAAAAAACTTGTATAAAAAAACCTGAACCCGGCCTAAGCCTGATGTTATATATTGAAAATGGGCAACAAACTTGACCCAAAACCTGATGTCAACAACGTCCATTGCACAGATAGCCACATGGTGAAAATATTCTCTCTATGAGCACCTGTAATGCAGGTGCATTGACAAGGTCCTTGGCCACTGGTGCCAGCAGTCTGTATGTTGGAGATTTCTGCTGCCGGTACTGAAGCAGTGACGTGCTGTGAGGTTCATGGCTGGTGAGGCACTGACTCCTTTAGAGTCGGATTTTCAAATATATGAACCCCAAAGACTAGCTTATTCACTTTTCAATTTGGCAGCATGCATGTTGACTACTGGTTATGTTTAATATCTCATGAGCATTCTTTACACACACATAGGTAATGTACATGTTTGGCTAAGAAAGAACGTTACATTTATAGCGGCAAGAGAGAGTGCATTTGCTCTGCACCCTCCATGTGTTCTAAATTAGCCGTTGCAATTTCACAATTCATACTTATTCAATACAAATGAAAGTACAGAGTGACATACAAAAAACGAATTTCAATTTTGACCTTAGTTGAAATATTTAGTTGTTTTTAAAAGCTTTTAATTCTAGTGCTTTAATCAATTTTACTACAGACAATGCAACAAAGGGATAACAAGAAAAATAAAAGAATATTTTATTTAAGGTCAAAAGGTAGTTTTAAAATATTGGATTGTTTTTTCTTAGTCTGATCCCAATTTTTTTTATGAAATTGAAAAACATTTACGGTCTTACCTTTATTCGTAAATGAAGTTCATGCTCCACAAAAATCTCTGTCACTTTCTTGTAAAAGTCCTCCTTATTTTCCTTTAGTTTTAAAAGTCTTAATCTTCCATTTTGGAAGTCAGTCAGAATAAAAAATAAAAATAAATGTACCGCTGCAGTGCACTTGACTTTCTGATATCACTAACTTATTGGCGCATAGAGCCTCTGTGCAGAAGAACAGCAGCAACAAGCACCTGTTGGGCTCACATGCGCCCCCTTCAGGGCGGCACTGTACCGTCTGCCTCGCCTTTTCACTGCGGTTTTATGTCCAATTAGAAAGACTAAATATGTCATACATATTCATTAAAGATATTAGCCAGACTGTGGACATAATAAACGTGTCTGTAAACATTATATTGGTGACATACAGAGAGACAGCATGCATCAACCCAGTGTGTGAGGGACAGCGCAGTCTGATGGGAGGCTCGGCTCGTCGCTCCCGTACCTCGCGTTTCTCCCCTGTATTTGTATATTTGTAGTTATTTGTATTTATATCAGGAAATGCGCAAATTCAGCTATTTTAACTATAAAAATGATCACAATTTTTGGAATCATACAGAAAACAAATTTATAGTACAGGCCAGTGGACAAAAATATTTTATGTTATCATTATTAGTTTTTTTTTTTACTTTTCATGATGACAGGTGAGTCCCTGTATGAAGTGCAGTCCTGGTGCCAGAGAAGTGCTGGACTTCCACTAAATACTGATCCAGCTGGTCCTGCACTGAAACTCCGTGAATCTTTTCTTCTTTTCGCACGCTACATTTACTTTTAT
This sequence comes from Polypterus bichir lapradei, assembly GCA_026402145.1. Taxonomy (NCBI): domain Eukaryota; kingdom Metazoa; phylum Chordata; class Cladistia; order Polypteriformes; family Polypteridae; genus Polypterus; species Polypterus bichir. Next base: position 26,969,038 of record JANRMT010062792.1, on the reverse strand, counting down.
TATCATCTGCGCTGTAATTAAAGTATTTCCACACGTTACTTTCTCGCTTTCTACCCGCAAACATCTGTGCAGAACTCGCCATCTTCAACCACAACGGCTTACTGCTTCAACCCGAGCCAAATGCGCTCAACAAACAATGGTCCATTACAGAAGTTACGCCACGTGATTATAGTAAGGCCAAGGTACAAGATCACTGCATAGTGAACAGCGCAACATAACTGAAGGCTCAGGGTGACCTACAAATAACCCCTCTGCATGAATGAACCAGATTGAACGAAAATGCTATTGCTGTTTTTTTTTTTTTTGTTTTTACTCAATTTTCGTTCTCATTTTACTTCATTCAAATATCACTAATTTTCATTTTTATTTAGTTTTAGTTTCTCTGTTTGCCTTGATTTCAGTTCTCGTTCTTAATAAACGAAAAATACTATTTAGTTCTAGTTTTCTTATGAAAATATCACTGGAGCACAGGGGGGTGCCCTAAGGATTGGCACTGGGCTCTCTCTCCTCTGCTTTCTGTATACCTCCTCACTAGGCCCTATTATCGAGGCTCATGACTTTTCTTATCAGTTTTATGCTTGTGATACACAGTTGTATCTGTCGTTCCCTCCAGAGGGCCACATGGATTCATCTAGAATCTTGGTATGCCTCACTAATAATGCAAGCTATATGAAGGAACACCAGCTCACCCTGGCAAAGACATACCTTCTTGTTTCCAAGCTTGTCTGTCTATTCAGCACCCCATCTCTGTTCAGCTTGGCTCACTATCACTATCAGCTGCAAAGTCACAACGCAGCCTTGCGGTGCTGATCAATGACCAGCTGTCTTTCAAAGGCTATGCTGCTATGGTCTCTCACTCCTGCAGATTCACTCTATAGAACATCCTAAAGATCAGACCATATCTGGCAGATTAAGCAACACGATAATCTCGTCAGTGGAACTAGTTGCCCACCTTCATCCCTTCCGCATAGCCCCTGACCTTTTAAAGAAAAACCTCTAAACACTCTCCTCCTCAGCAGATACCCATACTCAATTAATGCAGTTCTGATTTGGGGTTCTGTAATGGAATAAGGCAACAATAGGACATCTGCATTGTACTGTGCTTCATCTGGCTGATGGCTTTTAGGGGTGAAGCATAAGTACTGGGGCGGCACGGTGGCGCAGTGGTAGCGCTGCTGCCTCGCAGTTAGGAGACCTGGGTTCGCTTCCCGGGTCCTCCCTGCGTGGAGTTTGCATGTTCTCCCCGTGCCTGCGTGGGTTTCCTCCGGGCGCTCCGGTTTCCTCCCACAGTCCAAAGACATGCAGGTTAGGTGGATTGGCACTTCTAAATTGGCTGTAGTGTGTGCTTGGTGTGTGGGTGTGTTTGTGTGTGTCCTGTGGTGGGTTGGCACCCTGCCCAGGATTGGTTCCTGCCCTGTGTTGGCTGGGATTGGCTCCAGCAGACCCCTGTGACCCTGTTTGGATTCAGCGGGTTGGATAATGGATGGATGGCATAAGTACTGTATGTATACCAAATATTTAGTACAATTATCAATGTCTTCTTTTATCCATGCTTAAAATAATGTCAAACACATACAGTAATTAATGTATAAATGTTGAAATCTAAAACTCGGGGTATCAGGTTTGAATAGGGTAAACTGCCATTCAAAGAGTGGATGCAGTGTAGCAGATTTGTCTATGAAAGTAATTAACCTTTGGTTTCTTTTTGTCATGTGATTACAGGACAATACAGGCATCACTGCAGACAAGATAGCATTTGAAATCTCTTTTATTAATGATTAGAACCACTCTATGTATGCTGATGGGGCTTACTTACACTTTTTCAACATTAAAATTACTAATATAAAATACAGCACTGACATGTGACAGGCATATGACATTCCTAGGAAGAAACATTTTGCACCATACAACAATTTACCATATGGATTTCATTGATCAATTGTTCAGTCATTCTGTTGGGGATATTCCTCCATGTCATTTCTGTTTCCTTAGCTGCCGTTTCTGTTGTTTTGCTGCTCTTTTGTAAGATTTACCAATAATCTTCATGCACTGCCACCAGCAGTCAAGGTTGTTTCCACTGTTTATCAGGCCCTGTCCACACTAATACGTTTTCTTTGTTGTCCAAAATTATCCCAGCATTTTTGCCCTCTGAAAAAGACATTTTTGAAAACAGTCTCCAGAGCTGTATACTTCTGAAAACATAGTGCCAGCATTTTGCTGTGGACAGGCATAAACAATATTTTCCAAAAAGGATATTCTAATTGGCACCCTGCCCAGGGTTTGTTTCCTGCCTTGCACCCTGTGTTGGCTGGGATTGGCTCCAGCAGACCCCCATGACCCTGTAGTTAGGATATAGCAGGTTGGATAATGGATGGATAGATGGATATTCTAATCACACTCTGATTGGTTTGTACTTCTTTTGTGGCTCTTCCCTGATTCAATCTTCCTCATTACAATGATTAATTCCCTGATGGGTCACCTTTTCCAGGAAAAAAAAAAAATTTCCAACATAGCAAAGTATAAAAAAAAGTTGTTTTCTATGCAGTTTGTTGTTCTGCTTACCTGTACACCTCGAGTTTTGTAAAATATCAATGCTGCATACATGGATAAAAAGCAAATTGCTTACCGGCTTCTACAGTTTTACAATAAATCCAATGGCGTTATCGTTGTAGTGAAAAATTCATAGCCCTGTGAAAATCAGAATGTAAGTAACGGTTGACAACCTCTAATTAACATTTATAACCTAAAATTAATCTGTTCAGTAAGGAGGAGTACAACCCAGCCACAGGGGATGCACAAACCAGTGTGTTTCTTCGTGCCGGTCCCAAGCCCAGATACATGGGGAGGGTTATGTCAGGAAGGGCATCCGGTGTAAAATTTTGCCAAATCAATATGCGGACAACAATACAAAGTTCCATACCGGATCGGTCGAGTTAGGGTGATAAAGGATAAAGATGGAAATGTATTCACAAGCAAGGAGAGTGTGTTGAGCAGATGGAAAGAATACTTTGAGAGGCTGATGAATGAAGAGAATGAGAGAGAGAACAGGTTGGATGATGTGGAGTTAGTGAATCAGGAAGTGCAATGGATTAGCAAGGAGGAAGTAAGGACAGCTATGAAGAGGATGAAAAATGGAAAGACCGTTGGTCCAGATGACATACCTATGGAAGCATGGAGGTGTTTAGCAGAGATGGCAGAGGAGTTTTTAACCAGATTGTTTAATGGAATCTTGGAAAGTGAGAGGATGCCTGAGGAGTGGAGAAGAAGTGTACTGGTGCCGATATTTAAGAATAAGGGGGATGTGCAGGACTGCAGTAACTACAGGGGAATAAAATTGATGAACCACAGCATGAAGTTATGGGAAAGAGTAGTGGAAACTAGTTTAAGAAGTAAGGTGATGATGAGTGAACAGCAGTATGGTTTCATGTCAAAAAAGAGCACCACAGATGCAATGTTTGCTCTGAGGATGTTGATGGAGATGTTTAGAGAAGGCCAGAAGAAGTTGCATTGCGTCTTTGTGGACCTGGAGAAAGTATATGACAGGGTGCCTCAAGAGGACTTGTGGTATTGTACGAGGAAGTCAGGAGTGTCAGAGAAGTTTGTAAGAGTTGTACAGAATATGTACGAGGGAAGTGTGACAGTGGTGAGGTCTGCGGTAGGAGCGACGGATGCATTCAACGTGGAGGTGGGATTACATTGGGGATCAGCTCTGAGCCCCTTCTTATTTGTAATGGTGATGAACAGGTTGACAGACGAGATTAGACAGGAGTCCCCGTGGACTATGATGTTTGCTGAAGACATTGTGATCTGTAGCGATAGTAGGGAGCAGGTTGAGGAGACCCTGGAGAGGTGGAGATATGCTCTAGAGAGGAGAGGAGTGAAGATCAGTAGGAACAAGACAGAATACATGTGTGTAAATGAGAGGGAGGTCAGTGGAATGGTGAGGCTGCAAGGAGTAGAGTTGGCGAAGGTGGATGAGTTTAAATACTTGGGATCAACGGTACAGTGTAATGGGGATTGTAGGGTGAAAATGAGAGTGCAGACAGGGTGGAATGGGTGGAAAAGAGTGTCAGGAGTGATTTGTGACAGACGGGTATCAGCAAGAGTGAAAGGGAAAGTCTACAGGACAATAGTGAGACCAGCTATGTTATATGGGTTGGAGACGGTGGCACTGACCAGAAAGCAGGAGACAGAGCTGGAGGTGGCAGAGTTAAAGATGCTAAGATTTGCACTGGGTGTGACGAGGATGGATAGGATTAGAAATGAGGACATTAGAGGGTCAGCTCAAGTTGGATGGTTGGGAGACAAAGTCAGAGAGGTGAGATTGCGTTGGTTTGGACATGTGCAGAGGAGAGATGCTGGGTATATTGGGAGAAGGATGCTAAGGATAGAGCTGCTAGGGAAGAGGAAAAGGGGAAGGGCTAAGTGAAGGTTTATGGATGTGGTGAGAGAGGACATGCAGGTGATGGGTGTAACAGAACAAGATTCAGAGGACAGAAAGATATGGAAGAAGATGATCGGCTGTGGCAACCCCTAATGGGAGCAGACAAAAGAAGAAGGAAGAGGAGTGCATTCAGCAACAAAATTAATAACAAAGTGCTTAGTAAAGGGTACAGTATTAGAATGCAGCCGAGCTTACAAGAATACTGCAGGACAAAGACACAAAAGCATAATGCAGTAAGGCTAAGATACAGACACACAACACATTTATTTCCTCTATTGCTTATAATCAGTTATCGTGCAGATGAATATGATGCTAAACTTTGTGTCGTTTTTAACTTTTGCTTTGTTTTTATTTAATAACAAGACAACCATCACCAGTTTGAAAGACTGTTACTTTAAACAGAGATGAGCACATTAACATGACACGGGGGCAATTCACTCTGGCTCATTAAATAGTCTTTAGTTTCTATGCTGTGAACACACTATCAAGAGTCCTGTGCGCACTGATAGTTTCGATAGCACATTAAGCACAAGGGAATCTGATTTTTATAGGCCTCTAAATGTTTTACTACACACAGTCCCTTCAAGGATTTTGTCACCAGTGCATACTTGCCCACTGTAGGTGAAGGATTATGTCATGTGTTTTTAGGCCTTTTAGTACAGATAGGAATCCTTTTGTAAACGATGCAAAAACTTCAGTGTGGATTGAGATTTTGTATAAAAACTCCATTTTTAAATGAAAATATGGTAGTGTAAATGTAGCCTCTGACTCATGGACCATGGTTGATTGGCTGTTCAGCAAGCGACCCATAAGGACTTGTAAATTTTACCAAAAATGCTTGTTAATCTTGATCAACCTATTCAGGACTGTGCGAGGCGAATGAAATCCAGCATTTTGGCACTAGCTAATCCGCTTTTGCAAAACCAGAAATTGTTCTGAGGTCAAGGATTATCTAATCTTGCTTTCTGGAACAGATCTTAAATTGGTAATGGCATCAGACTAGTTGCATCTTGTTCCCAGTTTATCGTTTATGCGTTTTGGAGGAGTTTCTCAGGGCTCTTTAGGCATGGTCCATTAGTATGATGAATCTGAGGCAGTGCTGGCAAGAATACCAACTCCTATGAAAAAGTCAGCTTGCATGGCTTGTTTAATATTAAATTAAAAATATGAATTTAAAATTGTTTTAAGATTAATAACTGTTGTAATATAATGCAGACCAACAGTTTAGTATTTCACTTTACTCTCTTGTCCACATTTACAGTCAGAAAAACAACTACCTTACCAATATTAAAATCAATTTGGTCTAATGCTGTAAAATGATTTTGAATAAGTTTGCTTTGGTTAAAGAACACTAAAAATATTTAGCAAAAAAAATTACTACAAAAGTCCTTACAATGTAGTCAGCTGTTCAGATACAAAGACAAAAATATCAACCTAAAACAACCATTTCCATGATTGTCTAGCCACACTGAACAACCAAGATAACAGAAATAACTGCAGAATGAAGATAAATGTCAGCAGTGACCTTGCGCCCTGTGTTGGCTGGGATTAGCTCCAGCAGACCCCCGTGACCCTGTAGTTAGGATATAGCGGGTTGGATAATGGATGGATGGAAGATAAATGTGAAGTCTAGCGGCAGCAATCTGAATCAAGCTGCTTAGGGCCTTTTGTTGAAAATATCACAAAACCAAAACATGAATGGATTTTAATTATTTATCATAGAAGGTCTATTGAACCGCTCTTTGTCTCATCCCTCACCTAGGACCAATTTGCCTTGGGTGGCCCTACCAGGGGCATAAAGCCCCAGACAACAGAGCTCCTAGGATCATTGGAACATGCAAACCCCTCCACCACGATAAGGTGGCGATTCGAGGATAAGAGCTGTTCGGTCCCTGTACAATCGATGTCAGAGCTTGATCCACATTGCCGGCCGTAAGTCAAGCCCGTTTCCAGTGACAGTTGGATTTTGCCAAGGCTGCCCTTTGTCACCAACTCTGTTCATAACTTTTATGGACAGAATTTCTAGGCACAGCCAGGGTGTTGAGGGGGTCTGGTTTGGTGGACTCAGGATTGGGTCACTGCTTTTTGCAGATGTTGTCCTGTTTGCTTCATCAGGCCGTGATCTTCAGCTCTCTCTGAATCGGTTCGCAGCTGAGTGTGAAGCGGCTGGAATAAGAATCAGCACCTCCAAATCCGAGACCATGGTCCTCAGCCGGAAAAGGGTGGAGTGTCCTCTCAGGGTTGGGAGAGAGATCCTGCCCCAAGTGAAGGAGTTCAAGTATCTCGGGATCTTGTTCAAGAGTGAGGGAAGAATGGAGCGTGAGATCGTCAGGCGGATCGGTCCGGCATTCGCAGTGATGCGGGCTCTGCATCGGTCTGTTGTGGTGAAAAAGGAGCTGAGCCGTAAGGCAAAGCTCTCAATTTACCAGTCGATCTACGTTCCTACCCTCACCTATGGTCAAGAGCTATGGGTAGTGACCGAAAGAACAAGATCGCGAATACAAGCGGCTGAAATGAGTTTCCTCCACAGGGTGTCTGGGCTTTCCCTTAAAGATAGGGTGAGAAGCTCAGTCATCCGGAAGGGGCTCAGAGTAGAGCCACTGCTCCTCTGCATCGAGAGGAGTCAGATAAGGTTGCTTGGGCATCTGATCAGGATGCCTCCTGGACGACTCCCTGGTGAGGTGTTCCGGGTACGTCCAACTGGGAGGAGGACTCTGGGAAGACCCAGGACACGCTGGAGGGACTATGTCTCCCGGCTGGCCTGGGAACGCCTTGGGATTCTCCCGGAAGAGCTAAAAGAAGTGGCCGGGGAGAGGGAAATCTGGGCCTCTCTGCTCAAGCTGCTGCCCCTGCAACTCGACCTCGGATAAGCGGAAGAGGATGGATGGGTGGATGGCTTTTAATTATTTAATCAAAAGCCATAATCATTTAATAAAAATGAGAAAGAAAAAAAAAGACTCCTGAAAAGGTCTTTATTTTTATTAAGATTTAAAGCAGTGGGCCATAAACAGCATAAACATGTTTAACAATGATGTTCTCTTTGTAAAAGAAAAACAACTAATCCACATATTAAAACCAAATCCAAAGCCCAAACAGTACAATACAAGGAAAAGGTACAATATTTTGTCTGAGAAATACATGAATATTACTGAACAACATTTGTTTTTTGTAAATGTAGGTCATTTACATTGTGCAAAATAAAACAAATAGTGGAATGAACTGGTTACTGTAATGCAATCAAACATAATCAAATTAGACATAACTACATTTTTAATACCAGTGCCCCTTAATTTAGAGTACACTTAAGAATGTTAATTAAATCATACATAAAATCCTCATATTTTGAAAACTTCACCTTACGCCTGAAAAAAAATTAATTTGCATGGCCAAGAACTAATAAATGAAGATAAATGATTTCTTGTATACCTTAACATATGTGAAGGGTAAAAAAATAATCTGGTCTATTTTGTTGATATTTTCAAAAGGACAATGACAAAATTATCAATGAGAAACCATCAACACGTAACATAGCTTTTTACATAGTACAGTTTTGGTCCAGAGAGAGAGAAAGAAAGACAAATATGGTTGTAATAATTCCAGAAAAGTAAATACTGTAAACAGTTTTAAAACGAGTAATTAAACATATGTACATAGACACTCAAATATTACCAGTAAAAACCACACTTTATTTTAATTTCAAACCAGAGTGTCAACATCCCTCGCGTACACTACCATGAAGACTGTGCAACTGACTGGATTTGTGAGACCAAGATATTTGATCAGAATGGCCACTAGGTATTGTAGCTGGCTATTTTACTTTTAAATTTCTTCTACGCACTGTCTATGTAGGTCTGTCAAGTGCTTTATAACTAATCAGAAACGTTTCATAGAATTAGTCAAAATGATTTTTAGTGACAATTTACTCATTCTACTGTTTACAGTCCCCACAACCAAACAGACAGAAAAAAAAATTAACTTACATGCATATTCTTTGAAAAGTCATGATAGCTCTATCAGTAACATACTGTCAATTTAAGGAAACTGTGATTAAAATATTCTGAAATAAGCACTATGTCTGTGAGGTGGCAAAGGTATAGCTCCTACTGCTGATCATTCTGAGCTGGTCAACCAAAACTACTAACACTTGTTAACTTGAACATATGAGGTCAAAGAGTGCAGGTTTCACAATATAAATAAAATAAAAAAAATTACATTTAACTGAAATTAAGGACTTTCTCATTGTACTTAATGCACAATTTCAGTAACACGTATGGGATGTAAAGCTACATGAACTCACAAAGAACTTGATGTTTATTCTTTGTATATCCTAAATAAGTTTAAAAAAATGAGAAGGCGCAAAAGGTACATAAGAGTCTTCTTTGAAATAATTCTACATATGGAAGGGAGTGTTACTGTGTCAGGAAAACGTAAGGCTAACCCAATACATTTTGAGAAATCCCTGTTCCATATTTAATTTGTTCAAGGTTGTGTGTGTTTAAGTGTGAACATTCTAAAAACTGAACTGTTTGCCATCTTCTATGTTTTACTACAAAACATTCTAATCATCACCCCTTTCAACTAAAATCCATATTCTCAAAAGATGGTTCCAAAAAATGTGTTTAAGTCTGGGAGAAAAACTAAAGTTACAGCAATTTAACGTGCATTTGAAAAAGTTACATTTCTGATAAAGTAGACTTGGTTTTAAATATTAGGAAAAGCAAATGACGATTCTTTCAGTATATAGTGATGGGACAGGAAAGTACATTTTTTTGCTTCTCAGGACACAAGATTATCATTGATCTCATTTACTTTTTATACATAAATACGGCTCAGTTTCTTCTTGTACCACATTTATATTGCTGCATTATTAATGTGCCTCTGCTATAAACTCTGAATTTGAACAGACAGGATAAAAAGAAAAAAACAATTCAAGAAAAACTAAAAATAATCTAAAATCAGTAATCATATATTTTAGTTACAGGGCTTTGCCGTGTTATCTTATGGCTTTGGGAGCACATGGTTGCTATCAGTTGTTATATATTAGTTTTATCACTCAGCCTCAAAAACAACATTTACAGTTATGTAAGCTCATTGAGGCTTGATTTTTGCAATGCTTGCTGGATATATTTGTTTAAAAAAACAAACAAAATAAAAAAACAAACACACTTTCACACTAGTTCAGACAAACTGAAACTTTATGGTATGGTTCCCTCAATGGCTACGTGACTATATCAAGGTGTTGTAAAGCAAACATTGCTGCAAATAAAAATGTTACATAAATACTCAGCACTGGCCATTGAATTATACTGATTTTCTATTTTTAAATCTATATTAAATATTCCAGTAATTTAAGCAATTTCTAAAATGTCAAAATCCTGGTTAAAGCCTATACCACCATTTGTTTCTATTACAGCACCTTTAATCAAAATAACTGATAACTTAGTCTTTTTGGACTTGATTTGGAACAACAATATGACTGGTCCTAACTATCAAATAATATTTTCAGTGCATTAAATAAAGACTAGGTGAAACCATATTCTTACTAAATTGGTTCAGAGCAGAGTGATTGGTTTTAATCCATTAGCATAATAACTTGATCACGAAAATGTTTACGTGCAGTGTTTCAAACTGAAGTAGAAGAATTAACAAAAATCATAAGATCTCTTGGGGTTTATTTTTCTAAATATATTTATATATAAATAAAAAAAAACTTCACACACATGTATGAATCTATGCTATTTAGGGCTTTATGTCTATGTCGGCATCCAATACATTCCACTGAGCTAATGACTGCAAATTTGATAATGCCACACTGCTTTTTCTTATTTTTTTTCTTTTTATCCATTTTATTTAAAAACATGCAAATGAAAATTTGACTCTGCTGCAATGAATAAGGGGTGCAAGAAGGGACGATGGGAAAAACATGACTTTCATTATTACAATGAAGGTAAAAATGAAGGGGAGAAAAAACAAAAAGAAAAAAAAAATCTCAAAAGCGGATTTAAAGTCCATAACTTCAAGTTCTACCAGACAGACAATGACATTTGAAACAGGGTTTAAATGTTGGTAAGATTTTCAGACACTCGTTCTCTCTCATTCTGGATTGTCCTTTCACATCTTCTCTTAGCGTTTTGACAGCTCATTGGACAACCAGTCCAGTCCTTCGTATAAGCCAGTGCCTTGAGTGGCACAAGTTGCTTGGACGTACCACTATAGAAAAAGAAGATTAAAAACAAAATTAAAAAACAGTCGAATAAAACTACAAACAAGAATTGGGTAATTGAAAAGGTGCGACAAATAAATTACATTTAACATCCTACTTCTACTAGTCTTCAATAAAACTCACATGCTGGTTAAAAATATAAGAAAGGTTTGCATAATAAAACAGCTATACCAATCAAATATAGAATTTTCTCCTACAGATTCTTAAGATTGACTTTTTGACACTGGTATGAAGCATTGGAAATGTAGCTGAGGAGACCAAAGGACATTCTGCTCCACAAAAAGTTCAATTTAAAGTTGAACTCTGCTTGCATTTCTGAGCTAGTGGTTTTGGAACACAAACACTGGAAGGAAAAAAAGACACTAGTTGTCAGAGAAACATTGCTTGTAGTAATGAAAGTCCAAGAAAATTATTTTCATTTTGTAATTTTATTGAGTGTATTTTCATGGAGTCCCTTGATAAAAATATAGCAATAACCAAAAGCTACATCACATCACAGCAGCAACATAGACACCTGCAAACAGGCATCTTCACTGGAACAACAACTAAAGACACAAAGCTTGGAAAGTCAGTTAATCATGCGACCATGAATCTGGCTTCTGCACTTCCTTCTCGATCCAACTAAAAATCCAAGATGAAATATACAGAGCCATTCCGAGCATTTTATGGTGAAATACTTAATACCATAAAATATGACATGAGGTCACACATGAAGCAAGTGATCTTTTCCTTTTGTTTGACCATGTTACTGCATGAGCTACACATGTATGTACCAATAATGTAACTTGTATGCTTTATCTGTGGAGAGTTTTGAGGGTAGACATTTTAGAAATTACCTATAATTACAATTAATCAGTTAAGCCGATGTCACACTATGCAACTTTTTGTCATGGGGTATGTTAGGCTTGCTAAACGCAGTCACTGATCTTGTTGCAAAACTATGTCAAATTACACAACCGCAAGTCAAAGCTCATGTCTGAATTACCAACTAAGCACTGATCTTTCAGCACAGTCGTGCTTGCCCCATTTTCTGACATCTAATAGCATGCTGCCCGATGAAGCCAGCAATGTACAAAGTGTTAATACATGCAGTGAGTTCAGCTGCAGTCTTGATCCTTTCTTTTTTTCCTATTCTGTTTTACTATGTAAAACACAAGACATGAGACACACAAGCTTCTCTTCTATCTGTGAGGTTCAAACCACTCATACTCCTTACTCCTTGTTGCTACATTCTTTGAATAGCACTTTCAGATGAGCATGTATTTGTTGACAGCTCTTCTGCACACAGCATGGCCCTCTGACTAAAGGCAGAATCAGACCTGTTAAGATGTTACCATAGTGAGTCGCAGGTTGTCACGTTAACTGATTGGCTTCACAGAAGCTTGTTGATGACTGCCTCTGACTCACTAAGATTATTTAAATGAAAGCTACAACAGAGAATTGCTGGAAAAGTTGCTCACATAAGCTTTAGTCATCTCTTCTGTATAAGACACATTTTTATTACTCACAGAAATTTAAACAGGCTTCCTCCATTATTATTCCATTAATGATCTAATCCACATACCTTGTTCAGGGTTGCTGTAAAATTGCACTTGAATTTCCCCATGAGATTGATTAATAAAGTTTATCTGACTTAACCCAACCAAGCAGTATTAGGAGCCAGGAGCATGGCACACTCACCATGAAGAAATCGGAGCACAGGGAGACTTCATGTCAGGAACTGAATCTCTGACCATAGGCTACCTTTTGCTGTCACTGGCATGCACCATAACGCGGAGAACAGGCAACACTTTCACAAAAGTGTAACAAAACAAATGTGCTTTTATTCAAGAATAAAACTGAATAACAAAAAATTCAAGTGACAACAAGACACTAAGAAGACATGATTCACCAGCGTTTGTGTGTCTGGTTATATCCCTTCAGCAATATCTTTAACAGGTTGCAAAAATTTACACCGGCTGTTACAGACTGAAATCATAGGCTTCTTTCTTTTGGTCACATACACCAGCACCAGCGGCATCTATTAGCCAGCAAAAGCGCTGTGAAAAAGCTGTCTATTGTTATGGTTCTGCCTTTGTCCAGTCTGATAGCATCTTTGATTGCCAGTACAACAAATAGTTTTGAGCAGGCATCAGCCACAGTGCTGCTCTTGTAAAAACAATGCAGATAAATGCCATCAACTCAGAGGGGGAGAGGCAAGTTCGTTGTACCACGTGAATGTCACTGAGAGAATAAAACTGAATAATAAAATAACAAGTGCCAACTTTTACAAGTAGCCAAAATTTACAACAGGTGTCATAGACAGAAATCAAATGTATGTTTATTATATAGTAGAAATAATAATAATAATAGCAGCTCACCACTCAAAATGCGAAGTGTCCGGTCTTGAACCCGGGACCTTTGGGTTATAAGGCTGCAGTTCTTACCTCTGCACAATTCCAGAATATGTGTAAACTCCCTGTCAATTGACATTTGCGCTTGGGTTTTTAACTCATTGACAGCTTTTTTCTTCTTTGGTTATATTCTTGAATAAAAACACAAGTGTTTATTTGATATTCGGACTAAAGTCTTCACACATGATACACCTTTCATCATTATTAGTATAACATGGAAAAAGTTTCTGTTTTAGGTATTTGTTCAGCATTTCTTGCATTCCTCGCATTTCCTTTCATCCTACACTTACCCAGATCTTTGTAGAAACGGAACACACATGAAATGCATGTATTCCGAACAACGATATACTGTATTATTTACCCTATACAACTCCAGGAACCTCACATGCAGATAAGGAGCCTTGGATTGAGCTGAAAGAACTTTTTGCCCGAGCTGAGCGCTGTCAAGGTGGGGGATGGGACCGCAGGCTGCTTGCTGCTTGTGCTGATTCAACACATTTACAAAACAAAAGATGCTGATGGAGAGGTGCGAAGGGATTTAAGGTGGGCTAGGATTAAGAGTTTTTTCATAGGCTTCAGGAATTCTAGTGTTAAATTAGGATAATTTTGGACATAGGGCAAAGACTAACACAAGAAACTAATAAGCTGCCTATTTTAATTATCATCTCAGTGATTATGAAGAATGTGATCCGTAAAAGGGGAAACTGTAGTCATCAGTTTCACTAGGCCCTTAGAGTATGTTATTGCATTTTATTTTTCTCCAATAAACAAGTCTGTTCTTCCGATGCACCTGTGGTGGTGCTACCAGGAAGTATTCAATTACCCATAGCTAGCAGAAGTACAGAGTTTCCGTCAATCAGTGAATACTTTAAAAGGAGTCAACATTCACAACAAAAAAAAGACTTAAGTTATGGAAGCTTTTAACACATGGCATCTAAGCATGCATTATGTTACGAGAAACTGCTATTCTGAATTATGTGCTCAGAACTACAGGGTAGCATGGCTGTTGTTTGCAGACTGCTTATCCATGTATGATGCAATTTGTCTTAACACTAGAATTACCAGAGCATACGAAAAAACTCGTAGATCCATCCCACCTTAAATTGCTTCTTAAATCCGTTCGCACCTCTCTGCCAGCGTCTTTTGTCTTCTAAATGTGCTGATAAAGACAAGCTGCAAGCAGCCGGCTATTCAATCCCCCCACCGACTTAAAATGTGCACAAACTTCTCCTAGCTCATGCCTTGATTGATTAGGGAGTGAAGGAGTTTTAGAGTGGAAATAATAGATTGTTATTTGGAACACACACATTTCATGTGTGTTCCATTTCTACAGTAATCTGTGTAAACACATTTTTAAAAACATAAATGTTTTTCATATTCTAGTAGTAAATGACAACATGTAGGCATAAACTATATAATGTATGAAGCCTGAAGTCCAACTATCAAACACTTTCACAAAGGGTACAAATATAACAGAACAAGTGCGCTTCCATTCAAAAATATAACTGCAGAAAAAAAGCTGCCTTAGCATGTGACTCTGACACGCATTTACTATGACTGCGTCCGTGGCGCAACAGTATCAGCTGCTGACTGGGAATCAAAAGGTCACGAGTTCGATCCCACACAACTCCGTTTTGAGAAGTGAACTGCTCTTATTCTTACTAATTTAGAATAAAAACATACATTTGATTTCAGTCTGTAACAGCCGGTGTAATTTATGATACTTGTAACGGTCAGCTTTGTTTTTTTTTATTATTCAGTTTTATTATCTCAGCTGCGTTCATGTGCCCAAACATCCCCCCGCATTTGACACTGCTGTTTTCACATAGACATGCTATAACAGAGGTAAACTCATAACATGACGATCCTTCTACATTGGAGCAAGAATGCACATTGCACTTTTGCCATCTCTGTACTTTGTATATGTATATGGAAGCTCTGGTTTTTACTTGTGACTTTATGCTGTAGGAAGTAAATAAATAAAGGTAAATAGGTAAATAACATTCGAAAGCAATGCTCCGATGTAGAACGCAAGCGACTCTACACGCTAGTGTTTAGATCTGGACAGTGTATGTGCCCCAAAAAAAAGTCTAACTGCATTCTCGTACCATTGTTTGCGTACTAAAGTGTCAGCAGGCACTTCTCGTGGCATTACACGTTTAATTCTTCAAAATTAAATTATTGTCAAGTCAATTCAAATCAAGTGGATTGATTCTCATACCATCTGTACACAGTATTGAAACATATTAGTGGCATGAAATAACATTCCATAGTACAGCGGTGCAATACAACAAACACAGGACTATAACATACAAATATTTCAAAATAAACAACAGGTAAGAGAATAGATACACATCATAGAACCATATTTCAGTGTCCATTCAACACTGGACTACTAGAAGGGACTATCCAACAACCTAACTACCATTTTTTGTAATGACCTACATTTCCAATCCCACACAGAGTCTTGCAGAAAACGTTTGGGAACCTGGTCCATTTCTGCAGACCAAACCGTTATGACTCAAAAAAAGAAAGCAAGAGCACTGCCAGACTGGAATCATTGATGATTATAGTTAATTCTACACCCTCTCTTTCTCCAATGATATTTTGTCTAGTTTAGCTAAACAATCTAAAACAGCTGTCAGATTTATAAAAGTTAATCTCTTAAGTGTCACTCAATGTTTTAAAAAAATAAATAAAATTAAGATAATGCTAAAAGTACCCAAGTATAAAAGATACTACAACAAAGCATGTTATGTATGACACTTTGGAGAAGATCTATATTTTAAAGGACATTTATAGAAACAAAATTAAAAATATACTCACAGTTCTGTGACGAAGAGTTTGAAGTCCCAATTTATCTGTCAACTCACTTACTGCCATGGCATTTGGCAAGTCTTGTTTATTGGCAAATATCAGTAACACCGCATCTCGCAATTCATCTTCTTGGAGCTAAAGAAAAAAGCAAATATGTTTTATAAACCAAGAGGCAAACCCTGGCACAGCTACTTTAGGAAATATTTTCACAGAATTGCCCACTTGTGTTTTTTTTCTTTTTCAACCTATACTTTATTCCTACTTGCAGTACGTGATTAATAACATCAAGATGCTTGACATTTAAAGTTTCTGTATTTTTTTTCTCACATTGCAAGTTTTGGCTTGAAAAATATCATTTTTATTCAATCTCAACTTTCTACTGTAAAACATGCAAAATACTAAAAGTACAAAGTCAGATGTGTAAAAAGTATAATAATGACAAACAACAATAATAATAATACGAAATGAATAATGATGATGATGCCAATACCATACATACAGTCAAAATATGTCTTTTGTGTGGTATATATAAATTTAAAAACTGCTTAGGTGTACGGGCATGTGCCCAACACTGTTGAGCAAAACAGTTAGTCTCAACAACAATTCTTTCGATCATGTCATCATCAAGAAATAACTTCAAGTAGTAACTGGATCATAGCTGTCAACCTTCATTTTTATTCCTAACTGCCCCACAAAATCAAAACAAGGTGGTGATGGTTTATTTGAAGCAGGGTCAACAGAAACTGAAACACGAGTGTCATTTTCGGATTCATCAGAACTTCTGATGAGAAGCTCCTCAATATCACTGCTCTTATCACTGTCAAGAGCGTGCAACACATGGGCTGCTGAAAATGTATTACACGAGACGGCATCATGAGGCTAGGAGATGATGCGTCTACACTGTTGCCCAGGTAACACTCTGGCCTGACACTTGCATAAGATAGGCTTATACCATTGACTGAGTAGCATGCTCAGGACTAACGCTGTTAGCACTTTTACAACCTAAGTAATCGAAGGGCCTAACGCTTAAGCAAGATGCATCTATTCACTTGCCTGAGTGACACTCGGGACTAGCACCTTTAACACTATTTTCATAGATCAAAGTAGGTCTAACCCTAAGGAGGTTTTAGAATCCCTGCCAATTGATAAACAAAAAACAAAAAAAAATTTACAACAGTTAAATGAAGGACTGCAGTGACCTAGATTTTATTTATTTATTTTTTTATTTATTTATTTACTTATTTTTAAGGTTGATTGCTTCAGTCTTCAATAAAAATAGCTGAAAAACATCTATTTGGAAGTGAAAAAAAAAATAAAGTACTACATGGGACTAGATGCTCTTGAGCAACTTAGTAAGCAGAGAGCAGAAAGAGGAGTGGAAAAAAAATGATGTCTCACTGTGAAGTGATGAAATAGTCACTTTCTTTTCTTCAAGTGGGTAGAGTGGTTCTTTGCAAGTTACAATGCTTCTTTTTCATTCTATGGGACCTCTACTTTGCATAATGAATTAATTATATGTTGTGTCTTGAATTTTCAAGTCCAATCTGTTTCTACCATTTTATTATTAAACTCTTTCATAAGGCTGCTTCTTGCCTAATGGCGTAATCTCATCAACACACTAATAACTAAAATTGCATCATACAAAAGAGGGAGTTTCCTGTGTGTGCATATTATCTGTTCTACCAATTGAATCCTGGTCTTCAGATACATAAATAAAAACCAGCTTTGTTTGTTGTCATTGGCTCAAGAAAAGTCAAATTTTCTCACTGGCCACACAGGACTGTAGAACAGCATCACCCATAACAGTTGTTTCATTTTCTGCCTTACTTCCGAGCCTCTTTTTGCACGTTGTATTTTTTTTAGGTTCTTCAGTTAATATTAATTTTATATCTTTTCTATCAAGCAGTCATAATATTGCTTTAATATGTTAGTCTGTATTATTTTTAACACAAGAACCTAAAATAGCTACTGATGACCTGGTTACCTGGTAAAATATCTAACAAAAGGAAACAGGTCTGTACTTCATAATGGAGAATTAAGCCAAAATAGAAAATTAATACTTTCTCACTCATTTACATTCACATAAGCTGAGCACAAACAACTCTCTATTACTAGTATCAAGATACACCTGGACTCTGAGCCCCACTTATGTAAATAATTCAACCATCATACAATAGGATGGGTAACTACAATTTTAATAAAATGTGTTTGTTGTATTCCTTTCCTTGCATGACCAAATGTTGGAGATTAATCTGAAATATAAAAGAAACACCCTAAAACAAATGCATCAGAAACCAATAGGTCCTTTGCACTTTTTTCTGTTATTTACTTGTACCTACTTGCAGCACAGAAAAATGTAAACATGTGGCCTTAATGGCAACTTGTATTTTAAGAGTATGTTGTTTACATTTCAATAGACAAATTTGAAAAGTTGCTGTGTATGTCTTCAATCAAATCACAGAAAATTCTCGCCTGTACAAACCTGTTTGGGGTCTACGTGAACATTTGTAATTAGGCCCAGGAAATAAAATTTCTTGATCTCAGTAAAAAAAAACTGCACTTCCTCATTTAACTGTCAACCATCTAAGGTAACTACCACAATAGACAGGTACTTGACATGACCAGCACCATAATTCTGAGCAGGCCATAGACATTTCACTGGAAGCTGAGCCATTTCAACTACTCAACAAAACTTACTTTCAATCCCAATGAACAGGAAAGTAATATCTCTGTATTAAAATCTGGCACTGTAAAAAATGCACAGAGTTTTACTTCATGAATGGGGTATTTTATAATCCTATGACTAACCTCTATTCACAAAGTAATAGGATAGCAGATTTGGCTTAATCAATAATCTTAACTGATTTGAAGGTCCAGAAAAACATTCATAAATGTTAATGCAAAATGAATGTGCTATACATTGAATATACAATTATCGTAATTGAGAAGTTCAATTCAACTACAACACAAAATACAAAATCAAAATACAGACTCAAAGTGAAAACAATGTCCAGTATGCAGTTTAACCCATTAACTGATACACAAACATAATTCACACAAAAGAAATCTATTAAGGCTTCTAGTTTAATGCAACACAAAGAAGGTAAACTAGATGAAGAAGTGCTTAAGATGCAAAGATCTCTCAGTTCTGGTAGGAATTAGTGGTTAGTAGAGTTATCCGAGTACTGACAAAGTAAAAAATTTTTACATTGCAAGTACAGAATTATTACGTTTAGCAACATGGTAAATCACTGCAGGTGTTCCCAGTCCACCTGCTGCTTGTCCACTTGTAAGCTATGCAGTGGAACAGTGAACAATATGTGAAACATTGCTTAGCAGAGACCCGTTTTACCAGGGAGGCTAGAGGGCATATTACAGCTAATGCCAAGAATCCCTTTTCACAAAATTCAGCCATTTGCAAATAACAGAGCTAACCAATACCTGCAATTTCCTTCATGTTAAGATGTAGTAGTAGACAAAGTGCTGAATGTCTCAGTATTGACTTTTGCTGATTGGTTATTCTTAAATACCAATCTGAAAACTCAATATATTACCCGACAATGCAAAGAAAAGCCAAGCAAAATGACACCTTTTATTGGCTAAGTAAAAAGATTACAATATGCAAGCTTTCGAGGCAACTCAGGCCCCTTCTTCAGGCAAGATTTAATACAGAAATTGGAGTTCCCTGTGTTTATATACACACACTAGGACAAGAAACAACATTGGTAAATCACAATGCAAGTAATCATATTTCATAAGGAAGCTGTGGGGTGCTTGAATGAAAACTAAACACAGTTTATATATATATGAACTAGCCGAAGCCCGCCGTAGCATACGGCGGTGTAAGAATAGTAACGGAAAATGGTGAGATAGGAATTCAGTATAACAAAGGCTTAGGAAACCACTGTCGCAGTATAACGAAAATAGCAAGGAGCGAAACCAATGCCAGTGGTCGACAGAGTACCTTCCTGTAGCAGGCTACGGAAAACATAGACATATATAGATAGACGCCGCATTCACTGTGTTGCCCAGTCGACACGATAAGTCAGCGCGTCTGCACTATTGCGAGTGGTAAAAGTGCCATTTAAACTAATACAGGTAGATGTGGAAACCGGGTTTTCTGATGAAAAAACAATAAAGTTTTAAACAGTATTGTTTACATATAACAGATTTTGGTGAATCGTTTACATGCAATTATTTATATCCATTTATACACTAATAATGGCAATTATTCAATAATAATGATAATAATAATTATTAAATAATTCCTCCATTATAAGTAACATTTTTCGGACTGCTTTCTTACATCTCCAAAACATCTATAGACTTCGTCCTGTTCTTATGCAACACAGTACTAAAGTATTGGTTAATGTCCGAGTCTCCTCATGTATAGAATACTGTAATGCTATTCTGTCATCCCACAAAAACGTATCCATCGCTTACAATTTATTCAAAATTCTGCTGCCAGGATAATAACCTGCGGTTCTAAATCCATTGAACATACTACACCTACTCTCTCTCAACTTCACTGGCTCCCTGTTAACTACAGAATACAATACTAAATACCTCTCTTAACATTTAAAGCTCTCCACAGCTTCACTGATCTCCTACAGGCTGACACTCGTCTCGCTCACTCTGATTCTCATCTGCAGCTGTACTTTCTGTACCACACATCAAACTCTGTGCTATGGGAGCTCGAGCATCTTTCATAGTGCTCCTCAACTCGGGAATTCTCTTCTCTCTCATATACATCGGCTCGATTCAATAACACATTTTAAAACTACCCTCAAAACTTATCTTTTCAAACTGGCATACCAATTGTGAATTTTGCACTGTTACTGCCAGTTTTCATTGTTTGTTTGCTAATTATTGTTGTTTGATTTAGCCTTCTCTTTAGCCTCCAGAGCAACGGTGGACGCGGAAGGAGGATTAGAGATGGCGGGCGGGGTTTTGTCGTGCATTCCTCATGACGCGGGAGGAGTGTTAGAATGGGCGGGTGGAGCTCTGTCATGCGTTCCCCATGGTCGGGCGACTTGGTCGATTATATATATATAGAAAAGCAGCCAGAATCTAAAAGAACAATGAAAAGTCAACATGGCTCTGAGGTTCATATGGACTGTAGCAGAGACGAAAGTGACTGAGGCTGTGTTTGGTGAGGTGTTCCGTGCAGGCAGTATGCATGCCACGAGAGCAAGGGTGGACGCGGCAGGAGAGTTAGAGTTGGCAGGCGGGGCTCTGTTGTGCGTATCCGATGACGCGGCAGGAGAGTTAAGAGTTGGCGGGCGGAGCTCTGTCGTGCATATCCCATGACGCGGGAGGAGGGTTAGAGTTGGCAGGCGGAGGGTTAGAGTTGGCAGGCGGAGGGTTAGAGTTGGCAGGCGGGGATCTGTCGTGCGTATCCCATGGTCTTAGAGCTGGTGGGCGGAGCTCTGTGAGTTGGCGGGCGTGGTTCTCTGTCTTGCGTGCCCTTAGTGAATTATATATATATATATATATATATATATGTTTCATAGCTTTGACCATGTAGGTGAACACTGCACCAAACAAACCCAGAAAATAGACATGATAAAAGGTACTATTTCTTCTATTATGTAGCATGAAGATGCGCAGTACATTAAGTATGAATATAATCAAACTACAACAATGCACATATGGCAAGTTTTTGAATCCCAATGGCAGGGCATGAGAGGTCTCATAGCCAAGGTAAAACTGCCAAGTGCATAATTCTTTCCATACCAGTTTCAATTACTATTTCAAATGTAAATTTCCTACCAAGGATATAAAAACTGACTCAAAACAAATAGAAAAGAAAAAAAAATATAAAAAATGTTTATTTAAGGCACAGACATTACAATCAATGAAATATTAACATGAAAGCAATAATGTGAAAGTCAGGTTTTAATAATCAAAGCAATTCACTTTTAGGGTCTTGACAAAAAAAAAAAAAAAAAAGACGTTTGTGAAGCATAAAAACTTCAAAAAATGCAAATATGCACACTGGCAAAACATATACTTGAATTCTTACCATTTTCTGCAGTTCTTCAGCAGATTCTTGAACTCGTTCTCTATCGTTGCTGTCAACTACAAAAATAAGGCCCTGCAACAAGTGTAAAAATTAGAACTCAAATAGAATACAGTATATAACAATAGGTTTATTAAAAATCTGTTAAAGAATACAAGTATACATTAAGGATTTCACTACAATGCATAAAAAAAATGAATCAGTAAGACGTCCAGTGCTACATTTAATTTAAACTAAATCTGATACCTCAATTTATTAAGAATTCAAATAGGTTAAATTAACATTGTGCCCAATTTTTGAAAAAAACGTGTTGATATCACATTGTATTGTGTTGACAAAGCGAACAGTTATTTGCATAATAATTGAGCAAAAATTAATATTATGTGTAAGAACTGCTGAGAAAACAAAATAAAATTGGTTAAGTGTAAGATGAAATTAAGGTTATTCACAGACCAGAAGTAAAATGCTTTTACTGAAATTAATTTTGAATCTTCAAACTCCTGAAAGTACTTGTAGAACGAATGTAAGTGATAAGGATGGCTCAGAATGTAACTATCCTTATCTGCCTAATGAGATTTTTTGCTCATCTCCTTCCAAAGCAAAACAGCACAGTGCTGTTTTAACCAATTTGTTGGCAATATGTTAAAAATTGTCAATGAAAAACAAAAAATAGTGAAAGAATAAGCAAATTAAAAAAAATATGAATTTATACATACACAAATTAAAGTTTATGGGTTGGTATACAATGGTTTTATACATTCAAATATATTAAATCTAAATCCAAATTTGTATAAAATCTGTGAATGTGACCATTCAACTCTATCAAAAGATGAATCTGTATCCAAAGATAGCAAGATTTCAAGTAGGTCTACTGAGATACAGTGTATATTGGATATATAATGGAGATTTGCTAGCAATTGCAGGTCTTTAACAAATTCAGCTTGATCCTGAGAAACAGAAGGGAACACAAAGTAGTAAAGGAGGCGTGTAATAACAACACTGGTTGTGCCAGATTAGTGGCCATAACATTAGGGCTGCAACAAATATTTTGATAATCAGTTATTCAGATGAATGTTAACATAATTAATTGATTAGTTAGCTTAGTTGAAAATGATGACTTATACACTGCATCAGGACCTATAGCTTGCTATAAATCTGGGCGGTGCCTTCGAGTACCAAAATCTGTGTATTAAGGACACTGAACACGTTTTTTAGAATGGAAACTTTAAAACAAATACTTATTAACAGCCATGAAAAATGACTGTCCAATGTAAGATTTCCCTTCATTTTAATGACTTTAAACGATAAACTAAACTGGCAATTTGAAAATGATAACAGTGTACACAATGGGCACAAAATCTAGAGTTTTTTGTTTGGCAATGTGATAATGACTATTCTATTCTGGTTTAAAAAAAAAAAAACTTTTTCATCAAATACTGCACCACAACATAGGAGTATTTCAGACTTATATTAACCAATATTTTGATTTAGTAATCTATTACAAAAACCATTTTATCCATTCAGAACATGTATTCATTATAATAGATGAAAATGCAATTCCAAATGCAATCTAAAGTTGCTAGCAACACATATCTATTAGACTATTTGCCCATTTGTTTTGGTAGATGGCTTATAAAAATAAGTTATAGTAAATTAGTCTGTTTTCTCTTGGGGGGGTTTCCAAGTCTTAAGGGTAACTAAATGAAAATCTAAGATTTTCAGGATCATTTTTCTTCATGGAGTCTTTCTCAGAAAATAATCTTTTAGTAAAGTTGAGTCTCTTACTGAATTCCCTCTCTGTAAAGGCTACACTGTAAAAAAATCTTGCATGTGTGAAAAATACTAATAAAAAATAGCTAACTATACGCAAAATAATCATTACCTTAATTAATGAAAATGGATTTTACCCTTTTTATTGATTATTTCATTCTAATTCAATAAAAAAATTAAGAATAATGTTAACTTACTATTTTTCTTAAAATGTAAACTTTTTTTATAACTTATTCTAAGTAAAAAAAACTAAATTGTGAATTGAACACATTTAAGTTAAATTTAATGACGGGGCACTTCCTCTCACATCGAAATGTAATGACACGGCACTTCCTCTCACATCGATTTCTTGGTCTTTACAACAACGCATTCAGCTGTAACGCTTATCCATAATAAGAGCTATTTTACTACGAATGTGTAAGTATAAAGCATATTAATTCTGTAATGAATAACTAGTATTTCATTTCATATAGTTACAGACATAAGCAGTTGTTTTCACGAAACCTTTCCTTTCATGTGGGAAACATGGCGGGCAAGGTAGCGCCTTTCTAACAACTTACCTCGTTGGTTTGCTTTAAAAAGCAAGCACATTTCTCGGATAGTTACGTATGATCATATGTTTTTTTTATTGTTTAAAACTTTTATTTTACACAGAAAAAGAAAATGAAACTTTGAGATAAGTTTGAGAACGTTATGGCGTTTGTCCTAAACTACGACCTGTAAACAACATAAAAAGACGTTTGCCTAACTGTCACGGTATTATTTGACCTCTTATTTAATTCGTGTTCTACATAGGCCATGTATGTTCTGGTTAATTCTTAACACTGTGATTTATTTAGTGATGTTTGATTTCATACGTCCTATTTTATTTCAGGATTTTCGCTATCGCATACTGAGAAGTACTGGAAAAGGCGGCCATTCATTTAAGTGAATATGTTGGCGTAAATGCAGGAAGTGTTTGAAGAGCGGCACCCGCTCAGGATTCCCGTTTACCACTCATTCCTGGGACATTTGATTGAGATATAATTTTGAAGAAAGTTTAGAAAAAGAAAAAAATTTCATTGACATTTGAATGTCAGTAATTCAGTAAAAATTATCCTCAGACATTTGATTTAATTTTCCTTTGAAAATATAACTCCGTTGCTGTGACTGTGTATGTTCAAATAAATAAAGATATATGGATTTTTAGCATGTATTTGTTATACAGTCATTACTCTCCAGCGTTGCATACTCACTTTTTTTGAGTACTGTAATTCAAATGAAAATCAGAGTAAAATGAAACCATTTTTGTCACTACTTATATTTAATCAAGCTCATTTATTTTAGGTAAATTTGAGTTAATTAATAAATTAAGTTTACTCAATAGTGCAGTATGTCAAATCTACTTAAAAATATTGCTTGTAATTTGTTGCCTTATTTTTT
>JANRMT010062792.1:26930610-26943847 GCA_026402145.1 Polypterus bichir lapradei | reverse complement strand
AATTTGAGTTAATTAATAAATTAAGTTTACTCAATAGTGCAGTATATCAAATCTACTTAAAAATATTGCTTGTAATTTGTTGCCTTATTTTTTTAAGTAATTTTAACGCATTACTTTTTACAGTGTATGCATAATGTCATAATTATAAATCAGCAGGCTATTTCTGACTGCTGACTCTAAATTTGTCCAGCATGGGCGAGTGTGGACATTCTGTCTGCAGCACACCATTTCATATCATATAAATGTTTTTTGTTCAGTCTCTCATTTGAAAATGTTTATGAATAATTGACAACATAAATATCTGTTGACAAATGTATTGTCAAAATTATCAACAAATGACAAATAATAATTTTGCCCATATAGTATTGGCAAAACCTAAAGCACTACTTAAAACTGCACATTTCCCATTTAGAAAAGAGAAATAGGCCATCGTGCACTATTAATACTGTTACTAATATCAGCTAGAATCAGGATAAAAAGCTAGTAGATGAACAACAGTAAAGTTACTGATTAATAACCAACAAAAATCTCAGCAGTCTATGTATGTAGGGATACCTACTACTTTCAAAGTCTACAATGCTAATTAAGATTATATATTTCCCACATTAAAAATAGGATATTTTATAGTAAGAGAATTAGTACAACTGTAGAACACAGAATAAAAATGTGCATTATCTATCAAACATATTAATGTTAACATAGCATTAGTAAAGTCAAACTGGAACACTGTCAACTTTAAAGCACATAAATAATTTCGTTAATCAACTAACCACCCCCCAACTTTAATCAACTAACCACCATAAATTAAAAGACTCATTGCCCGCAGAAATCCGCGAACCAGCAAAAAATCCGTGATATATATTTAGATATGCTTACATTTAAAATCCGCGATAGAGTGAAGCCGCAAAAGTCGAAGTGCGAGATAGCGAGGGATCAATGTACATCAATTACATGTGAATGTTCCAACTGTTCCAAGACCTTTACATTTATATACTATAAAAAATTAATGTATATGTTGGATTTTATAGCTATCACCAACTGTTATATAGCACTAATGAGACAAGGAGTACTGTTAAAAAAATATAAACGTTACCCTACTGCTTTCTGTATTTAGTGCATATTACTGCCATTTACTGCAGTAGCTTATAACGTTGGGATAATATATTTTATATGGTGCCATCTGATTTATGTTACTGTTATTAAACTTACAGCTTAATTGTGAAAAATTGCACTACAGTTGTTTACCACTATGCACCAAAGTTATTGAACGTGTACCCTAAATTTTCATATTAATATTCATGCTTTGTTTTACCTGTGTATTTTGAAAATAATGTCTCCAAAGGGGTCGAATTTTGTCCTGACCACCAACATCCCAAACTGTGAAGCAAATATTCTTATACTCCACAGTTTCTACATTAAAACCTGGAAAAGAAATAACATTTTGTCAGCAATAAAAATTAACATATGCTAATATGTGCATAAAAGCAGTCTTCTTAAGGATTTCATTTATAAAAAATACAAAATCTTAATGTGAGCAACACAAAAGCTAATTTTAAAAATTAGGTTGTCTTCTATGTGGGGGGGGGAGATCACTACGTTAATGACAAAATATTATCAAACTAATATTTAACAAATACGCTCATTGTTTGATAAGAAGAGATGCAACATGTCTATTAGATCAGCACATCCTACACATTACCTGCTCCTTAGTGAATGTCACATTAGGCTAATTTCAGCTTGGCAACCGCAGTCTCTGATCTTGTCAACAGAGAATGTCAACTTACACAACTGCAAGACAACTTCTCTTTTCTGACAGCCAACAACGGGCCGTCTGATGGAGCTGGTGCCATGCCACATTAATGCATTATACTTCCAGGTTGATCACTCATTGGTTGTTAGTTCTCATGCACACAGGCCCCGTTAGGTTGAGTCAGACTATGCAGTTAAGGCCAGGTTTATTTTGATTAATTTACTGCTATAAAATGTGAATACTGTACAGTAGAATATAGAAAATTATACATCATGTGGTTAAACAATTTCTTAAATGCAACAAAACAAACAAAAACATGTAGTAGCTGGTCACTTACCAATCGTTGGAATAGTAGTAACAATTTCTCCCAGTTTCAATTTATAGAGAATGGTAGTCTTACCAGCTGCATCTAAGCCAACTAAAAAAGGAAAAAAGTCTGCATGAAATCTTTGAAATTTACTTAGTGATCTTCAAACAATAACTAAACTTTATTAGTGTTTCCCACTTCTGCAGCATTTTCAATTACTGGTGCTACAGAATTTTATTAATAATTAAAAATTCATGTCCACTTCCAATGCTGTGTTTAATACTTTTCATAATTCATGTCACAAAAGCTGTATTTGGAGAAGGATAGTTTATATTTGATGAATTTGTTATAGTTTTTGTAAATCCATATATTAAACAGTAACAATCACTGACTACTTTGTGTATTATAGTGGTCCACATAAAATCACATTAATACCATATGCTAATTATATTAATACCATATGCTATTTAATTATAGCCAGATAACAAGACTTCCTTGTGATTCTCCTCCTCTCATAATCCAATCAAGCTATGTATTACTTATTTTGATGGTCTTCACAGTAAGTAAGTTAATTTGTTCAGCTCAAAATCATGTATGGGTTTTGGTTAAGGGAACACTGAAATATTCACACAAATCTTCACACCTAATGTACCTTACTGCATTTTCCAAACCAATTTTATTTTTTTACAGTTTATATTGACTTGTTGCAAGCATTTAAATTACATCATATCTTTATGTCCAGATAGTAACATAGATGAAATTTTGTTGTGGTATGTGATTTCACACACAACCCCTGCCTGAAATGCAAGAATTGATGTATATTAAGTTGACCAGACAAAACATGTAATATCTTGGGTTCATACTGTCTGCAATTAAATTAAGAATCAGCACTTTTTTTTTTTTTTTTTGCATTTCTCGTACCATCCAAAATTTTTCTGATTTGGGATTTAGGTTCAGATTTACACCAAACTGCACATTTTTGATTTTGATTTTTTCTGTTACAGAATCGCACTGCTTTTTTTATTTTAAATTGTTTCCTCTTAACATTAGCTCTGTTAGTCAGTTTGTGCACCATCATTGATACAATTTTAATCTTTATTTGCTCATGAGAATTTCTTTAATGAAACTCTTTTCTCATTATTATTATTATTATACTTATTTTACCCAATTGTGGCTTACTTTTAATGTTATTAAATTTTATTAATAATCATCATAACTATTAAGCAACTGATTAAAAATATAGATGATGAATAAACCACAAAAAATATAACTGTAAACACTAACATATAATGGAAATGGTCACGTGACCAAGACAATGCCATCCCACCCTTCTTTACCCCCCAAAATGCTACATCACATTTCTGTACAAAACATTGCTTTATGCATTTTTTCCATTCTTTATAGTAATGCTGAACAAACATGTTGCACAATGGCAAAAAGGTATGACATTTTTGGCTTCCAGTATTACCAGAAACATTTCTGTAATAATCATTTTTCAGAGGTTTTCACAAGTGAGGAAGTAGATAACTTCCTAGCGGTAACAGGGTCTAATAAATAGGTACTGAGTGATTTAGAAATTGTAGAGCGAGAAGTACTGCTTAGATTAAATTTGCTGAAATCAAACAAATCTCTATGACCAGATAATATTTACCCTAGAGTTCTTAAGGAGGTCAGCAAGGGCATATATAAACCCTTGATGCATATTTTTAGGATTTCACTGTTTACTGGGAAAATTACAAAGGACTGGAAAATGGCAAATATTCTCCAGTTATATAAAAAGGAGGATCGGGCAGATGCAAGTAACTATAGGCCAGTAAGCTTAACATGCATCACAAGAAAATGAATGGAAGGAATCAGTAGGGATAAGATTGAGTAACACATGGCAAGAACAGGAGTTTTAGATGGGTACAAAATTAGCTACGACAAAGGAAACAGAGGGTTATGATGCAAGGAACCTTATCAAAATTGGCTGATGTTAAGAGCCAAGAAGTTGGTAATCAAAAGGGCATGCTCAGCACAAAGCTGCAGCAGAAGTTGACTGTTACCGTTTCAGGTGCCAACTCAGTACTTTCCAATGAACCCCTCTCATGAGACGCTGTCCGAACCAACTCTTGGTTAAAGTCGCCAAGGATGATGAGCTCATCCTTTTTTTGTACAGAGGCGATGACACAGTGCAGTTCTTCATACAACTTGTCCTTGTTTTTTATCAGCGTTGGCCATGGTCGTAGCATAGGCATTGATAAGTGTAGCATGTTTCTTTCTGTGTGAGAGTGGAAGCTTCATAGTCATAAGACCATTACTTATGTCCTTTGGACGTCTAGATAACTTGTGTTACAAGTAATGTCTTCACAGCAAAGCCAACTCCTGACTTTTCTTTGCTACCTCGACCACTCCAGAAGACTGTATAGCCTGCACCTCTTTGGCACAGTTCATCTCATCATGTGAACCTAGGTTCACTCAAGGCTGCAAAGATGATTTTGTATCTAGCTAGTTCTTCTGCAATAAGGGCAGTTCTGCTCTGGGGTCTGTCTCTATCAAAGAGGGTGTGCACATTCCATGTACCAAGTGGTGAGAGTAATGATCCTTCTTTTTATTTGACTGCATTTGTTAGGGGTCCCCACCAGCCATGGCTAGCTAGACTGGAAAACTGTTTAGAGCAGGCAATTTTTAGGATACCTTTTCTAGCCCCTTCCTCATTCTACAGAGGTAAGCAGTGCTATCCTAAATAGGACTGCTCAGTCACTCAGATGGCTGCCAAACTCCGCTGCTGCTCAGATTCTTTAAAGAGCGACCCTAATAGCTTGAGCCACCTGTGTGCAGGTTTGAGTCTATGACTCTCAGTGTACCCAACACTTCTTGCTTTGCCGCTCACCCATAGCCACTTTTAATGATGGGATGGGGTGTAAAAGGAAACAAAGTGACTGGCACATTGACAATTTAAAGTGAGGAGGAGTTGCACAATGTGGACCTCACTCTCTCATCTGAGACAACCTGAATTCAGTTGCAAGTCAAGAGCAAGACGACTGGAGGTGGAATCAGATGCAGTGGATGACCATGTTGTTCTTGTGCCTCAATATGATCAATGTGCTCCACAGCGTGTAGTTGGGCCCACCTTTCTACCTGCTGAACCACCTAGTGGTTTTCTTCACACAGTCTACTGGAACCAGTCTTCACATGGATGGGTAAGAAAGCCCTGGACTCACAGGTAGTTCAAGACTTGTCAGCTACCCTCAGCTGGTTTTGCAGGCCAGTCGAAGCGGTTGCCTGGGTGTAAGCATTAACACATGCTATCTGCTTCGTTGAGCCACACATGAGAGCTGGGTGATAGCTAGGGACCAAGGTAGAGAGAGTACTCACATGGAACGTGACGTGTCCCAATCAGAGGTACTACCCCTGCTTAAGTACCTAATAGCAGCTCAATAACAGTATTTGTTTTCATCAATGTTTCCACAGGCTTACTGTAAAACATGTTTGTGTGATATAGCGGGTCTGAAGCTTTAAATGCATAGTGTTTTTAAATAAATAATCAGCACACACGCTGCTTTAAGGGCATGGTAGTTTGGCGGGAGCAGTTCCCGAGCGTGGGCGTTTCTGCACTGAAGTGGGATCGCCTGTGTCTATAATTGATGCTGGGAGCTGTTAATTGCCACACCTGTACCACATCCCCATTATTAAAAGGAGAAGCATGAGTAAAAAAAAAAAGTAAAGAAAAGAGAAAAAGAAATGGAGGGAGGTTAAGGAAAGAAGGCAGGAAGCCGTAAAAGTTTATGCGGGAGCGAGAGAGAGCAGGCTTGCTGGATAGAAGGCAGGCAGCTAGAAGGACACCTGAAAAAAGAAGTGTTTGGCTGACACTCAGTGGGGGCAGTAGGAAGTGGTCACTCCAGATGAGCGTGAGCTCCCTGGCCGTTGGGGAACCAGAGTCTCTGTCTGGCGAAACAACTGTACATAGCCAGGGGATGGAAGGAAACCGGACCAGGAGAAGGTCAGCTGCAGCTGCAGGTAGGGCGACTCCCCTGTTGCAAAGCCCGTTGGAATAAGCAGGGGAGCCGCCAGTTAGAAGGAAGAAAGCACTGGGTGTTTGAAAAGGAACTGCTTCCAATCTGTTAATTTTAACCATGTTTTTAAAAGGATTTATTTATTATGGATTTTTAACCTCCACTTATTGCACCTGTTTTTATGGATTATTTAATTATTGAACTATCCACTGTTTTGGATTTGTTTTTGTTTTTAATAAAAGCACTGAGCTCCTTTTTTTACACCGTCCCCTGGCTCCATGTGTGAAATGTCCTCATTGCACAGCTCATCTGGTTACATTACCGACAGTGTTGGGTTCAACAGGCTCCCAAAACAAGAGGAGGGAACATGGAGCAGGAGCCACACTGTTACAGGTTGTCACACAATGTTTAGAACATTTAACATCACACTCTTTCTTGCACTATCCTGATCTCTCTTCTACACAATGCGTCGGCCACAACAACAACATTTATTTATATAGCACATTTTCATACAAATAATGTAGCTCAAAGTGCTGTCAGAGCTGCTGGTGGTTGTCTAATCTGAAGATGGGAGCTCAAGCAGGAGGACAGTCTTGAAGCTGTACCCCATGAAAACCTGGAATCACCTTCCTGTCTCTCATGCAACTCTGTGACTCAAGCTTTACAATACCTGTATTAAAAAAAAAAAAAATGGCGCTTCTTAAACTGCAAAATATTTTATTTGAAAACAAGATGTTAGGTGTACCTAATTTTTAGCAGAAACACAGAAATGAAAAGGAGACGTTAGATATAGCTTTTTTTAATAGAAACAGATATGAATATAGAATGTTGATGTAACACATTTTTAATAGAAACACAGGTATGAAAATACAGACTGAAAGCGAGAGGTCAGGTGTAACTTTTTTTTTTTTTTTTTTTATAAAAATACAGGTATGAAAATAGAATGAAAACGACACATTAGATGAAGGTGAAAGTGTGATTCTAAATGCTTTCGCCACGTAATTATTCTTCATCCCGGAATCAACTTTTTCTAGGACTGTTAATATTTCTTCCAGCATAAACTGATGCCATTACTCACTTTTTTTGTTCATCTTAAAAACGGTGAGAAGCTCTATGAAATACCAACAGTACAGTATGTGCAAACATGACACAACTACCCATGTGGAGGCTAGGTGGAGTGTCGACTCTGAAATCGGCTATATCTATATCATGTCGTGTCTGCACTTTCACTGAGACTGCCGAAGACCCGAAATTTCGCAAAAGATTGTTTCTTTCTTTAAGACAGCCTATTGCAAGGTTCCTGAGACTCAGCGCTAAAAGCGTAGGTGTGGCATTAAGTATATTTTTGCATTGCATTATTATCTTCAGTGACCATTTTTGGTGGAAAAAAAAAAAAAAAAACCTACATTGCTACACTGAAATTTACAATTTATTAAAACGAAATTGGTTTTACATGATGGTGTAACTGTGCTTCTCATAGTTTAATGTTTACTTTTAAAATTATGCTTCTTATAGTTTAATGTCTACTCTTATATACCTTTATCAGAGGCATCTAAAGGCTTGCTACAAATGATTTCATTTTATTTTCACTGTACAAGACAGGTATCATATGGATTGTAATTTAATTTTTTTATTCAGTTATATATTGTATTTGGTATTGAAAATGGTATTGAATTTCAATTATTTTCCTAGTATCGCATTGAAGTTTAAAATATTGGTATTGAGACAACCTTAAATGAGACAAGAAAATTTAATTTGAGCATGAACAAAAAATGATGTTGTTTAAATAGGTGATTAAAATCCAGAACTGTTTCATGTTTAACTTTATAAATTACAATAAATCAAAACCTCTCTAAACTTGCAGCTCTTTTCTGCTAGATCCCTACTTTGTTTCCACTAATGAACCCTGATACCTTTTGGAGATACAGTGGTACTTGAAAGTTTGTGAACCCTTTAGAATTTTCAATATTTCTGCATAAAAATGACCTAAAACATCATCAGATTTTCACTCAAGTCCTAAATGTAGATAAAGAGAAACCAGTTAAACAAATGAGACAAAAATATTATACTTGGTCATTTATTTATTGAGGAAAATGATTGAATATTACATATATTTGAGTGGCAAAAGTATGTGAACCTATAGGATTAGCAGTTAGTTTGAAAGTGAAATTCGAGTCAAGTGTTTTCAATCAATAGGATGACAATCAGGTGTGAGTGGGCACCCTGTGTTATTTAAAGAACAGGGATCTATCAAAGTCTGCTCTTCACAACATGTTTGTGGAAGTGTATCATGACACGAACAAAGGAGATTTCCGAGGACCTCAGAAAAAGAGTTGTTGATGCTCATCAGGCTGGAAAAGGTTACAAAACCATCTCTAAATTCCACCAATCCACAGTCAGACAGATTGTGTACAAATGGAGGAAATTCGAGACCATTGTTACCCTCCCCAGGAGTGGTCGACCAACAAAGATCACTACAAGAGCAAGGCGTGTAATAGTCGGCGAGGTCACAAAGGACCCCAGGGTAACTTCTAAGCAACTGAAGGCCCCTTTCACATTGGCTAATGTTCATGTTCATGAGTCCGCCATCAGGAGAACACTGAACAACAATGGTGTGCATAGCAGGGTTGCAAGGAGAAAGCCACTGCTCTCCAAAAAAAACATTGCTGCTCGTCTGCAGTTTGCTAAAGATCACATGAACAAACCAGAAGGCTATTGGAAGAATGTTTTGTGGAAGGATGAGACTAAAATAGAACTTTTTGGTTTAAATCAAAAGCGTTATATTTGGAGAAAGGAAAACACTGCATTCCAGCATAAGAACCTTATCCCATCTGTGAAACATGGTGGTGGTGGTAGTATCATGGTTTGGGCCTGTTTTGCTGCATCTGGGCCAGGGCGGCTTGCCTTCATTGATGGAACAATGAATTCTGAATTATATCAGAGAATTCTAAAGGAAAATGTCAGGACATCTGTCCATGAACTGAATCTCAAGAGAAGGTGGGTCATGCAGCAAGACAACGACGCTAAGCACACAAGTTGTTCTACCAAATAATGGTTAAAGAAGAATAAAGTTAATGTTTTGGAATGGCCAAGTCAAAGTCCTGACCTTAATCCAATTGAAATGTTGTGGAAAGACCTGAAGCAAGCAGTTAATGTGAGGAAACCCACCAACATCACAGAGTTGAAGCTATTCTATACGGAGGAATGAGCTAAAATTCCTCCAAGCTGGTGCGCAGGAAGGATCAAAAGTTACCGGAAACGTTTAGTTGCATTTATTGCTGCAAAGGGAGGACACACCAGATACTGAAAGCAAAGGTTCACATACATTTGCCACTCACAAATATGTAATATTCGATCTTTTTCCTTAATAAATAAATGACCAAGTATATTTCTGTCTCATTTGTTTAACTGGTTTCTCTTTATCTACTTTTAGGACTTGAGTGAAAATCTGATGTTGTTTTAGGTCATATTTATGCAGAAATATTGAAAATTCTAAAGGGTTCACAAACTTTCAAGCACCACTGTAACTGTACAATTTCACAACTTCCATATGTATGTAGTGCCTGCTAAAACTTCAAAAAGGTCACCAACTGAATTCAGCCTGTGTTGTCTTGTAGGCTGTACTTGAAACACTTAAGTTGTTTGAATTATTTGAACACTTAAGAAAAATTGAGTAATAAGCATGCCGACTACATATAAGGTACTTGCATTTACTGAAAATGTTTTGATCAAAGGGTGAGAAGGAACAGAAACTGCTGCATCATCACCTATACAAATTATGGAACACTACAGCAAGTATTTCATCATTTAGTCTAAAGCAGTGATATTTTCGCATTTTTAGTTTTACTTTTCATTCAGACTGCAGAGAAATACATCCGTTTATAATTTGGAACATCGGAGGTCACTTGCTTGACATTATAAGCCATTACTGTGGTTGCTAACAAGTGGAAAAAGACTCCTCACATCATGATAAGAAGAATTTAAGGATGCCAACATTAGGCCATCCTGTAACTCACAAGTTAGCTTGGTCTTTCTGATGACAAGCAATACCTAAGGTGACATCAACACTACCACGTTTTTCTTAAAACCGCAGAGATTATTTTCTCAGTTTTTGCCTATCATCCATTACCCAGTTCTTTGTGACCGCTGAAAACGAAGACTTTTAAAAACGCTCCGCAGAGCCAAATACTTTCATAAACACAGCTTCAGTGTTGTGGTGTGGACGGGCAAAAACAATACTCTAATCTCCCGCTGATTGTTTGGGCTTATTTCGTGGTCCTTCTCTGATCAGATTCTCCTCATTACTACATCTCATTCACTAATTGTTCATCCGTCATTTATGAAAAACAGAGGGCGTTTTTTCTGCTGCTTACGTGTAAGTATCTAACATGCAATTTGAATAGATTGAAAGCTGCAGACATACGCAACAGGCAAATTATTTGCTGCTTGCTACAGTTTTGTGATAAATCTTACGGCTGGTAGTGTTACTGTTGTAGTACAAAATTCAGAGCCCAGTGAAAATCAGACTGTAAACAACTCATTTGAAATCTGTTCAATAAGGAGGAATGCAATCCAAAGCAAAATAAGTAAATTTTTAACAAAGTAGACGGGTATGGAATGCAGCCAAGCTTACAATATTTTCGAGAGAGAGAGAGCGAGCGAGCGAGAAAGATGAGTACAGTGCAGTAAAGCAAAGATATAGACTCATGCATTTATTTATTTTCTTGGTTGGGTTGGTTTTATAAATGTTTGGTAGAAGACTGCTTTTAATCAATCCTCACGTAAATCAGTTTTGAGTTCGTTTAAGTGTCACTTTAACATCTGAGGTGCTTTTTTTTTTTTTTTAATGTCAAGAAGATTGTCTCCACTTCTGAAGGCTGTTTCCTTCATTTGTGATCAGCACATCGATGAAACACGGGATAAATTCCCTGCTGCTCCTTTAATAATTTCTTTCTTTTAGCATGCTGTGAATCCCCTATCAGAGTCCAGAGAGTGCCGATAGCCTTGAAAGCACATAAAACACAATGGAATCTTCATGGGGCTTGGAATTTTTCACCAGACCGCCCCTTCGAAGATTTTCTGCTGACGTGCATATGCCCACCATAGTAAAAGGTCCAAGTCACATGCATTTGTTTTCATGTGTTTTAGTGTGAACAGTGATACTTTTGTAAAATATGTGAAAACTAGTGTGAACAGTGACTGTTTTCTTTTAACATTTAGATGAAAACATGGTAATGTTGACATAGCCTAAACCTAGTGTGACAGCCCTTAAGTATTAAATTAGTCTTCTGCCTAGCATCTTTATTAATCCCTACTTTTCATAGAATGTTAACAGATAGGTATACAGATTTACTAGCACAGTTAAAAATCTGTTAGCCACAGTGTAAAATTACTTACACATTTATGAACATGTTGAGTGTTCAGCACTAGTGACAATATGGAATATGCCAAAGATCACCCTTTAAAGTCAAACAGTGTTAATAGGCTGTACTTCATGACTAAGATGAATTTGTGATTATATTAAACTAATAGACATTTTCATATGACTAGCACTGGAAAACGGGTAGCATGCACTGTACTCTGAAAATGTGGGAGGGAGGCAATACTACCACCATACTTTTTTGTTAAATGTACCTAACTTAGAGAAAAAAAAATAATATATATAGATATATATATATATATATATATATATCTGACTGCCTAGAACATCGTATCTTGCAAAAACATTCTGGACAGAAGCAACAGGAACTCCTTATAGTACAGTAATTAATCCAATCCTACTTTCATACACAAAAGGCTAAGACTTAACCAAAATCAGCCCATAAATATCATGTTATTTTAAAGTACTATAATATGAATTTCATGCCCAATAAAATTGCTTTCACTTTAGTAGGGAGAAATGGTTAAAAAGTGTCAGGAACATATTTGTCTGCAGGATCCCTTGGACTACATCCAACATCAATAATAAAATAAAACAGGCCACTGCTTTTAGGCATCAGAGTTAGAAAAATGTTTGAAATGAAGATTTACCCAATGAGAGATATGTCACAAAGAAAATTCTACTGCAGACTAAAATGTCCTAGGTCAGGGGTGCCCAATGCATCAATCGACCAGTAGATCACGTTGCATTCAAAAAACATTTTTTTAAACGTTAGTCTATCATATATCCCCCCTATGGCATTTGCCACTTGATTGACATACAGGCCAGTCCGACATCTCTTTTCTTCTAACACACTGGTCATCCCGCACACACGATCAAACGTGTGAGCTACTGCAAAATTTCAGCTGTGATCTATACTCAGCAAAAAAAGAAACGTCCCCTGACTTTCAACTGTTTTTACTTTCAGTAGACTTAATGTGTAAATATTTGTATGAACACTAAAAGAGTCAACACCATAAGACATAAACTAAAAATGTTTCACAATGTGTCCCTGAATGAAGGGAGGCTCAAAATCAAAAGTACCAGTCAGTATCTGGTGTGGCCACCAGCTGCTTGAAGTACTGCAGTGCATCTCCTCCTCATGGACTGGACCAGATTTGTCAGTTCTTGCTGTGAGATGTTACCCCACTCTTCCACCAAGGCACCTGCAAGTTCCTGGACATTTCTGGGAGGAATGGCCCTAGCCCTCACCCTGCGATCCAACAGGTCCCAGACGTGCTCAATGGGATTGAGATCTGGGCTCTTCGCTGGCCATGGCAGAACACTGACATTGCTGTCATGCAGAAACTCACGCACTTTTTGCCACTCCTGTCTGGTCCAGCGAAGGTGGGTTTGTGCCCATAGGCGGCGTTGTTGCTGGTGATGTAAGGCAGGTCCTTACCAGACAACAGGCCTACAAGCCCTCAGTCCAGCCTCTCTCAGCCTATTGCGGACAGTCTGAGCACTGATGGAGGGATTGTGTGTTCCTGGTGTGACTCGGGCAGTTGTTGTGGCCATCCTGTACCTGTCACGCAGGTGTGATATTTGGATGTACCGATCCTGTGCAGGTGTCGTTACACGTGGTCTTCCACTGCGAGGATGATCAGCTGTCCTTCCTGTCTCCCTGTAGCGCTGTCTTAGGCGTCTCACAGTGTGGACATGGCAATTTATTGCCCTAGCCACATCAGCAGTCCTCATGCCTCCCTGCAGCATGCCTAATGCACGTTCACGCAGATGAGCAGGGACCCTGGGCATCTTTCTTTGGG
>JANRMT010062792.1:26866139-26925610 GCA_026402145.1 Polypterus bichir lapradei | reverse complement strand
GGCCCCCTTGAACTTTTCCACATTTTGTCACATTACAGCCACAAACATGAATCAATTTCATTGGAATTCCACGTGAAAGACCAATACAAAGTGGTGTACACTTGAGAAGTGGAACGAAAATCATACATGATTCCAAACATTTTTTACAAATAAATAACTGCAAAGTGGGGTGTGCGTAATTATTCAGCCCCCTTTGGTCTGAGTGCAGTCAGTTGCCCATAGACATTGCCTGATGAGTGCTAATGACTAAATAGAGTGCACCTGTGTGTAACCTAATGTCAGTACAAATATAGCTGCTCTGTGACGGCCTCAGTGGTTGTCTAAGAGAATATTGGGAGCAACAACACCATGAAGTCCAAAGAACACACCAGACAGGTCAGGGATAAAGTTATTGAGAAATTTAAAGCAGGCTTAGGCTACAAAAAGATTTCCAAAGTCTTGAACATCCCACGGAGCACTGTTCAAGCGATCATTCAGAAATGGAAGGAGTATGGCACAACTGTAAACCTACCAAGACAAGGCCGTCCACCTAAACTCACAGGCGGAACAAGGAGAGCGCTGATCAGAAATGCAGCCAAGAGGCCCATGGTGACTCTGGACAAGCTGCAGAGATCTACAGCTCAGGTGGGGGAATCTGTCCATAGGACAACTATTAGTCGTGCACTGCACAAAGTTGGCCTTTATGGAAGAGTGGCAAGAAGAAAGCCATTGTTAACAGAAAACCATAAGAAGTCCCGTTTGCAGTTTGCCACAAGCCATGTGGGACACACAGCAAACATGTGGAAGAAGGTGCTCTGGTCAGATGAGACCAAAATGGAACTTTTTGGCCAAAATGCAAAACGCTATGTGTGGCGGAAAACTAACACTGCACATCACTCTAAACACACCATCCCCACTGTCAAATATGGTGGTGGTAGCATCATGCTCTGGGGGTGCTTCTCTTCAGCAGGAACAGGGAAGCTGGTCAGAGTTGATGGGAAGATGGATGGAGCCAAATACAGGGCAATCTTGGAAGAAAACCTCTTGGAGTCTGCAAAAGACTTGAGACTGGGGCGGAGGTTCACCTTCCAGCAGGACAACGACCCTAAACATAAAGCCAGGGCAACAATGGAATGGTTTAAAACAAAACATATCCATGTGTTAGAATGGCCCAGTCAAAGTCCAGATCTAAATCCAATCGAGAATCTGTGGCAAGATCTGAAAACTGCTGTTCACAAACGCTGTCCATCAAATCTGACTGAGCTGGAGCTGTTTTGCAAAGAAGAAGATTTCAGTCTCTGGATGTGCAAAGCTGGTAGAGACATACCCTAAAAGACTGGCAGCTGTAACTGCAGCAAAAGGTGGTTCTACAAAGTATTGACTCAGGGGGCTGAATAATTACGCACACCCCACTCTTCAGTTATTTATTTGTAAAAAATGTTTGGAATCATGTATGATTTTCGTTCCACTTCTCACGTGTACACCACTTTGTATTGGTCTTTCACGTGGAATTCCAATAAAATTGATTCATGTTTGTGGCTGTAATGTGACAAAATGTGGAAAAGTTCAAGGGGGCCGAATACTTTTGCAAGCCACTGTATATCTCTCATTTCGACTTGGTCATTTTAAAAGTAGCTTGCTAGCCGAAAAAGTGTTGGCACCCCTATCCTAGGTTGTTGTGCTCTATATAATATGAAACACAAAAAAAGTATAATTAACTACTGGCTATAGTGGGTTTCAGAAATATGTGTGACTTGGGTTGGGCAGGAGAAAATACAATTCAAAGGATTCGTCTATAAACACACCTTTCACTAAAGCCATGCAATTTTTTGTTGTTTTAATATGAAAGCTTTTTATTGGTCTATGGACTTTTGAAACTATGTCGCTCACCTTAAAGCAAATATTAAGTACATTAAAAGACACAATGTATAAAGAGGGAAAAAAAGAGCAGCGTGTTCATAAACAATAAAAATTAATTATTTATAGTAAACATGATTTTGCAACTTGTACTGCTGCAGTTGTGTGGTACAATCAAACAACCACCAAGAACATCTTTTCCATATTTACAATCCTACTTTTTTCCCCCACTTTAATTTAAAAAAAGATAAATCTATTGTCAGGAATAAAAAAAGAATCTATTGTCAGCCAATCAGATCCAAATGTGTCTTGCATGCTAGGTGTAACCTTGGGCTAGCTCCACCAGCAGAATTAGTAACTATGATTAAAGAAGCTCTGCAAGTAAATAAAGTTGCTTATGCCAATTTTTTTAAAGAAATAACAAATATAAGTTATAAATTAACCCATGAAATAAATACACATTATAATAGATTAAATACAGTTGAGTGTAGTTGCTCATTTCTTACATTACACTTCTAACATTTTGTTGGTAATCTTAATTCAAAAATAATGAAAATCCAAAAATCCACAAAATAAAAACATTTGGGGGAATGAATAACTATGAAAATTTTCTTTTTAAATCTCAATTTTATTTCAATTTAAACCTGAGGCTGCTTTGCCACGATAAGTGTCAAATATTTAGACTGACTATATGATGCTTTGCTTTACACTGTAAATAAATAGGTCAGGATTGGGAGGGTGTAAATATAACCTTTTTGACAGGCAGCAAATAAATAAAACAAAGCATAAAATCAGTTTTCTGTAAAAGGGAACATGGCAGTGGAAAGGCCTAAAGGGCATATATTTTAAAAAACACTTCTTAGGACTAACTTTTGTATTTAGAATACAAAGTGGACACAATGTTGTAATTATTTACAGTATTTATTCAACCTTATCACTAGTCAGGTATGCAAATCAAGCACTTGTCACATGGATGCCAACAAATACAATCACAACACTAATTTGCCCTGAACCCACCACATATACTGTAATCAAAACTTGCCCAAGACTAGCCTGTCATGAAGAAGATACATTTTATAACAGAAAAAGCACAGTAGGGCCTCATATATAAAACTGTTAAAGAAAACAGTTTGAAAACTCAGACAGCCTTAAATGAATGTGAATTTACAGTAGTGTCTGCAATCACGAAGTTCCAAAGACACATTAATGCTAACTAATCATTTCAAAGTACAATCTGACACATTTTTAGGTATTAACAAATGTACAGTTCCTTCCTTTATTCTTTAAACAGGATCCAATCATATTCATCTGTTAATTACACTTGACCCAAAATATAGAGAAAACCCAATTTTGATTTTAAATATTCTAATATTATAAATAACACAGTGAACTCCTAAATATTAGCTATCACAAGCCCACTTAACACACATCATAAAATATTTATTAGCTTCACCAATTTCAAAATACCAGCAATTCAATAGCCTATATATTTTAGTCAGTCCATTCATCTTATAAGAATCCTTCCCCAGTGTAGGAAGGTTGGGGGAGGTACCTAAAAACATGTCAGGGAACTGTAGCACACACAAACCGATTTGGAGGAGTCAGTCCACTTATCTGAATGTTTTTGATCTATCATGGGATGACACTAGCCACTAAAAACAATATAGCCGGAGTACTTCACAGAGAGGACTTGCCAAAAGAGGTGGTGGACATAACATTTTGCAAATGCGGGCTTCTACTTCAGGGTCATCAGATGAAAGACTTACAATTCGTGTGAACACCAAATAGTATTTAAGTTAACATAGAAGTAAACTTCTACTTTAAAGAAGCGTGGATTAAATTAATAAAAAAAAAAAGTTTCAATCTCTCTACACAAGAAATGCTGTGACCACACACAGACTAACTTCCACTACACATTTCGAATCAGTATACTGTTAATTTCTTAGTGTAAAACTTCTTATTTTATATCGTTTAAAGACTTCTCTGAAGAACTCAAAGGATGATTTTACAGTTCAATCTGCAGTTTCTAACGACAGACCAATGTCTTAGTAATAAAAATACTTTAATGGATAACGATCAATTACAAGACAGTGCATCTTGTCAAATACATATTGGGGCTATATTGACTTAATTGTATTTAAAAAGATACCAAATATTGATTGATCACCAAATGGCCTAACATATATTACATCATTTAGTCCAGAAATACATGTTTTGTCCCAGTCAACAACAAGAATGAAATTACAATATTTAACTTACCTTTGTTTTTGATTGTTTTCCTGCTAAGCGAGAAAATAAAAACTGCCTCACCAACTGAACTGAATAATTATTTTGACAGAGCTAAACGTAAATCTCAAACCGGCTAAATAACAAGGGCCAAATGCCTTTAGACTAAAATAATCGATTTGTGTGATAACATTAATTCAAAAATTACATATATATACAGATACATACTTTAGGAAACATCTAGGTTATCCTTAAAAGCCGCTATTTTATGAGCAGTTTCTTTTGAGCCTTTAAACCATATTCTCCCTTCCTCTCTGAATCAGCAGGGAAACTCACCCATGAGAATCCTCATCTGTTTTTTGCCGAAAAGTCGAGTGAACAAATTGGAGATAGAAAGCCCCATGTTGAGTCAGTAATAATCTTGGAAACGTCCACGCCTGTAAAAATGTGTAAAAAAATGAAAGACACCGGGTTATCTACCCTGATAAATACAAATATGGGAGTATCTCGGTTCCGTTTCCCCGATGGAGCTGCCACGTCCAGGCCAACGCGGAAGAAATGGCGTCATCCGCTTGAAACAACTTTATTAGCTCGCAAGAATTGACAGGAACACGAACCTACGTCATGCATGTATGCGCAGCTTGCCGAAGTGCTGCCTGTAACCATTTCTTACCATGAATGCCTTCTTTATATGTACTTGACAAAATGCTCAAATAATGCTCAAATAACTATTACTTTTATACGTCGACTGGCTGCTAAGGAACTGCATTGTTTATAACGAATATGACTAAAAGCGCTGGAATAATTTTGAGCAGGTTATATATGTGATTTCACAGCATACTGCAGTAGATTCATTCACCAGTGCTACTTAACATAAAATTTCGACAGAGGAAAAGCATAACGATTTTTAAAAGGAGCTAGAGATGGAAAAGAAAATACAAAGTTCAAATGACACAGTGAAAGGTCGAGAGAATGAGACTTGCATGGCTATGTACAGATGCTAAACACGAGTCTCGTTTTGACAGCTGTTTTCTAGGATTTAAGATGAGGACACGGAGATTATGTGTTTAAATATGTTTAGTGCGTGGCAAAACTTTAATACAAAAAGTAAGTAAAAGCAACACCTTGCAATGATAAACCAAAGGACGATCACGCTAAATAGAATTATATGCGCAGATCATGAAGTGTACCTTACTTGATTCATCGTATCTCCATTTCTAATTGTACCCAGGGATTAACGCATGATATGGTTGAAAATGTGCAGGGGTTCGTTTTTAGTTCAATTCCAATTCTAAAGGGGTGTAGGGTATGGGAGTTAAAGTCATTTTAAAAATAACAAGAACTGCTATAAAAGAAACCTCAGAATTAAGGTAGGACCAGACGGGGTCTCTTCATGCATACACCACACTTACACTGGGCCAGTATAAAATAATCAAGTAACTTAACAGTTATGAAATGCAGAAAAAACAATTTTACTTTTGTGTGTTCATAAGAATTACTTATGAATTCTTTGAAACTAGCCGTTTTCTTTTTTGTACCGGTACGAGAAAACCCTCAAATGTGTTATGCCGTCTGACTCGGCTTGATGTTATGCAGGATGTCAAGCATTTTAGAGGTTCCCCTATTTTTGTCACTCTACTCCCGAACAATCCTAATTTTTAGGCAGTTTTGGGCCATGCTTTGTCCAGGAAATTACATCCTTGTGGTAAACAGTAAACTAATAGGTGCCTTTAGCAAAAATGACCAGGACTTGAAGTTGTCCATGTCACATCGACCGATCTGTGGGGTTTAACCCCTAAATGGGACAGAGTGAGTCAAATTTACTCCTTCTCACAATTAGTCGAGGGTTAATAGTATAGCCATGTTGAGTGTCATATTATGCTATTTCGAGATTGATGATCATGAATATATTTTTCATATTTGATTCTTTGCCAGTTGTCCTGACCCTCTAACAGTCACTCCCAGATGGTTAAAAATGACAAATTTTAAACATAAACATGCGGGGTATCGTTTTATTTCAAGGTCGGTATTACGAATTTAATGTTATTTTTGATGGTTTAATCAGGGTGTAACCATCTACTGATCTCTATCAGAGGGTAAAGATTGACGAACTTCTATTACATTCCAAAATTATTTAGACTTTAAATATTTAAACTTAAGTATACTTTTTAATATTTCAAATATTTGACACATTTATTCCTGCTTACTATGTTCTTCTACCTCATGAATAAAAGCTTAACATTTCTTATGGTAATTCTTTTCTTTTTAAATTAGTCATTCATTTGAGAAATTCTTTTAATACCTACTGAATGAGTTGCATTTAAGATATCGATGATAATTCTGCTTAGTTGCCAGTCCAATATTCCAGACAAAAACCTATTTCTGTCCACTTGAATCAAGGGGACACAGTTTGATTTTATTCAGCGCTGTATACTTAATATGTAATTTCATGGAGTTCAAATAAAATACAATTTAAAAATGGAAAGGCACATTTTTTTATGTATAATTACATTGCCAAACCGGCA
Source organism: Polypterus bichir lapradei (assembly GCA_026402145.1). Lineage (NCBI taxonomy): Eukaryota > Metazoa > Chordata > Cladistia > Polypteriformes > Polypteridae > Polypterus > Polypterus bichir. The sequence continues at coordinate 26,919,023 of JANRMT010062792.1, read as the reverse complement.
CAAATACAGTGCCGTGGGTCTGAATCCCGCGTAGGGCTGGTGTCCATTTGTAGGGTGTACGTTCTCCCCGTATCTCTATGAACCCCCATCCAGGTACTCCAGTTTTCTTCCCTCATCGCTGGTGCATGCAGAATACATGAAGTGCCCCCATTGACTGTAGATGTTTGTTAATGGCCCCAGAGATTTACTATATCCTTTATTGACCTTTTCCAATATTTATTTTTTCCAACTTCATTTAAATACTGTATATTTAGCTTTGATGAGAATTAAAAGTCTAATCACGATATGTCAACAACTGATTTGGTAAATATGCCAGAAGAAGTCAAAATGTAAAATAATTTGTTTATTCTACATATTATTAGTTTACCGAAAAGACTTTGTAGTTAAATATTTGCTTTCAATTCAGAACTGTAAAAACTGGCTGCAGTTACGAGCAGAATACAGGATCAGTTTTGCTTATTTGCGGCAGGCGCTGTCGCTACCCGATCTGCGTGCCTACCCGATTTGCGCGCGCAGGCGTATTGAAAGCCTAGCATGCCGTAAAGTGTTCACGCATGCGTTATACAGATTGGGCAGAACCGTAAAGTGAGCGATGACGTATTCGTTCAATACGTATGTAATAACACACTCCGCATGCGCTTAATAAAAAAAATATATATATACTAAACATTTCGCTTTACGGCATGGATCGGTCTCAACTGCGCATGTTGATACACAACTGGGTAGTACAGTATATTCGTTTCAATACTGTAGTAGTTTACCATAATGATAATATTATTAAATATTCATTGTACGTTCTGTTTTCAGGGCTGAATTAAGCTTGTCATACTCCTTGTTATAAACGTTAATTGTTTATCACTGAGATCCCTTCGTTTAGTTTACATAGCACTTTTTTTTTTCAGTTCCCATTGTACAAAGAAGTATTTGACCATTGCATATGTTATTATAGTCTACATATAAAAAATAAATGTCGGTTTTAAAAATAGATGTATTCAAGTACTATATTGTCTTTGAGTAACGCAAAGAAATTACTCGTGTCAGCTTTATGTTGTATTTAAATTCCAATGTCAAATAGTTCAGATATATAGCAATACAATAAATAAATAAAGTGTGAACTAAAAACTGAGTAATCATATAAAATATGTTCAAAATATTGACAAGATGCCATATATGTTAAAGTAACCAGGATGATTATTGCATAAATGCACAGCAGTATAGATTATTATTGCATTTTAGTAAACAGTCATTACACACACTACCTACATTAATTGTACATGATCAATGACAATGATTTCAGATTGAAGAGATATGAGTTCAATAAGTTTATAGCAGTTTTTTTTTTTTTGTCTGTTTGTATTCGGATTCAGCGGGTTAGAAAATGGATGGATGTTTGTAGCATACAGATTGATCTGAAATGCCTGCCTGATGGGAGAAGCTCAAACACGTTCTGTCCAAGATGAGTGTTTGCCTTGATGATGTTTTTAGCCCTTCTTACACAGGGAATCTTGTATAGATGATCAAGTGATGGCAGTTCAGTTCCATTAAACGTGCTGTGATGTTTTTATGATCCACCACAGGGCTTTTTTGGCAGGTTTGGTGCAGTTGTTGTACCAGGCTGTGATGCAGTTAGTCAAAATGAGTGTGTATATATGTAAAAATGAACTGTTGATGCACTTTTCATCCCTGGAATAACTTTACATATTATTACTAATTATGAAATACACATGTGTCATAGGGCATCATGGTTTACAAAACTTTGTTTCGGTAATACTAGTGGATTGCATAAAGAGTCTTTCAAGAAAAAGAAATCTTCATTTCATGTCTAATCCACAAAGCACAACCCCAGCACCATCTTCTGTGATACTATTGCTTGTCTTGTACTCAAATTTAAATAGCTTTTATTCACCCATATAGTGTCTTAAATGCGAGTTAATAACTGAATAAATGAAAAAGGAAATACACTTTTCATGCAAATTTTATTGAATAAATGTTATGAGAACAAAAGTGAACAATGTGAGAACAATGCACCTAAAAAAAAAATTTGTCAAATGTACAAAAAAAAAAAAAAAAATCACCACAGATTTAACATTTTACCCAGAGCACAGAAAATTTAAAGTTACATTTTTTGCTATTTTGATCATTAAAATTATTCCACAAATAACTTCTGTAACATTTTAATACTAATAAAGTCCAAACTGCTTAACAAATACATATAACTTTATGAAACTGCGAAAATACATATACACAAAAAGTACACAAGAGGAAAATTATATACATCTGATGGTCAGACGGCCCTGTTGAAGAACACAAAAAGGTCTAGTTGGTCAGAGAAGGTCACAGACTCCCCAGGCCCCTGTGGACATTCTTAGCAAGCATATTGTTGTAGTGTTAATCCAGATGCCACTCCATTTCAAGGGGGTCTTCAGAAATCTTCTCTCTTCAGCACCACAGACAGTTGCACAAGACTTGACCAGGGTGCATGGCAAAGGGCATCACCAGACAAAAAAAAAAAAGCAAAAAAACAATGGTTATTATCTAGTGTAAATCTTTCAAAGTGTATGCAGTTCAAGTCATAAACCATTACAACTGATAGAAGTGGGAATTAAACAAAGGTGAAGTTTAAAAATGGTGTTTTAAAAGTATTTTGATAGGTTTTTCATTTATAGCTGGCATTCTATATTTTTGGTATACATGTGCAAGCTGCTTCACCAGTCCTTTCATAAGCAAATTAGTTGGCAATATTGGTTGTGGATTAAAGATTAAAATGAGGAGTGTTGGGGGAGAGACAGTACCAAATACAGGAAGGGACTAAATTGTTCAGAGCTTTTTATGTAATGAATAGTAAAGTACTTTCAAATCAATTGTGAAGGAGACAGCCATCCAGTTTATTAAAGCTAAGGTCAAGTAAATGAGCTTGGAATATGGAGAAAAACAAAATGTAAACAAGACAAGATACATTACCCCAGAATACTTGGCAATGACGCAGTAGATTCAGACCCAAGACTCAAATGAAGGATTCTGGAAGCACTGGGCAGTAGCATCATCTTCTATTCCAACAGATATCACAGCATTCCCTCCTTCTTTAATTGCTGCCCTATCTTTCGATTAAATTCTTCCACTTCACTAAGGCAAGTAAAATATAAAAATAATAAATAAGAATTGTTCAAACACTTACTTCAAACATTCATAGACTTGACTTTTACCCGACACTGTATTCTGGGCCACCAAGAAATAAATCTTCTGCCTCCTGTCCTGATACACCTTGTAGAGCAGCCAGGGCATGGATGATGGACTATCCAAAAGTAAGAAAAAACAGAATACAAAAGTTGCTTGCATGTAACTGAAATATGACCACATCACATTATAAGTGAAGGCATACACCAATTACCCAGTAACAAAGCATAAAACCCTAAGAATGTGTTCTTTATTTTGCAAATGAAACAGCCTGGTTTTGTTTCTATTGAAACTCATACAATGAGAAAAACAACAGCCAACGTGATTGCGAGGATTCATACACAGACTAAGATATTGTGATCTAATGTCTGGGGGTGGAAATTGCATAGTCTATTGCATAAGAAAAAACACATTGCTATATTGAAGTGGGCAGAAGACTACAGATCATCTGGTGCACAAATTATTTACATAACAGGCCACCCCAGCGGTCTTACCTCAGGGAATAAGACATCCAGAATGAACTGCACACGATCTCTAATAGGGAATGCTGTTTGTACAGTTCTCAGAAATCTCTCAAGATATGAGAAAAGGGCATCCTGTTGTTCGTCAGACTCCAGGTACACAGGCACTCGGAAAGATGACTTTTCCTGGAATCTATTCAGCCACTTAGAAGGCTCATTACCACGGAGTATCCTCTGTGTTCAAGAAACAAAAAAAAAAAAAAAAAAAGGCCAATGTTGCTTGTAAATGCATTAAGCGATAGGTTATTATTATAGAGCCCCCTTTCTCCCCTTATATTTAAGTTAACATTTAACAAATAATCTTTTCTCAGTTACCAACAACATCCAATATGAATTAAAGAATTAAACACACACAATTACCTGCCCATTTGTCTGAGGATGGTAAGCACTGGAGACAGCATGCTTTATTTTTAGGACTCCAAAGATATTCTCATTTAGCTGTGGATGAAGAATCAACAGAATTGCTTCAGTAGTTCACACAAGGGATAATAAATGGGTTTATAAATAATGGACTTTCAAGAAATGTTTCCATTTAAAAATGAAAAGCATTTTTTTTTTCCCCAACAGTACCTCGTTGACAAACTCTTTGCCTTGGTCAGTAATGATCTTCCTAACCATGCCAAATGTGTACAGCTTCCCTATGATGGCTGCAGACACTTCACTCGCTGACTTAGACTGTAGAGGCTCAGCAACGATCCACTTTGTGTAGAGGTCAGTCATGGTCAACACATACTTGTTACTTCTGGCAGTTTCACACATTGGGCCAAAGAGATCCAGACCTACCACCTCCCAAGCTTCTTTCACCTGATAAAATATTTGCCTTTAAATCTTTATCCTCATTCGATTTTATTTCACAAACCTGGAGCCCACCATTACCTTGATGGAATGCAAGAATGGTACCATGGTCTTGATGGGATCATTCAGCTGACAGCGGTGACAACATCTCACCTAAAACAAGAGATACAAACTGAATGAAATTTTGCATCATACGCTTACTTTGTAGATAAGAAAGAATTTAACACTTAAAGCTACAATAGATTTGGAAACAACTTTAGTAATGCACAAAGAAATTAGGGACAGCAGCAAGGATAACAAGAATACTACAAAAAAACAAGCATTTTATGAAGGAAAATCATTCTAAACAACTAGCTACCAGAGGATGATAAAACAGGGCTATTGACGACTTAAGTCTTGCTACGGTGCAAAACCAACTTTGTGAGGGTGACATCATAATTATTACTCAATTGGTCTCTTGGCAAGGAAGGAACAGAGGACCACCTAGTCTACTGTTTGGATTACTAGAAAAAATTTCACACACACAGTTACCTGCCCACTTGATCCTTTTAGATGCACTAAGGGTTTATGAGAGAACTGTAAAATTGGGCATCATTTTGAAAAGACAGAACAAACTGCACCAGTCCTCAAAAGAAGAACTGAAGTACCAAAACAGATACTTTAAGGAAACTGTATGACTGCCTGGTAATTGTATCTCAGCTGTAGGGGTCTTGCAAAAACATATGAGCAACATTTTAATATGAACCAATTACTCTGTTTCTTAGTACAAGACATGATAATCTACAACCTGAGGCAGAATCGTTAAATGTATCTCAAGATTCACACTGGAGTATTTGTAAAACTTACCCAATTAGCTACATCGTTTGTAAGAGTTGGCCAGAAATAGCCAGCAATAGCTCTGTTTCTGGTTCATCTCACACCGTTATGGTTGCCGGTTCCAGGATTATCATGACACTCCATTAGGACAGCTCTCTTTTGTTCTTCACTCATAACAACCAGACGAATGTATTGTCGGTTTGGCCCGGTGTAAAAAAGTTGGTGGTCTGTCAGAGAACAAAATGATACATTCAGTCATTATTCTTAACACTGATGAATACTGGGACTTATACTTTTAGGTCACTGGACTTAGAAGGTTAAATTTACTCTATGAATTAACTTTTCTGCTCCGTTTACCTTTATTAACACTCTGTGGAGGGTTGCGGCACGGAGAGGGGTTTAATGAAAAAAAATAAATAAATAAAACCACAACTATAGGTCACAAAGAATTACTTAGCTACACAAAATATTGCACTAACACTGCAATAAAAAGTAAACATAAGGCTTCTTAACAACAATTCTTTAGAAAACTTTTAGCATTCGTTAGTGAATGCTAATTTACTTCTCTGTTTAAAAGAACTGTAAAATGTAGACACCTGAATTGAGATGCATCTAGGCAGTTCAGATTTTCATATTCCCAAAAAGAGAAAACCTAATAATCCATTAATCAAGTATATATCGGTAAGTAACAGGAAAGTCCACCCAAGCAGTTTTTTTAATAACACAATTAAAAGTTTTGCATATTTCAAAATATTCATGCGTGTTCATTGAAATTACCAGCCTCTTTAAAACGGTACATTTGGTAATATTCCAATTAGTAAAAAAAAGTCAGACAATACTAAATATATCTAAATTATATTACAGTATATACTGTATTCTCAAAAACTGAAAAGCATTCAATAAACATTACACATAGTACCTTTAATCATAAAACTCACGGACGCGCGTCGTATTTCACTTCGCTCTCTGACCGTTAAATTGTTGCTAAATTCTTCCCGTAAAAGATATTCTTTCAAGTTGTTGTAAAATTGAAAAGTCTTCATTTTTTCAAGAAGTGAAAAGTATTCTTCTTCCCGAAGAAAAATTCAATATGCTCCTATTCTTCTTTATGGCGTTCTTCTTTCTCCTTCTCTCTCGAATGGTGGAAGTTATATTTGTTAATGCAGACCGAGAAATTTAAATCCCACAGTAACTTTTTTTCTCGTGTGTCGTAAAACATTAGACATGCGCAGAACAAATCGGGCAGTGTTGTGAAATGAATTTTAATTAAGCAGAGAGCGCGTGCGCGAGACAAATCGGATGGGGACTCAAGTCGCAAAGTAAAAAAAACGCAGATCGGACAGGGTCGTAATAGTAAAGCTCTGCGCATGCGTGCGCATGCGCGCGCAAATCGGGTAGGCAACGCAGATCGGGTAGCCACAGGCGCCTTACTTTATTAGAGACGGGCTGACCTTCACAATATGGCGCTTACTGAACTTTATTAGCAACATTTTTTCAAAAAACTTTATTGCCACAATTCTATTTCTTTTTGTTTCTGGGAGGTGGAGTGATCGTACGTGTAAGATGCGCGGTGTTGTTGGGATTTTTATGTATTTTTCACAATGACGAAATGGAAACGGTTATGTTTTTTAAAAGGAGTTCCTTTTTGGAAGTGAGTAGTGATGGTTAATGTTTTAATTGTATCGTTTGTGTTTCTGTAAAGTGTATAGTTGTCACTCGTTTCAGGCCTTCAAGTTTAGATTTTACATTTTGACATATGTTTGCAGTGGACACGTCTAAACAACATTATTGTGTGTAGTACGTATATTTCAGTTTTTGTTTTCCTTTTTAACTTTTCTCTGTGCTCACCAGTTCTTCAGAGTCAATATTATTTTGTCCTTGCTGATAAATAATTCGTTTTTCATCTAAAGTAAGCACTGTACCAGTATAGCTTCAAAGTTGTTGTTTTTTCAGAGTTTGTGTGTATGCTGAATTTGGGTTTAACAAGATACGCAACCAGCATATACATATATCAGTTTTTTTGTTGTTGTTTTGTTGCATTTATGCTTATATGTAAACACTTATTTTTATGGCAAATACAAAGTACTTAAAAACATTAATAATAGTAGCGTATGTATGAGTTAAGATGTAAGGTTAAAAAAAACGTACAGTAGGTGTATAACAGAAGACAACATGATGAAGGTGCAGAAAAACTGATATTAATTTATATAAAGAAATGGGAAATTTAAAAGAGCCGAAAATTTCAATTGTAGCTAGGATGAAAAGTGCTAGACGGTGACCCTCCAAGAATTACGTTTGATACTCCTGAAGTAATAATTAAGTTCCAGCTTTAATGTAATATGAAAAACAATGTGAAACAGCTTTGTGAAAGTTATCACGAAAATATGCAAAACCAGCTATCCATTTTAAACATCTGATGTCCCGTTTAATGTTATGAAAATATCAGCACCTTTCTTGGAAGCAAAGATTGTTGAGCCACTTTTTATCTTGAATAGCATGTGTGTTCTTCATAGAATAGCTATTATATAAGCTAATTCATCCCAATAATGTAATTTGTTAACATATTTTCCTACTGTGAGTGAGATTTCAAAACTGTTGTGATTTCAGCTTTTGTCATGTTCTTAATTGAAAAAAGAGGTAGTGCAGCACTGATTATGCATTAATTATGTTAATAAAGTAGTGCAAAAGTAATGAGAATTAGCTTTGCAATGGTGGGTTTAACTTAACATCAATGCTTATATCTTCATTCAAAAAATAAGATCATTTTAAACCTGAGAATTGTTGAAATGTGGGGAGAACCATATAAGCATCAACCTTTATGCCATTTTAACATTGTTATTATTTAAGACACGTGTACGTACTTGCCTTGAAGTTTTAACTTTTTTTTTTTTTTTTTGCAATTGCACTCATTTTAAAATTGCAAGTTAATGCTTATATTGTGTATTTTCTAATGCAATTATTGATTATTTGGTTGATTTTTTTTTCCAAGTGCTTAGTTAATTTGAAAGTGTTTTTCTTTAAAACCCAGTACTCTTTAACAAAATAAAATCTGAATGTTTTAGAGATTGTAAGTATTTCTGTTTTGTATGGTACATTATAAGCTGAAAAATATGTAGACTTTGTATTACTGGACTCTGGGTTTTGTTTATTTTATAAAATACCTAGTTTTTAATCTGTTAAGCACTAAGATTGGTAGAAGTGCATTACCTAGAGTAGTCATTCAAATTAATCATGACCTGTCAACTTCACATCTGTCTAATTACGCAATAATTTTTAAGTTACCTTGTTTAACTAAATGAGATAGCAGGTAGATGATACACATTAACAAGCCCTTTAAATTTTGTATTGAATGCCACCATTATTTCTTTGCTAGTAGAAGAAATAACCACAAATTAGTGGTATTTAACTTTGTTTCTTAGAGAGGCTAATATTGTGTTTTTAGCATGTTAACTAATACTAAACTTGTTCTGTAATGTTAAAATTAGTTGTTTTTGTGGATTTGATATGATAAAGTACTGTAATATATGCTATATTCTAACACCAGTTGATCCATATGCTTTAATAATGTCTATATTGTGAATTTTATGTATGTAATCTAGAGTATCAGGCCCAGACAGGTTTCCAAATTAGTCAGTATTTTACAGTACCAAAAAACAATTATTGATTATATCTGTGAACTTGTGTTCCTGTACTCCACTACCTATTGAGTGCACTCAGCATATATTTGAATTGCCATTACTATAACAATTCCTAGATAAACCTGCCTTTTTGCTATTAAAATAAAGTTGATGATACTCATTGTTATTAGCTTGTTTGGATCTGTAATACCTGCCTATTGTTGTTCTTCTATCCATGCAGATTTTTTTTTAAAACTGGTAAAGTGATCAGACACACTATACTGTAAAGATAACATTAACATGTAAACCCCAATCAGATTAAAAATACAATTAATAGAACATTTTAAAGTAAGAGTTGAGATGAATTAGATCATAATCAACACTTAAAACACCAATGTAAGGCCTATTATAGAATAGATGCACTTAGTGTTAGTTTCCAGGGCACATCATTGCATGCTACATTTGTGAAAAAATAACATTGTCTTTAAGAGTACCAAACATATATGTCTAAACCTAAAAGAAATGTAATATAAATAACTTTTTTCTTTCTATATCCTGTTTTAGATTATGTTTGAAAACAGACTAAATGTTTCAGCTTTTTTCCCAAAGTTACTTTTGTTTTTGAACATAATTAGTCTATTATTTCTGACCAGCAATTTGTACTGTAGTAGAGTTTCTTTTCTCACCATAATAATAGTTTTAGCTCCTTACCACACTAATACAGTATCACAACAAGGCTGTCCAGCTTGAACTTACCAAGACAATGATAGGTGATTCCTACTTAATAATCAGTTGTTAGCCTGTTCCATAAGAGATGCTGTATGATTTTTATTTGAAACAGTGGAGGGGCACATTTATTATATTCTTTTTACCTTGAATATTGACCAGGAAGCCAAATATATAAAATGATGCATTTACTAGAGTTGCTTCTGAAAGGGTTAATAAACATAAATACTAAATAAACAGAAGCAAACAAAGCATTTAAGACTTAAGGCCTTGTCACATTGTACGATTTTTCCAGCAACTGTCAGTCATATACTTTTTCTTCATAATCTTAGCGAGCAGTGCCGGTGCAAGGTTATTTTGTGCCCTAGGCCAAGTTTATTAGTGCGCCAACCGACTGTTCGGTAGCTAATCCATGCGACTGGGTCCACCCCCCTTATTATCTGCACCATATGCAAATACCTTTTGCATTTTAATGGTGACATCAGAAATTTCATTTTCAACATCTTATATAGTAACGTTTTAGTTTTATAGAAAATCACATCAAGTCTGTATGTCAGTGTTTATTCTTGAGGTGAATGTTCTTTTTTTGTTGTTTTATAAATGAGTATATAATTAATGGTTTAATATTGTAGTTTTTAAACTTTTTTTGTAGTTTTTAAACTTTTTAAAACTCAGAATCACTAATCTAATCCAGTTAGTTTCAAGCAAAATATTTCACTTGTTACTATTAGTATGTTTTTATGTAATAAAGTATATATTTATATGTTATTCTGTTACAGATTTTGATATTTCCTGTTTAAGGAGGCATTGAGCTGAATGTAAGATAATGGAGAAGTTTGGAATGAACTTTGGAGGTGGCCCTAGCAAGAAAGAGTTGCTAGATATTATAGAGGGTCAAAAGAAACAATTGACCCAGTATCAGACACGTTTTAAGGATGTTGTGAGAGCTTATAAAAGCCTGCTAAAAGAGAAAGAGGCACTTGAAGCAAGTCTTAAAGTCCTCACTGTCTCCCAGGAAGCAGATTTACATTTGCAAAATGAAAAATGTCAAACGGTTTCTGCAGCTAATCGTTTACTTCCAGATGCTGGAGATGATAAGAGCTCTGTTCACAGTGAAGACAGTCTTGGCACTGCTGCTAGTGCAGATACTGCAACAAGTTTAACAAGCAACAGCACCAAAGGTGAGGCAAATGATGAAGACAGAAATCTTGTTGATATAATGACAACAGATCCTTCTCAAAAGTTGGAAGAAAGCAATGGCTCAGAGAGTGGTGTCAGCTGCAGCAGTGGTGAACAGCAGGCTATAGGAGAAATAGATAAAAGAATTCTTCAGATGAAGACTCAGCTGTCCATACTAACAAACTCTCTTGCTACTGTGGCACAAGAGAAGTCCAGGATGGAGGCATCCTTTCAAGCTGATAGAAAAAAGATGAAGCAGGAATTGGATGAATTAAATGAAAAATTGGAAGAAGAAAAAAGAAAGTATGAAAGTGAGATTAAATGCTTGCAAGATCAGTTAGCAGAGGCAAAAGCACGTGTAATAACACAACAGCATGAAAGAGCACAAGAGCAAGGGGACCATGCAATAATGCTCAGAGAGTTGCAACAGCTGCTTCAAGAAGAGCGTGCCTCAAGACAAGATGCAGAGCTGAAACTTGAGGAAATAAGAGAGGAAACTGCAAGCAAAATCTCAGCTGTTGATTTGACTGTGCATTATGAAAGTCAAATAAAACAACTTTCCAAAGAGATGGATGAACTAAGAAGAAAACTACAGACTACAGAGGAAGAGAGAAACAGACCTGATCCACGTGTAGGTGAAATGCAGCAGCAGATATCTGACCTGAAGTTGCATTTCCAGCTGCAGCTTCAGATTGAGATGAAGAAGGTACAGTATTTGGTATTGGGTACAAACATATGCAATGGTATGCCTGACAGTTTAGTGCTTTTTCAATATGACTCAGTATAAAATAACATATGCTGCAAATAGTATACCTCAATAGCACTCATTACCGGGATATCAGAAAGGGTTACACTATGGTTTTCTGATTTACATTTCAGGAAGCCTTTCTCCATATTCTGTTTAGGGGATGACCCAGTAAGGAGTAAGAAAAAAGTGATTATTGTCATACTGCCAATGTAATTCTTGCCAAGGTCATTTTTTTTAACAATAATTGAATATGACATATGTAGACACAGTCTGTAAATTACTAAGTTATTAATTATTTTATTAGTTAATGTCAAATGAATTGTAAGAGTACATTTTTTCCTTTAGCTTAATATATTATTAAAGCTGAATTTGCCATTATTCTTTAAATTGCATTTTGTTTTTCTTCCATACTAGAAGTGCTGGTGAGCTATAGCAGACTTTGCATTTAACTAAAAATATAATATTCATTAGTCCATCTTGATCATGCAAAGTTTTATACCCACTCCCGACGGCAATAAGTATATTATTTACTCTTTTTTACAGAGCACACAAGACACTTTGTTGCAGTACATATTTCACTGTTAGTAAAATAAATCATTGTGTTTTTTCGATACTAACATAACAAAGCCACCATCTTGCAAGTTCTGCCTTATTTGAGTGTGCAGATAAGAAAGTAAGAATTTCAAAGAATACATGCTTATTGTATCAGTTATTTGTCTTTTGACCCTGTCAAAGTTAAAAGAAATGCAGTAGGGAAAAAGAAAAATTTAACCTAAATTATTTTTCTTTATGTATTCTGTAATAACATTTACAAAGTTTCAAGATGTTATTTTGGGGACATTTATGGTCTGTACAATCCTATCTGGCTTAGCAATATCTAAAAAGTGTAAACTACCAAATATATCATATTGTTTAAAAATGGGTAATTGGGCTCATCCAAGTAACTGTAGGCCAGTAGCTTAGCATGCATGACAGGTAAATTACTGAAAGCAATTATTAAAGAAAAGATAGAACAGCAGATGTCAAGAACAAGTATTAGCAAATTATCAACGTTTGTTTGGACTGGGAAAAACATGTTTCACTAATAAGCTGGAATTCAATGAGGAAGGAAAAAAGCATATACAGTGGGTATAGAAAAGAATCGCCCTCTTTGAAAATGTTAAATTTTTGTTGCTTTATAACCTAAAATGAAAACAGAAACAAGTATTTTTTCTGCATTATTTTCTTTATTCAACCCATATCATCCATGTCAAAATATATAATAGCAGCAGTTCATAAAAATAAAAACCAAGAATCATTAAGATTGATAAAGGATCACCCACCTCCAAAAAATACTTGTAAACTCAATCTGGTGTAAGTAATCACTTTCTCTGTTGAGCAACAAGGTGAATTGGCTTCCACCTATGATCAATTGTAAACAATGTTATTAGTTTAGCATAAAACCAGTTGTTCCTGGAGCATTCCAGTGCTTGGTAGTGCAACTGAAAGCAAACAGTTAACTTTGGGTGGCAAGGCACTTCCAGAAGCTTTAGAGATAAAGTTGTGGAAAGCTTTATCGATCCATAGGAGCACAGAAAAGTGCATAATTAAGAACTGGAATGTGAGTTACGAAGACCATTCCCAGATCTGGCTGTCCCTCCAAACTGGATATAACAGTGATGAGGAAACTGGTCAGAGAGGCTACCGAGAGGCCAAAGGCAAATTTGAAGGAGTTACAGGACTTAATGTCAAAGAGTGGTCATTGTGTGCATATGACAATATCACAAGCGCTCCACAAATGTCTTGTTTGTTTTTTTTGCCAAAACATACCTTGAAGATTCTGAGGCCAAGTGTAAAAAGGTATTATAGTCAGATGAAATGAAAATAGCCTCAACACCAAACAGTACACCTGGTGGAAAGCCAATACAGCACCCCTTCCAAAACACACCTCACCTATAGTAAAGTATGGAGGTGGTAGCATCCTTTTTTGGGGGTGTTTCTGTGCAGCAGGGGCTGGGGCACTTGTCAATGTGGAAGGAAAAATGGATGGCGCAAAGTATCATCAAATTCTTGAAGAAAATATGCTGCTGTTTTTTTCTAGAAAGTTAAAGATGGGAAGAAAGTTTACCTTTTAACATGACAATGACCCGAAGCACACCGCAAAATTGACTACACAGTGGCTGAAGGAGAAAAAAGTGAATGTCCTTGCGTGGCCTAGTCAGAGCCCAGACTTAAACGCTATTGAAAATCTGTGGAATGATGTGAAGTTTGCAGTCTAGCAACAGTCACCATGCCATTTCACTCAGCTTAAATAATTCAGTAAAGACAGTGGGCAAATATTGCTCAGTGCAAAGTTGTTACAAAAGTATCCCAACAGACTCGAGGCTATACAGGTGCTGGTCATAAAATTAGAATATCACGACAAAGTTGATTTATTTCAGTAATTCCATTAAAAAAGTGAAACTTGTATATTAGATTCATTCATTACACACAGACTGATGTATTTCAAATGTTTATTTCTTTTAATTTTGATGATTATAACTGACAACTAATGAAAGTCCCAAATTCAGTATCTCGGAAAATTAGAATATCAATTAAGACCAATGCAAAAAAAGGATTTTTAGAAATGTTGGCCAACTGAAAGGTATGAACATGAAAAGTATGAGCATGTACAGCACTCAATATTTAGTTGGGGCTCCTTTGGCCTGGATTACCGCAGCAATGCGGCGTGGCATGGAGTCGATCAGTCTGTGGCACTGCTCAGGTGTTATGAGAGCCCATGTTGCTCTGATAGTGGCCTTCAGCTCTTCTGAATTGTTGGGTCTCGCGTATTGCATCTTCCTCTTCACAATACCCCATAGATTTTCTATGGGGTTAAGGTCAGGCGAGTTTGCTGGCCAATCAAGAACAAGGATACCATGGTCCTTAAACCAGGTACTGGTATCTTTGGCACTGTGTGCAGGTGCCAGGTCCTGTTGGAAAATGAAATCTGCATCTCCATAAAGTTCGTCAGCAGCAGGAAGCATGAAGTGCTCTAAAACTTCCTGGTAGACGGCTGCGTTGACCTTGGACCTCAGAAAACACAATGGACCAACACCAGCAGATGACATGGCACCCCAAACCATCACTGACTGTGGAAACTTTACACTGGACCTCAAGCAACGTTGATTCTGTGCCTCTCCTATCTTCCTCCAGACTCTGAGACCTTGATTTCCAAAGGAAATGCAAAATTTACTTTCATCAGAGAACATAACTTTGGACCACTCAGCAGCAGTCCAGTCCTTTTTGTCTTTAGCTGCTTCTGACGCTGTCTCTTGTTCAAGAGTGGCTTGACACAAGGAATGCGACAGCTGAAACCCATGCCTTGCATACGTCTGTGCGTGGTGGTTCTTGAAGCACTGACTTCAGCTGCAGTCCACTCTTTGTGAATAACCCCCCACAGTTTTGAATGGGTTTTATTTCACAATCCTCTCCCGGGTGCAGTTATCCCTTTTGCTTGTACACTTTTTTTCTACCACATCTTGTCCTTCCCTTCGCCTCTCTATTAATGTGCTTGGACACAGAGCTCTGTGAACAGCCAGCCTCTTTAGCAATGACCTTTTGTGTCTTGTCCTCCTTGTGCAAGGTGTCAATGGTCGTCTTTTGGACAACTGTCAAGTCAGCAGTCCCCATGATTGTGTAGCCTACAGAACTAGACTGAGAGACCATTTTTAAAGGCTTTTGCAGGTGTTTTGAGTTAATTAGCTGATTAGAGTGTGGCACCAGGTATCTTCAATATTGAACCTTTTCACAATATTCTAATTTTCCGAGATACTGAATTTGGGACTTTCATTAGTTGTCAGTTATAATCATCAAAATTAAAAGAAATAAACATTTGAAATACATCAGTCTGTGTGTGATGAATGAATCTAATATACAAGTTTCACTTTTTGAATGGAATTACTGAAATATATCAACTTTGTCATGATATTCTAATTTTATGACCAGCACCTGTAATTAAAGCAAATGGTGGTTTTACAAAGCATTCACACGGTTTGATCATTTATCATTTCAAACTTTATCAGTTTTTTACTTTCTCATATACAAAGTATAGGGAAAGTATTGTAATCGTCCAAAAAGTCGACCTCAGGAATTTTGATGTACAGTACTCAATGTTTTAGACCTCCCTGAGCCCGAAAATACCATTTTTGGAATTATGTCAGTGTGTCTATCTGTATGTGTGTATTTAAACACGATAACTTGAGTATGCTTTCCCTTAGGTTAACCAAATTTTGAATACAAATATTAAGTACAAAACATAGATTTCTTTCAACTTTTAGCCTATTTCTGTTAACCTGAAGTGGTACTTTACCTTTTATTCATGCAGCTGCAGGGTCCAATTTATTCAACTTTATGTTGATAATAATTGTTTAATTTATTGTTCATTTTATTTGATGATTTGTTGATGGTTCTTTAATGTACATCATATAAAAATATAATCATTGTCTTAGGGTTTACTCCTCAAATATCCACCCCTATGTCTGAGTATACAAGAAAGTCTATTTATTGTTTTTTTTATCAAACTGTGGCTTACATATCTTTGATTTGGATGTTATAGGTTGCATTGAGTAAATAAAGCTGAAAAAATATTTTTGTGTGTGCATTCATTTCAGGCTGTAAAGCAATAAAATGTAAATATTTTCAAAAGCGGAGATTCTTTTCTGTACACACTCTTCACAATAAATGTTAGGGAGCAATTTGGAAACAGATTTAGGAAGCTTGAGGTTTTGGGCAGAAGTGCTAACCACAGCACCGACTCTTTGACCCAGTTTAATAGCAACAGTTGACATCCAAATGAAAGAAAACTAGCTGAAACTTTTGTATGTCATTGTAAATATGTTTCAAAGAAAAAAGAAACTTTACTTGCCTACCATCAGCTTTTCTCCAGTGCTACATTTCTGTTACTGTGTTATACTTTACTGTATCCTCTTGCTAAAATGAACAATACCACTATTTTGTTGCCATATGTCTCTTAAGTTATCACACCATCCTAGCACATTCATTGGGGCTAAAAAGCTTATTTCTGACATTTTAAAGTAAATATTTTAAGTATGTTTTTAGCTGATGACATTTGTTATCAGTCCTACCAATTAAGTTTTCCTCCATACAATACAATTAGTACAATACTAATATTTATCAGGTTGTATACATTACACAATTCTGTGTTATTCAATATATGTAAAGCCTACTTAATGTTTTTGTTTCATAGAGTTTATATTGTTTTTCTGTTAAGGTTGCACAAGCTGAAGAACAACTCAAGCAACATGCTCAGAAAGAAGAAGAACGTATTGCAAGCCTTGAGGGTCAAGTATCTGAGCTTTCTGAGTTATTAGGCAGTTATGAAAAAGCCAAACAAAAAGACCAGCAAACTATACAAAAACTTAGAGATCGCATTTTGCAGCTAGACATGGAAAATAAAACTTTGGCTATTGCAGCAACTATTAGGAGTTCAGTTGATCTTACAATAGATGAGTCAAACTTGGATGTAAATGTATTAAAAGACAAAATAGAAAAGCTCAAAAAGCTTTTAGTAATAGCAACACAGAAATCCCCACAATCATTTGATTTTGAGAAGCAGTGTGATTTGGATCTTACAGATAGTACTGAGCTATCAGATGGGGAGAAGGCTTCCGTAATTTATTATCAACAGGAACTGAAGCAGCTAAAGGAGGAGTTTGAAAGGTACAAGATGAGGGCACAGGTTGTGCTCAAAAACAAGACTTCTAAAGATGGTAATATTACAAAGGAGTTGGAGGACACTAGAGAGCAACTTTCTGAACTTAAGGAAAAGTATATTTTGCTTCGTTTGTCCTGTGATGAAATGGAGAACAACCACAAGCAAGAACTTGAAGCCAAGCAACAATACATCACCAATCTGCAACAGACTCACAAGCAAGACCTGGAAAAGTTACAGGCAGGATACCGTGAAAGATCACTTAAACTAGAGGAAGAACTACACAAACAAAGAGACCGGACCCTTGCCCTCTTGGCTGAAAAAGATCAAGAGCTTGATCGTTTGAAATCTATATCATTTAGTTATACCTTGAGTGGACTTAAAAGTACCAGTGAGAACAATATAATCTTGGAGAGGGAAGTAGCAGATAAGGAAATTTCAGATGATTCTACTCAGGACATCATTGCTGAGGCTCTGAAACTGGCAGGCCCTAATGAGCCCACTCTGTTACTATATGCAGAACAATTGGCTCGAAAGGAAGTTGAAATCATCTCTTTGCGGAAGCAGAAACATCGGTTGGAAGGAGATTTTCATCAACTTCAGGATAAGTTTGTGGCTACAAGGGAGCAATATGAGGAGGAACTTTCTGTGCTTAAAGATCAACTTCAGAAAAGTGACAGAGATCTGAGTCGAGAAGGAGCCAATCTTGAATACCTAAAGAACATTATTTACAAATACTTGACTCTGCAGGACTTTTTTGGGCGACAGCAAACACTTACAGCAATATTAACCATATTGCACTTTAGCCCGCAAGAAAAGCAAGCTGTATTGAAACTTCAAGGTAATAGCTGGTGGGGTTCTGGGTCCAGGTAGATGCCCATAGCTCAATGATATTAACACCTTATTTTGACTTGTTTCCTTTGGTGATGTATTAAATTCCTTTTTAAATACTGGTATTGCTGATTTGCCAAATTTGTTTTTTCCAATCATATATTTCACTTTTCATACACATTTATTATATAAAAGAAAAGGATTATGTATTAAGATTTGTTATTTATAATGATTCGACAAGATCACGTTTGTCATTTTGAGTTATATCTCTTTTATCCTCTAGATGTCATTAAAGCACCATATACAATCAGCAATTGCACCATATTTTCTTGCTTTCTTTTGGGTTAATGATCTTCCAGTAGGCTAGTATAGTGATAGTTGCTTTATTTCTTTATATTTGTATTCTTTGCAATGTTTAAAAAATCTTATTGTTTCTAGAATAGAATATTTAAATATACTAAAGATTATACTGTTTTTATGAGTGGAATTATGATGTCATGGTGCAATATAGTGTATACAAAAACATTTTAATTTATGTATTATGATTCCTTATGCTTTTGAAACCTTTAATTAAACAATGTTATTAATCTGAGATGTGTTAGTACAGTCAAACCAAAATGGTACTAATTGTTGTCCTAAGAATTGAAAACCATATTAATTATGGGGCAGTTTTATAATTTTTACCATAATATTTCTTGAGAAGAAGTGCATTTCACAGTTCTATTTTTAACTCTTATTTTGTGCCAGATGAAAGAATTTAACTAAGTGCAGTGTTTCCCCTACCACTGAAATCATTGGGTGGATTGCTAAGTAATCATGCAACCACAATTGCAGTATAGTAATCCATAGTTTTCCCTGTGGGGTGGTGTGAGGGTAAAGCATTATGACATCCAATCTTAAAGCAGATTGAATTTGTTTATCAAATTGCTGTGAATTTTCAAAGGGGGTATACCATTGTTTATTGTGTTTGCTTACTTTCACAAGGTGTTCCTGTTCATACTCGGGCATTCTGTATGTTAAATGGCTCCCAGTATTGCTTCACTTTGCACTACTTGTGAGACACAATGTACATCTTGAAATTGGTGTGAAAACCTGGAAATAGACTTGAAGGTAGACAGCCTTCCCATGTTAATAGACAGACTGGAACAGAGAGTTTCCCAGTCAGTAATTTCATGTGAACAATCCATGAAGTCAGAGCGCCAAGTCAAACAACTCGAAGAAAACAATGTCTTGAAATTCTCCAAGTTCTTCCACCTCAGTCATTGTATAAAATAAAAATATAAATTGGCCAGCCAGTAAGGGTATTTTTGTGAATGAAGTGCATTTGGAGTGACATGATACACCTTTAATGCATTTAGTTTCTCTTTATTTTGACAAAAATAGAACTTTATTTTTTTTTTTTTACAGACCAAGTAATAAATTAAAGGCATCTTCACTTTTCTACCAAAAATCCAATCAGCAATACACAAATACAAACTAAAGTAAGATGATGAAATGTCGCATGTTGGAGCTCCAAGAACTCCAATGTCAAGTAAACACAGGATTAGTCAAGCACTGCAACTTACTTATGACAACAACTCTGGTAGCTGAGAAAAGATCAGATTTTAGGAACTGCTGCCCTTAAATGTTATATGCATTTAGGCAATAACACAACTCCCACCCCTTGTTCCCAGAATCAAATTCATTCTTGTAGCTCTCACCTTCTTTCAATAGTTTATCTTGTAATGTAAAGCAGAGAATTACTTTATGTTCTGATTTCCTCCTTACTATACTAAACTTAGAAAATGACATTCAGATGAAAATTTGTCTTTTTGTGAGGCTGTCTTTTTTGAATGCAAATTAATTTAAAACTTGTATGATCACCTTTGTTCTTTGTGGGTCACTGACTTCCAACCAGCCCCCACCACCTTGTCAGCAACCAGTACTACCCTCTAATAAAATTTTTCCAGGGAAAACGCTGAAGTGCTAACTATCAGTATGTGTCAATGTTTTATGTGTATTTGCAGTATATTTTCATTATTTGAATACAGTTTTTATCTCAATTAAATATGTCTATGGCGTATATTTTTTAGGTTTTGAAACATTTAAATATGCTTCTTCTTGTCAATTAAATATACTCGTGTCAGTTTGTATAAGTTTCACACAAAGAAAAAAACCAAACGTATTCTATCAGTATAAAGCTCTATGTGTTGAAATAATTGTATTTCTATAAATTTGAGAGTTAGTATATTGAAGTAATGCCCAGGCTTCTCTTAGTCTGGCTGACTGAGTGTTGTTTGATGTAGAATGTAACATACTTGCATATTTACCTAAGTGAATACTTTAGGGTAAAAAAGCCTTAAAAATTGTCATTCTTATCAATTAAAAAATAATGCTTTAAAATGCACCTGCTTTACTATTATTACAGATATGAAAAGGATATAAATTACCAAATGCAGGTCAACCTGTGTCAAGTGATGATGTTTAGACTATATAAGGCACTTTGTAATGTTGCTTGAGGTTATACCTGATTGCCTATAATGTACTGTTGTGCATTTTATGATAAGCAAAAATCATTGTTTTTAAAAAAAAAAAAAAAAAAAAAATCCACCCCCAAAAAATAGTTTCCATACATTTTAGCAACTAGGCTGCTAGTATTAATTTTGTAATTCAGGTATAGTTTCAATGAGCATGTTGGTAAAGGGAACAGTGGAGACAAGGAGGTGATGGGTAGGTATGGTGTCAAAGAGAGGAATGAAGAAGGTCAGAGGATAGTGGATTTTGACAAAAGGATGGACATTATTAGAAGAGGGAGCCACATAGGTTTTACGTACAAGAATGGAGGAAGATGCACACAGGTAGATTACATCCTATGCAGAAGAGTAGATCTGAAGGAGATTGAAGATTGCAAAGTGATGGCAGGGGAAAGTGTAGTTAAGCAGCATAGGATGGTGGTCTGTAGGATGCCATTGGAGATCAAGAAGAGGAAGAGAGTGAGGGCAGAGTCAAGAATCAAATGGTGGAAGTTGAAAAAGGAAGACTGCAAGGTTGAGTTTAGGGAGGAGGTGAGACAGGCACTGGGTGACAGTGAAGAGTTACCAGACAGCTGGGAAACTACAGCAGATGTAGTAAGGGTGACAGCGAAAAGGGTGCTTGGCGTGACATCTGGAAAGAGAAGGGAGGAAAAGGAAACCTGGTGGTGGAAATACAGGAGAGTATACAGAGGAAGAGGATGGCAAAGAAGAAGTGGGATAGTCAGAGAGATGCAGAAAGTAGACAAGAGTACAAGGAGATAAGGCGCAAGGTGAAGAGAGAGGTGGTGAAGGCTAAAGAAAAGGCGTATGATGAGTTGTATGAGAGGTTGAACACTAAGGAGGGAGAAAAGGACCTTTACCGATTGGCTAGACAGAGGGACTGAGCTGGGAAAGATGTGCAGCAGGTTAGGGTGATAAAGGATAAAGATGGAAACATACTCACAAGCGAGGAGAGTGTGTTGAGCAGATGGAAAGAGTACTTTGAGAAGCTGCTGAATGAAGAGAACGAGAGAGAGAAGAGGTTTGATGATGTGGAGATAGTGAATCAGGAAGTGCAACGGATTAGCAAGGAGTAAGTAAGGACAGCTATGAAGAGGATGAAAAATGGAAAGCCTGTTGGTCCAGATGACATACCTATGGAAGCATGGAGGTGTTTAGGAGAGATGGCTGTGGAGTTTTTAACCAGATTGTTTAATGGAATCTTGGAAAGTGAGAGGATGCCTGAGGAGTGGAGAAGAAGTGTACTGGTGCTGATATTTAAGAATAAGGGGGATGTGCAGGACTGCAGTAACTACAGAGGAATAAAATTGATGAGCCACAGCATGAAGTTATGGGAAAGAGTAGTGGAAGCCAATTTAAGAAGGGAGGTGATGATGAGTGAGCAACAGTACGGTATCATGCTGGGAAAGAGCACCACAGATGCAATGTTTGCTCTGAGGATGTTGATGGAGAAGTTTGGAGAAGGCCAGAAGGAGTTGCATTGCATCTTTGTGGACTTGGAGAAAGCATATGAGAGGGTGCCTCGAGAGGAGCAGTGGTATTGTATGAGGAAGTCGGGAGTGGCAGAGAAGTACGTAAGAGTTGTATAGGATATGTACGAGGGAAGTGTGACAGTGCTGAGGTCTGCGGTAGGAGCGATGGATGCATTCAGCGTGGAGGTCGGATTACATCAGGGATCAGCTCTGAGCCCTTTCTTATTTGCAATGGTGATGGACAGGTTGACAGACGAGATTAGACAGGAGTCCCCGTTGACTATGATGTTTGTTGATGACATTGTGATCTGTAGCGATAGTAGGGAGCAGGTTAAGGAGACCCTGGAGAGGTGAAGATAAGCTCTAGAGAGGAGATGTATGAAGGTCAGTAGGAACAAGACAGAATACATGTGTGCAAATGAGAGGGAGGTCAGTGGAATGGTGAGGATGCAGGGAGTAGAGTTGGCAAAGGTGGATGAGTTTAAATACTTGTGATCAACAGTACAGAGTAATGGGGATTGTGGAAGAGAGTGCTGGCAGGGTAGATTGGGTGGAGAAGAGTGGCAGGAGTAATTTGTGACAGATGGGTATTAGCAAGAGTGAAAGGGAAGGTCTACAGGACGGTAGTGAAACCAGCTATGTTATATGGGTTGGAGACGGTGGCACTGACCAGAAAGCAGGAGACAGAGCTGGAGTTACCAGAGTTAAAGATGCTAAGATTTGCACAGGGTGTAAAGAGGATGGATAGGATTAGAAATGAGTACATTAGGGGTCAGCTCAAGTTGGACAGTTAGGATACAAAGTCAGAGAGGTGAGATTGCGTTGGTTTGGACATGTACAGAGGAGAGATGCTGGGTATATTGGGAGAAGGATGCTAAGGATAGAGCTGCCAGGGAAGAGGAAAATAGGAAGGCCTAAACGAAGGTTTATGGATTAGGTGAGAGAGGACATGCAGGTGATGGGTGTAACAGAACAAGATGCAGAGGACAGAAAGATATGGAAGAAGTTGATCCACTGTGGCAACCCCTAACTGGAGCAGCCAAAAGAAGAAGAAGGTATAGTTTGTGTATGGTCCTTTCTTTGTGTATGTTGTATGAATGTCGGTAATACTTATCAGATAATTTATAATAATGTATGTGTGCTGTGTAATGTAAACTATGCTGTGTTTTTTATTTTTAAGTAAATTTGCAGTTTCATGTCTATAGAAAATATTATGTAAATAATATGCTGAACATATAAAAAATGTCTCAGCTGCTGAACACTTTGCATACAGTTTATTCCAGTTGTATGAATAAGATACTGCTTCCAGAGTAAGACCACAGGTGTTAGCACTACCTCTCATAATCAGACAAAGATGACAGCAGTTTTTGTTTTTGGGCATTTATGTGCATATTTGTTCAGTGTGTTTGTGGAGTTAAAAATACTCATAAGATGCTAATTAGTGACGAGTGAAACAGGTGAGTTTCATTTCACATACAGTTTAGTAAATCTCACGCTGAAATTTGTTTTGCGTGTGAATTATTTATTTTGCAAATGCGAAACTCACAATTTTTTGTTTTAGGTTTTTAAAGGTTTTTTGAGATTGAAAGTGAGGAATATTGATCCTCCCTTAGAATGGAAACTGACATACCTGGTGAGAAAAAGACACACAGATAGAGCCTGGACTAGAATGCTGTAACTCTATGGTTGCATCACCTACCACTGCACCATTTTGCTGCCCAAGATTACAGGAGGCATAACAGAAAATAAAAAAAGTGTGTTTAACCCTCTATTATTGTGCCCACTGGAGTTGTGGCTTTGAGGCTAGGGGTCTGCGCTGGCAGTTCGAATCCTGTAAGTGCCAGAGCTAGGACCTTGAGCTATGCCCTTAACCAGTAACTGCACCATCCTAGGTATGATGTTGACCTGCGTCCAGCTCTGCAAGCAGGTCTTCCAACTAGCAGGGAAAACCCGGGGGTTGTTGGGAGGATTGGTACTCCAGCCACCATAAAAACAAAAAACAAACAAACTTACACTCATTCCATTCAAACTAATGTGCTACTGAGGTGTCACGTTGCACAGGTGTGCTCAGGTCCTAATTTGGGATCCTAAGGTGGTTTGTCTTATGGTGGGTATGGCAACATGCATCAGTGCATGCTCCCAACTTCTCTTATTGTACCCATGTGTATAAGCTTGTGATGACTTGTATGTTGTACACCTAAAGTTACAGCAAGGTTGAAGCAAGGAACAGAGCATTTCAGATCTATAATAATAAAAGGCAAAGCCCTCACTGACTGACTGACTGACTGACTCATCACTAATTCTCCAACTTCCCATGTAGGTAGAAAGCTGAAATTTGGCAGGCTCATTCCTTACAGCTTACTTACAAAAGTTAAGCAGGTTTCATTTCGAAATTCTACACGTAACGGTCATAACGGTCGACAACGTCCGCCATGTTGAACTTTCTTATTTATGGCCCCATCTTCACGAAATTTCGTAGGCGGCTTCCCTGCGCTAACCGAAACCGATGTATGTACTTATTTCGATGGTATGACGCCACTGTCGGCCGCCATATTGAACTTTCCAACGTCACCAATTTTCAAACTTCCCGTGTAGGTAGAAGGCTGACCCCATCTTCACGAAATTTGGTAGGTGACTTCCCTGCGCTAACCAAAACCGATGTACGTACTTATTTCGATGGTATGACGCCACTGTCGGCCGCCATATTGAATTTTCCAAACGTCACTAATTCTCCAACTTCCCGTGTAGGTAGAAGGCTGAAATTTGGTAGGCCCATTCCTTACAGCTTACTTACAAAAGTTAAGCAGGTTTCATTTCGACATTCTACGCGTAACGGTCATAACGATCAACAACGTCCGCCATATTGAACTTTGTTATTCATGGCCCCATCTTCATGAAATTTGGTAGGCAGCTTCCCTACGCTAACCGAAACCAATGTACGTACTTATTTCGGTGGTATGATGCCACTGTCAGCCGCCATATTGAATTTTCCAAAATCACTAATTCTCCAACTTCCCGTATAGGTAGAAGGCTGAAATTTGGCAGGCTCATTCCTTACAGCTTACTTACAAAAGTTAAGCAGGTTTCATTTCGAAATTCTACGCGTAATGGTCATAACGGTCAACAACGTCCGCCATGTTGAACTTTCTTATTTATAGCCCCATCTTCTCGAAATTTGTTAGGCGGCTTCCCTGCACTAACCGAAACCAATGTACGTACTTATTTCGGTGGTATGATGCCACTGTCGGCCGCTATATTGAACTTTTCAACAGTCTGTGTTACTTATGGGCCCATCTTCAAGAAATTTGGTACACGGGTTCCCAACGCTAACTGAATCCTACTTATGTACATATATACGTCCATAGCCTGCAGCTTGGTCACCATGTGAGGTGGCGTTGGGTCCCCCATCCCAACGCCTCCCACGTTGTTGGCTGCCTGCCAATATAAGGCCGTCCGTCGCTCCAGTCTCTACATTCCCTTCCTTGCTTCGCCACGGGATTCACGTCTCCCTGCTGATAACTACAGCCTTTTTGTTTAATCCACGGCTTCTCCGCTGTTTTATTGTTTGTTTATTACAATTATAGTTATTGTATAGGTATTTTACACTTACTTTACATTACTCAGGTACCCATTTCCTTCATCATTCCAACCCCCATTACCATGTCTATCGAGGTAATCACCATCGATCAAAGAACTGTCACTTACCGAGTGGTTTCCATGCCCTGAGATGGCACCTACCTTTTTCATTCTCTGTGTTACATATTGCACGGCCATATCAGGCTCACTCTTGATATCCGGAAGATCATTGAGTCTTATGTATTGAATGACTGGGACAGGTTCAAGGTGTGGACTGATGACGGTACAGGAGATAATTATACTACACAGGAGCACTAAAAGAGTGAAATGCTTAAGCCCTTCACCTATGGTTCTGCATGTAAGTTGATGGCTGCCGCTGAATTGTTCGGTTGGTGCTTTCAAGTGTACCGAAATGGCCAAATATTTTACACCTTTCGACAACCGCCAATGCCTCTTAAACATCTTACATTCACAGGTGACGATTTCAGTAGTGGACACTTTGATGTTTATGAATGTTTAAACTCTCCAAAGCTGGATGTGAAGTTATCGATGAAACCGGTTGTAAGCTTACAACACTTGACAGATGCCGAATGTCACTTCAACACAAGTCCTGCAAATACTGTCGTAATTGAAACAAACTATGAACCTCAAACTGATTATGACAGCAGCAATCCAAGCTGTGAGATTTGAGACAAGATTACTGTTCACATGGCCAACTGTAAGTTGCATGCTCAAGAGTAAACTCAGCGCACAGCTTGGTCATGTTACAAGCGGAGGGCCGAACTGACAACATGGTATACAAAGAGATCCTTAACAAATAATTATTGGCATATTTTCCCTCAGTTTAAAAAGTTTCAATTTTCTTCTTAATAAAAATTTTAATGCAGTATTTCGCCGCTGCGAAGCGCGGGTATTTTGCTAGTTATACTATATTTTTCTTAAATTGTCCCATACTTTTAAAAAAAGAGTTTACATGCATTAGCATAGCAACCATACATTTATCAGGCTTTCTGCTTTGTGGTCGCCTTGTATACCTAATTGTCTAAGAATTAATTTTAAAGTGTTTACTCTATCATGACAGGTGAGAAAAGAGTAGCCCTTTATGTTGAAGGGGAACACCAGTTTGAAACTTTCAGAGTTATCGTTTTCTATTATGCCAGAAAGCAATTGTAATCCAATTCCTTTTTTTGGTTTCCTGACAAAACCTTTGGATTTTCTTTTGTGTAGAAAGTGTAACTGTTAAATGAAGAAGTAGCAGTGTGAATACAAAATATACAATAGATTTTATATAATGTAATCTTTTGAAAATCAAATCTCCATCTGTAAATTATTCCTTTCAAGTGAGTGAGAAGTCAAGCAAAATTAAACCTTTGATTGGCTAACTAAAAAGATTACGATATGCAAGCTTTTGAGGCAGTTTAGGCCCCTTCTTCAGGCAAGATTTCAAGTTTAAATTTTCATTATTTTGACTCCGTTTTTTGAGTGAACTGACAAAGCCAGCACATCGCATCACTTACTGTGCCAACAGCTCCTGCTTCTTCCAAGCAAAGTGAGAGATACAGTGTCTCCAGCTTAGCCTGGATGTGGCATCTGTCTTTCTTAATAATACATTTTTTATTGATTTTGAAAAACTGTTAAAATGAATGAGTGATAATAAAGGAATCTGACATACAGTATTGTAAAGATGCATTAAAGTATGCAAAAACAATCCAATCAAAAATATAATTACACTGTATAGTTATTTCTAGGAGTGCATCATTATCAATACTTAAAGCCACACCATTATAAAAGAGTTAGTCGTATAAATCAAAATTACAGAAGAGAGACAGGCTGTACAGACATATTTACAATATTATTAATGCATCTTTGCTAAATTGTGAAAATCTTTTTCCATTCCACACAACGTAAAGTTTTTCTTACTTTAGAACATCTTTCCTATTGGATTTTTCCAGTTAAGCAAGGTCAGTTGTTGCACACACAGTGATGTGTTAGAAATCAAAGTGTTTATCACTATATAATCTTTACCCATCATATGTTAACAGTGCCATTTAAAGAAATAATAATTGTCAGTCTGACACTCTCTGATAGATAACCTGAATATCTTCCTCCAAAGTGGTTTTATTTAGGATAATCCCAGATCATTTGATCTACCTGGTGCTAGATGGCTTTGTTCACAGTTAGTGTCCATTCACTAATATACTTTGCATAAGTTTAATCTAAAATGATGTGTACAGTGTTTCAGTCTTCTTAAAGTTGGCCATGCCTGATCCACTGCTGGTGGAGATTCTGACCACTTCTGTTTATCCAGAGCAGCAGTGGTTTAACTTTGAGTTCCTTTCACATTACTGAGGTTGTAATCTTACTATGGAGGATGAGCCCAGCAACTCTGCACACAAATGTGGCTGCTTGTACTATAGATCGTATTTTTTCAGTCTATTTCCAGAATTCTTGACAGTAGGGGAGAATGTGTATGAACATGAACCCTAAAGCCTTTGTCCAAGAACTTCACTCACACTTCCCCATTGGTGCTGCGCCAACACATTCAGTCATACTCCTCTGCCCACATTCAACAACTCTCTAAGGTGCATGGCTTAATCTTCTTGATTTTGGGAAGTTGTTTCCTCCTCCTTTTCAGAAAGCAATCCACTCTGTCTTGAGTGTGGTCCATGATTTAGTTTTGGAAGTGCTGACACTCATCTTAACTGTGTCACATGTGAGTATGAACTTCTCCTGTGCATGCAGTGCTTGAGACGGGAAAAGTTCATCATCTGCACATAGGACAGTTGCAACCCTCAGGGCTCAAAAATGGCCACTCTCGAGGTCTTTGCTTCACCATAGCCTCCTTAGCATTGCATTTTATCTCCAAAAAACTTGTAGAAAGAATTGCATTTTTTTGGCATGAAAAATTCAATTCTTATTAAATCTCAAAAGTATAATAATGATATAAATAATAGTAATGATGAATAATAATATGAAATGAACAGTAATAATACTACTAGTGTTGCCAAAACAGTATAATCTCAAAATATGTAATTTGTGTAGTAAATCTTAAAGCACAATGAAAAACACAATCCAACGTCACAGTCGGAAAATAATAGTGTGTTTCTTTGCGGATTTTCATGTCAGACTGACCAGTTTTTCAACCGCACACTGCACAGTTATGCGTTGGATTCTGCTTCTTCTCTGTTGGTGGTATATATTCAATGAAATGTCTACCAATAAGATCTGGATTGATCCGTGAAGTGCTGGGTTGACTGCACCTCTTTAGCGATAGTTTGCATGAGAGGCCTTTCTGTCAGCTTTGTGTCTGAACAAAATTAATGCATTCCAAATGCACTGTTTGAACAGATGACGGAATATCTACTTGTAACTTTCAGAAAGTCAATTCCTGATTGGCACGATCTACACCTCCCATTGTGTTATTGTTACCAACCACAGCACAAGACTTAGTAACTTGTCTGTTGCCTCTACCCTGAACAGTGATTATAGCCGCATTATGCACAGTACTGAGAAGACAAATATCTTTTTTGCACCTTCCATTTCATTGCAAGCAGTTTACCTTTTCACCAGGCTGCTAGTGCATCTTGCTGTAGTTTTCCTCTGGCACAGTCTTCAGGCAAGCCATAACGATTCCATATGTGCAGTCTTTCTTTGCAGCAAGATTTCAAATAGCTTTGGTGATGAATAAAAATTGTCCATGGTTACACAGTAACCTTGATCAAGCAGAACATCCATTAAAATCAGCACCGACGACATAGCAACTCTGTACTGATTGTATTTATCATCAAACATTGTTCCTTTTCCTGTGCACAGGATGTATCCAGTCTTAGATTCACAGAACATGTCGAATTGTATCCAAAATCCTGCTCTTTCTGATGCAATGTACTGTATCCATGACAGCTTGCCCTTAAAAGCAGTAAGACTTTCGTTTATGCTGACATCACAGTCCAGAATGTACCCGTTATGGAAATTTGCCAAAATGGCCTGGCATATCTCCCAGAATTTTTTTCAGTTTTAGTGTTGGATGGGTATTTGCATCAAAGTCTTCATTGTTGGTGAAGTGGAGGTATTTCATGATCAGTGAAAACCTACATTCTGACATGATCACTGCAAAGAATGGCGTTGCCAACATTTTGTTCTTGGACCAGTACCACTGTTGCTCAAGTTTTCCTATAAGTCCCTGCAATATCAATAAGCCTGAAAGGCCCAGAGTTTATCAGGAGATACTGGTTCCCATATTTTTGAACAAGAAAACTGCTTATGTATGTGGTCATTTACCTGATACTGTTCAGCATAGCGGCTCATATCTGCAACAATTCTTTGGATCATGTCATCATCCAGGAATAACTTCAGATAAGTAATTGGATCTTGGTTGGCAAAATCCACTTTTATTCATAGATGCCCCGCAAAATCAAAACAAGATGGTGCAGGTTTATTTGCAGCATTGTCAACAGGAAAACAAATGCAAGCATCAGTTTTAGATTCATTAGAATCACTTTTGCTCCCACTGTTTGTTTCTGTTTCACCCCTGAAGACACATTTATTTCTTTATCACTGCTGATGAGAGGCTCCTCAACATCAGTGTCACCAGTAACAGCATGTAACACTTGTGCTGCTGAATGACGCTTTGTCCAAGACACCATTGTCAAGGTTGTTAGTAGGAGTTTGCTAGGCACACAGCTGTGATTTGTCCCGGATTGCACTCAGATGTAGCACATACGCAAGATGCTCGAGTCTAATGGTTATGTGAGACACATCTAGACCATTGTCCAATTGACGCTTGAGACCAACGCTTTTGGCTTTTCGTTTTACAGCTTGAGTAACACTCGGGTTTAATGCTAAGGGGGTTAATATTGTATCTTTGAATGTTGTGAGCCAAAGGCAAGACCTAATGTCAGATGTGCAGACATACTGTACATGTGACAAAGCATGTACCATAAATGCCCATACTGAGTGTTGTTCAGTAGCAGCCCCAAACCCTCGAATCACCTCCCTCAAGGTACATGAAGGTGTACCTTGAGGCAAGCAAAATCCCACAACTCTATGCAATATTTGTGTAAAGAAAAGAGGCCAATGAATGTGACTCCCTTGTTAATTGAAGCACACCCCTCCTGTCACTGATTTTAAAAATGAAGACCACTAACCCAGGCTATTACCTGAAATGTGCTATTACCAAGACTGAAGTACACATGGAAACTCCAGTAGAAGAGGGTAATACATGCAATCCTCTGCTGATATTGGCTGGTGCAATAAATCCTGACCCCTGTTGTTGTCAGCTCAGAAGAACATCCATCAGACATTTTATTGATAATAAAACTGTTAAAGTAGAGGGAAGATGTGTTTTTCACGACAGCCAAAATTTACGGATAACCTGGTGCACATTTCATAGATTCCCAGAAATGAGTTATGAAATTATGAATTAGCTAGAAACACGCAGACCTCCGTTTCTGCCAAGATCACAGTTCCAGCTTTAGTTGTTAGTGAGTACCAGCAGGTTGCCGTGCCACATGTGCTTGATGCTTAGTGAATTCTGGAGCTGTAATTTTTCTTCTTCCTATCATGTGATCAGCTTATGCAATTCACTTTATTCTCAGCAGGTGTCACCGCTGTTCTTTTTCTTTCTGCCATGTCACCTTCTTGATCAGTTTCCCCATCTAGTTTGCTGTACGAAAGATGCAAACCCTGATAAGTTCATGGAGGTTTCCACTAACCACATTTTTTGCTTTGCTTTGATTAAGACCAAGATCAAGGATGTAGCCCCAGTGGTTTGTGAGCAGTCTCATGGGTATAGATTTCCATTTTGTCTCCTTCAACTTTTAAATTCTTCTGGTTGACTTGTAAAATAAAAATCAGATAGTAAAGGTACTTTTGTGGAATAGCCAGGGTCTCACCCTGGGCTCTAGTATCTTTATTTATTTATTTACTTACTTATTTATTTATTTATGTGTCCATTGTGTGTTCTTTTCTAATTTGTTTCTAAACTATTTTTGTCTTCACCCTTTTAGTATTGTATTATTCTTTAATGAGCGTTTTGCATGTCTTTTTTATGTACTTAATTATGCATTTCAGTTTAATTGAAATAAATTTCCCATATCATTTGTGTGTTTAGCTTGAGTGGGTGGAGCTTTTTGACGCTGCAGTTGTAGGACCACCCCAACTGTTTTTAAGCTTTAGAATACTTCAGTGTCAACACTGAGACATTTGCATTCACTAACGTTTGTCTCATTTTGGATTTTGGATTTGGATGTGTAAGTGCCTTTCTTTGATTTTCTGGGTTTTGAACTTTGGATTATAATTTTTGGATTGTGAATTTGATTTTGATAATTATTAGCATGCCCTTGAGGCAGTCCTTGTCTACACTTTTTATTCTTATCCTCCCTTTTTTGAATTTTTTAAATAAATCCTTTATATGTATATTTAATGACCTTTGTTTTGTTATCTGAGGCCAGGGGTTTACATGGTTTAGCTGTCTTTGTGAAGAATTTGGTCTTGGCTCCTTTTGGCCTGTGCAGGCCACAAAGCCTGCTTTCTTGAGTCTAGAGGCAGGCTGATTTTGTTACTAGATCTCATAGAAGGCTTGAGGCCTAGTTTTCTAATTGAGACCTCTTTTTTCCCCCTTTTTCCCTCTTTTACAAGGACCTTAAAAATAAATTTAGGTAACAAACCTAGCTAATATTGCATTTAGAAAGGCCATGTTGACAAAGATGCACCAGATTGTACTCTTTAATAAGCTGCTTCTAGAAAAAACTCTTCTAAAAAAGTGTTTTACTCATCAGATGTATGTTTGCTCAGTAGTAGCATGGTTTTATAACCAAAGAAAAAATGTGTAAAATGGTGATAAAGATGTGCAGTAATGTTGCTCTACAGTGTTGAAAATCACATGTAAACTGCCTTTTTGCTTCATCATCTATGGGGGGGGGGAGCGAAAGCTTTAGATTCATCAAAAATTTCGTTCTCTGGTTTTTCGACAAATCTCAACATTTTAGGGTCCCCTGATACTGAAAACATATATATCTCGATGATGGGTGTGTGTCTGTGTGTGTGTGTGTCACAGTTTCTTGAGGATTGTCTAGCGATAAAATGTCTAGATGGAAAAATAACATACTTGAAACTTAGGCTTGTTATGAGAGGATGGTGTGCTGATTTAGTTTCTGAGCCAAATCATGCAAGAGAAAGAGGCACAATGAATGAACCCTCAAATACCTAATTCTGCAATTAATTATGAATCCTTCTGGTCAGTTGCTATCGTAATGACCTATTTTATGATCAGAAAGATCAGCATCAGAGCAGTAAATAATTACTGAAATGTTATAGAATAGTTTGGGCAACATGGTTTTTAGGGTGCAAAGCCTACTGATGCTCAAGTCCGAATTTTTTCTTTGTCATGAATAACTCCATCAATTACAATAATTATTTGATTGAAAACTTAAAATTGGATTTAATGTCTTCATTGATGAGGATGGCTTAAGTTTCCTCTTGTAGAAAACAATAAAAGGCAATTCTGTACATTATACTCACAGACAACTTATACATACTAGCCGAAGCCCGCCGTAGCATACGGCGGTGTAAGAATAGGAACGGAAAACGGTGAGAAAGGAATTCAGTATAATAAAGGCTTAGGAAACCTCCGTCGCAGTATAACGAAAATAGCAAGGAGCGAAACCAATGCCAATGGTTGAGAGAGTACCTTCCTGTAGCAGGCTACGGAAAACATAGACATATATAGATAGACGCCGCATTCACTGTGTTGCCCAGTCGACACGATAAGTCAGCGCGTCTGCACTATTGCTAGTGGAAAAAGTGCCATTTAAACTAATACAGGTAGACATGGAAACCGGGTTTTCTGATGAAAAAACAATAACTTTTTAAACAGTATCGTTTACATACAACAGATTTTGGCGAATCGTTTACATGCCATATCCATTTATACACTAAATGCGTGCGTATCCCATGGTCATAGAGTTGGTGGGCGGGGCTCCGTGAGTTGTTGGGCGTGGCTCTCTGTCTTGCGTGCGGTGTAAAGTCAATGTGGCTCAGAGGTGCAAGTGGACTTTTGCACAGACGAAAGCAACTGAGGCTGTGTTTGGTGAGTTGTTGCGTGCCTCGAGAGTGACGCTGGACTCGGGAGGACGGTTACAGTTGGCATGCGTGGCTCTGTCGTGCGTATCCCATGATGCGGTAGGAGGGTTAGAGTTGGTGGACGGGGCTCTGTCTTGCTTGCGCTCAGTTTCTTGCATTCCCTTAGTGAATTATATTTACCACTAGGGGGTGTGCCAGCCACCCATCCCGACACAGACAGACACGGGAGGCACACTTATAAAAACACAAGTGCTTTTATTTTTCTTCACTCGTGAAGAATGTCTTCCCCGTTCCCACGAGCCCACAACACAGTCCCAATACACACGCACATTATTCCTTTCTCACTTTTCTCCTCCACTCCTCCTCAGCAAGCTTCGTTCACCTTCCACCCAACTCTGGCTCAGCGAGTACTGTCCACTGGCCTCTTATATAAGGCACCCGGAAGTGTTTCAGGTGCTTGTTGCCCCACTTCTGGCTGCACTTCCAGGTGTGGCAGAAGAACCACCCACACGGGCTCAAGAACAGCTGCAGCACACCCTGGCGGCACCTCCAGATCCCAACAGGGCTATAGACAGCTCCATCTCCCATGAAGCCCTGTGGGAGTCCGAGGCACCGCTGCAATCCATGGGGGCTGCCATCTAGCTTCCCAGGGAAGGTACCGCTCTGACCAGGCTTGTTCCCCCAATCCTACCAGCGAAGAGGTGTCCCGGCCGGGTAAGAACCCTGGCCATCTGTGACAAAGTATATGCATGCTACAAAATAGAAGAATTTACAGATGACAGATAGTGGCAAGTGTGGTACAATATATGCTAACATTAGTTATTTCTTCATAATCATTGAATATATTAATATATCACATGCAAATTGTGTTCTAAAGGCTAGCATTTTAATTAATATTAAAACACATCAAGACTGTACTTGAGATTTAAAATACATTTCAATGGACACAAGTCCAAATGTGAAAAAAAGACCTTAAAACATAACCAGAAACATCCACTTTGAGGTGGCAAAGACTTCAATTTAAGGCAATGTGCTTTCTGTGTTTCTGAGCCATGCAACAAAGTAAACTGCAAGTACTAAATTTTATCACAGATTCTTGGTACTGTTTTCTTAAGGTAAGGATATGTTTCCTGTTTCCTTATCCGCTCACAGCAGCCATCATAGGTGGCATTTTACATTTCCTACCTGTGCACCAGCAGTCACCAGTAGCCTCTCCTTAGCCTCAAACTGCATATTTTCCTCTTCCTTTTGTATCTCTAATTCAATTTGCCAGTACATTATAAAATGTAAAATGTGTGCCAATGACACATGTATACTCAAATCTGATTTTTTTTTCTTATGCCACATATACTCAAATAATCATTTTTATGTGCAATGCTGGTGTACATAATGAATCGCATACAGATGCAGAGGTTTTAATGGCTGGTGCACTCAATTCATATGATTTTTTTAACAGTCAAATTCCACTTTTCATCGGTTCTTCTGGCTACAAGTCAAGTCAAGTTGGGGAGCATTCACTGGTACAGTGCATTGCCGCACCCACTACACAACAAAACAACTCGGGATCATGGTTGGCAACTCCCCAGGCAGACAAATGGTCCAGTCCCACCCTCCGGAAATGACCCTCTATCTACCGCAGCCAGGTGTTACGTGAGCGACCCCTTGACCTGGTCTAGCTGCTTGGGTCCCCAACCATGAGGATCTTATGAGCTGAATCACCCTCTGGGAAATGCGCCACATGGCCGTAGTGCTGTAACTGACGCTCCCTCACAATGCAGGTAATGTCCCTTATTCGGGACTCCATGAGCAACCGCTCATTCAACACAAAGTCAAACCAGTGGTACCCAAGGATTTTCTGAAGAGACACAGTACCAAAGGAGTCCTGTCTTTGTCACCGGATAGCGTCCATGTCTCGCAACTATACATCAAAACAGTAAGCACCAGGATTCTAAAGACTTGGACCATCGTCCTTTTTCATAGATATTGGCGGAGCCACACACCCCTTTCCAGCAACCTCATGACCCCCCATGTTCTCCCAATCTGTCTACTGACTTCATAGGAAGAGTCACCAGGGACATGAATGTCACTGCCAAGGTAAGTAAACCTCTCGACAAGGAGTGCAATTTCAGAAGCATGTCAGCAATTGTTGCCTTTATGACATTGTTCAGTCTGCCATGTCTGTGAGTATTCTGCCTTCCAGTTTTGTGCTCTTCATCTGCAGCTTACTCATCTTCTCATTTCTCCATGTGGAAACTGGAGTAGGCATTGTGCTTATCAGTGTGTAAAAAACATTGAAATGCCACTCCCAGTAATTTTATATATGGCATGAACCAAAAAAAAACCTGTAAGGTAGGGTGATGGTGGCAGAGGCTACTTTTCTCTTTTCACATTCTGTATTGCTATTTAATGTAGTCTGTGGATTGTGGAGCAAGATTTGCGCACTGGCTCTTATGTGCTAGTAAAGTGCACATGAAAATAAATAACTGAACTGATACACCACATTAAATTTTTTGTCAAAGCAAAAGATTTGTGAAAGTGTCAAGGATACTTGTGTGTTAATGCTAACTCAGTCTGTACTCCACATTATGGACTTTCTGTGTGGAGTAATCCATCCACACATTAAAAAAATAAGGTGTAGATGAAAAGATCATACTGTGTGATAAAGCTAAACTGCAATTAAACACTGGTGCTGGTGCCATCCAGTGTTAATATGGAATCCAGCAGCAGTGTCTACTGTGTATACCCATAGTTACCCTTCTGCTGCAGACTTGTCTATGATGCTGTTCATCACACATAGTGAAGGATTGTAAGGGTGACATTTTTCAGTGATTACTGTCTGATTGTCTACAGAGCAATGACAACAATTCACATCTGGGCATCGATATTCAATAATGCCAATAACAAAAGGAGTTTCAATTTGAAAAGTATATGCTAGAGGAAACCACACTCCTTATCCTTTAACTGCATATTTTGGGATGTTGGCTCATTCTTGATATAACTTTTGGTTCAGCATGAGTCAGATCCCCGACCATATTGTATATTGCCCATTCTGTTTTGAAATTGCCAAAACAACACATGCCACCTGTCTTTATGTGGTATGATTTGTATCTTGGCACCAGTTTTTGCCTGGTCAATTTTTTTTTTTAATTTGAGATTCCTCAAGCTTTTACTATTACGTCTATAAGCCTCTTATGAAATTGTTCAAAAAGCTTATGATGAGTGACTGTTCCACATACATTGAACAGCAGCAAAAGGTCAAATTTTGTAATACTCAAATAAACCACTGTTAAGAGAACAGAAGACACACTGCAAACACTTAAAGGAGTTTATTGAAATTGTTGTGTACAAAAGGACTGGTGGAAATTATGAAACTCTTAAACAAACAGAAACTAAATATGAATACGTAAAATAACCGTAGAAAGCATTTCACAGAGGTTATAGTTACAAAATGTAAACTTTCTGAGAGTTTGAAAGTTAAATCTATACAAAGGAGGTAACAGTGAACTTTACATCTACAGTAAATAAGTAAAAAGAAAATGTAAGCAATAGCATCTGACTGGGATTACTTTTTCTTGGTGTTGCTCTAATGGAATAATGACATTAGTTTACCATTACTCTTGAGCTGTGGTTGAAATTTACCGTATTGGAATTTGGATTTCATTCTTTATATAGTAAAACAATTTTTTTAAAGAAATATTGTAAGTTTGATCCTGAATGACAGAATGTTAACCCAAGCTAGAAACAGACATCATAACCTTAGACTGTAAGGTTAGTGGTTCAGTCACCACCACTGGTTCAATGTGCAACCCTGAGAATGTGGAATAACATATATTGTGTTAAATGTGTATGTAAATAGGTGGACACTGTTTACTTTATAAAGTGCCTTGGAATGATGTTTACGGTAGAAATATTGTTTGTGTGAACTGATGTTTGTTCCCTTGTCGAGAAAATCTCCTTATCTTTGATCCTTTTCACTGTTACTTACAATAGAGGCCTTTGCAGTTTGCTTGCAAAATTGGCCACGGATTTGGAGATTTGTTTATTATTTGTCAGTTGTATTTTGTCTCTTTCCTTGTGTTCAGTGGAGCCAAGAGATCCATTCTGACATCACCACTTTGGGAACCTCCCTCTGGCTGTTTATGAAGTAAAACCAGATGGATTCAGTAATGGTGCATTGAAGTGTGAAGGAGTCAATTGAGAGACATTGTCTGCTTTGTTTTTGGATTTTGGATTTTTTTCTTTTGGGCATTTTTATATTATTTTTGTATAAATGCCTTCATTTATAAAGATTCTTGGCTTCCTTAAGCCACAGTTTTTCACTGTTCTTCTCCCTTGAGAGGCATTTTAGGATAGCTTGAGAAATAAAAAAAAAACAGTTTGAACTTCAAAAGTCACTTCCCCCATTTTAGAGCTGCTTTGGACAAAACCTGCAGGTAGAAATTGGTGGAACTAACTAGACTGGGGTGAGCCTCTTCTGGGCTGGCCAATGAAAGTTCTGGCTTACTTTATGGTTTTTGTAAGGCCTCGCCATCCTTTTTTTGCTAATTTGGAGTTTTCAAATCATAACAACTGTCATGTTTTAGAGTTACAGACATGATGAAAAAGGGGCTGAGGACACAAAACGGGACATAAAAGCAGGCCAAGAATTCTACTGGGCAGCCATGGTGAGGTTCACCCAGTCTAGCTCGCTCCCAATTACCAAAGGTAGGCTTCAGATTTACTAGACCCTAAAAAGGAGAGGCAGGATTAAAGATCAAAAATAAACTTAAATGTTCCAAAATGCCTTCAAAGAGGTATAAATCCTTTTTAACTTAAAAATATTTAGCATAAAAGAAATAACAACAAGGAGTTTAAAAGAGCAGAAACTGAACAAATCCCAATACACTTACTTCTGTCTGTCTGCCACATGATTACTTGTGAGGTTCTAGGACTGAAAGCTTATGACCTGATAAATACTGCAAATTCAAATAATGGAAGCAGCAGCAACCTCTGAAAAGTGACCTTTGCTTCTGGGTTTTTTTGTGGCAAAGTGATCACGAAAGTGCCATGGCAGAAAGAAAATGAAGAGCAGCAATATCGGCCGAGTATCATTCAAATCACAGAAGCTGATTATGTGACAGATAACACCAAAATAGGAAGAAGAATAACAACAGTGCCATTTGCTGAGCATCACACACATCACAGAAGTAAATTAATTGACCAAAACCAAAAAAGAATGAACAGACGATGATGAAACACACAGACTAGCAAGAAACAATCCTGAATATAGCGTGATATGTTCTGTGAATACAAAACATTTTTGTTTGTGACAACCTTGTGGCCACTTTATGATAAATAGAAAGGTTTACTGTAATAAAAGCACAGTCCGTGCAAGTCAATCTATTGGTAATCGTCCTTAACACAGTATATAAGTGTTCTGAATCCATAATCAAGTGTAAGTATTGTGTTCATTGGTCATAGAATTGATGAAGAGCTCCATAAAAAAGAGAAGGAAAAAACTGAGTTTCACACACATCGCAAAAGGTTCTTAAATTAGAGCATTTGAGTAGCAGGCAGACACAAAGGCTCACAGGCATGCAGAACAAATTCTAGGATACAGAATGCAACAACGCATACAAGAGGGAAATGCTTATCAACAAATGAGTGACCGTAGATCTGCATGTTTCACTAGTTCAGAAATAATAATCCAAAAGCTAGTAAAATGGCTGAAGAATCAGCAACAAGTATGGAAATGGTGATACCTACAAACAATATTTAAATAGAACATAGTATTGATAATGTTAAACATTTCAAATGACTTCAGTGAAAACACTGCTGGTGCTAAATTTATAGCTGTGGGGAGCTCTCAGCAGTAGTGACATCCAGGGTGGCCCCGCCTCTTGGAGAGACCACCCACCTAGAACAGTAAATGTCAGGGGGGAGGTCTCAGCAGTATTGACATTAGGGTGATGCCTGCATCTTGGGGAAGCAACCCACCAAAACAATAAATGTCTGTACAGCTAAAGAAGTGGTACAAAATAACACATAAATAACATGAAAATATGAAAATAACAAAAACAAACTATATAAAAAACCCTTAAAACAACAACATCAATAAGTACTAACTCACTGTCTCATTCTTCTCAATGACAAATCATAATTTTCCAATTATAACATAGGAGGTTACATGTTGTTTAGTTCAAATTAGAGAGAATTATATTGACTTTAGAAGTAACAAACTTTTCTAACTTTTTTAAAGCAAAAAATTATTGTCATTTCTCAAACATTACAGCCTTTTGGCTATATTGGCTGTATTGTTATTTATTTATTTATTTAATTTTATTGATTTTTATTATAATTATTCCATACACATAGATCAATTTTTACAAAAAATAGGTTTGAAAACAAATCAACCCCCACCCCTGAGAAAGAGAGCATGGCCAACGGAGTAAAACTTAAAGCTTGTAAAAATACATAAATTGCAGAGTTTAATAGGTGGATAAAGATAAATGGAGAAGAAAAAGAAATGCGAAGAGAATTACTTCCTCGGTGCTTTAAGAGCTTATTCTAAAACTAGACATTAAGCCCGTTACAATAACGGGCGCTAGAACAGTAGTGCATAAACTTTAGTAGGAACAGTCTATATTAAATGGCAAGGGACCTTGTATGTGGCTGCAATATGCGTCACTGTATTGTGTGCCTTTAATTTTCTCTCTCAGTAATACTGGTTTGTATTTCCGTAAAATGCCTGTAATTTTGTATGACAGTAATACAGTGGAACCTCGGCTCACGACCATAATTCGTTCCAAAACTCTGGTTGTAACCCGATTTGGTCGTGAACCGAAGTAATTTCCCCCCATGGGATTGTATGTAAATACAATTAATCCATTCCAGACCATATGAACTGTATGTAAATATATATTTTTTTACATTTTTAGGCAGAAATATAGTTAATTATACCACTGAATGCACAGCGTAATAGTAAACTAAATGTAAAAACATTGAATAACACTAAGAAAACTTTGAACAACTGAGAAAACTAAGACTGGAAGAGTTCGCGCTATAGCCTTACAACCCGCTCGCTAAAAACACCTTTTTTAATGAGTTTTAAGCACAGGGAAAAAAATGAACAGTTGAAAAATTAATAAACAACCAAGAAAAGTAACACTGCAACAATGCAGTGCCTGTGTGTGTGTGTGTGTGCGTCCCGCGTGCGCCTGTGTGTGTGTGCGTCCCGCGCGCGCCTGTGTGTGTGTGCGTGTCCCGCTTGCGCCTGTGTGTGTGTGTGTGTGTGTGCGTCCCGCGCGCGCCTCTGTGTGTGTGTGTGCGTCCCGCGCGCGCCTGTGTGTGTGTGTGTGCGCGTCCCATGTGCGCCTGTGTGTGTGTGTGTGTATGTGCGTCCCGCGCGCGCCTGTGTGTGTGTGTGTATGCGTGCGTGTGTGTGTGTCTGTCGCGTGGGCGCCTGTGTGTGTGCGTGTGTCTGTCGTGCACGCGCCT
This sequence comes from Polypterus bichir lapradei, assembly GCA_026402145.1. Taxonomy (NCBI): domain Eukaryota; kingdom Metazoa; phylum Chordata; class Cladistia; order Polypteriformes; family Polypteridae; genus Polypterus; species Polypterus bichir. The sequence continues at coordinate 26,877,808 of JANRMT010062792.1, read as the reverse complement.
GTGTGTGCGTGTCTGTCTCTCATGAGTCTATGTATGTGTCTGCACAGGGAATGCACAGGAAGAGACTGAACACGTGCCGTGTGACCCCGCGCATGCGCACTTCACCAGAAGACAGACACGGACACCTGGACGCACACAGGGCTTTTATTAAAGAGGATATTATTGATTAGAACCTGCCAGATTTTGAAAAAGTTCTGCACAGATCCTCTAACTGAGAATTTGATTTTTTTCAATTTCAAATAATATAAAACATCAGTTACCCACTGACTTAAAAGAGAAGAGTTAGGATTCTTCCACTTTAGCAAAATAAGTCTGCGTGCCAATAGTGTAGGAAAAAAGGCAATCACAGTTTGTCCTTCTCCACTTTAATATTGTTATTTCTGACTACATTTTATTATACTTTCTTCCTTGACAGTGTGATAGCAGGTTCAGTATGTCACTTTGAGTGGTTTATTGTACTGCCTATGATAGCAAAAGTGGCAATTCTTTAAAGTAAGGAACTATCATTAAAAATTGGCAAAGCCAAAGCAAAATTATAATTTTGTTTACTTCTTTTATTGTAATCCTATGTACGTATAGTCCAGAAGTTGTTTGCCTTGCCTTATGCACAATACTTTCTCTGTAAAAAATTGCTGTTGCCTTATTAAAAAATCATATGGAATTATGTATTTTATCTTTTATATTCATTTATTATTTTGTAAATTCTCAAAAAATGAAATGGTGTTGTTGGAGAACAAGATTAGTTTTTAATGTTGTATAGACGTGAAATATGAAGTCCTTCAAAACTCAAAATTAACTTGAAGATTAAATAGAGCAGCTGATCATAAGTTTATTGACTTACTGTACAATGCTTAATAAAACATACATTAAAATGGCATTCTTTAATGTATTATATAAGACAACTATAATTTTGAAATGTTTTGTGTGATACAATATGTTCTGTTAGGTTTGTTTATGGGGAGAAGATCCTACAAGTCTTGATGACTTACGCAGGAAGCTTCTGGATAGGAAACTGATGATTCTGTAGTGCTTGTAATGGCTTTCATCAACTATTCATCCATCCATTATCCAACCCGCTATATCTTAACTACAGGGTCACATGGGGTCTGCTGGAGCCAATCCCAGCCAACACAGGGCACAAGGCAGGAAACAAACCCCGGGTGGGGCGCCAGCTCACCACAGGGTGCGCACACACACACACCAAGCACACACTAGGGACAATTTAGGATCACCAATGCACCTAACCTGCATGTCTTTGGACTGTGGGAGAAAACCGGAGCGCCCGGAGGAAACCCACACAGACACAGGGAGAACATGCAAACTCCACGCAGGGAGGACCCGGGAAGCGAACCTGGGTCTCCTAACTGCAAGGCAGCAGCACTACCCACTGCCACCGTGCCGCCCTCATCAACTGTCTAAAATACAAAAACAATACCAATTAGCTTCCAATCTTGAGGACCACACTCTTCATTCTACACAGCTGAGAACAGACTTTGAAAATTGAAAATGATCTATAACATTATTCTTTTTTTTAAAAAAGATGTGCAAGACATGCAAAAATAGATGCACCCTTGCATATGTCACACTACTGCTTTCACTTATTCGTGCTTCTTCTACATACATTGTTTGATGTGCTACATCTGGAGCTGAGGAGGCAAGTGTCTTTTACTATGTGAATTGTGAAGTTAGTCCTGCACCAGGGGATCATCTTCCTGGGTTGATTAAGGTAAGAGATACCACTCCAGGAAAAGGAAGGGTGCTGCTTCTAACTCCTGTTTTGTCTGCAGTTTAAGCAGTTTGACCCTGCCCCTTCCAGTCAGACACGATAAAAGCTGAAAACTCCAGGAATGTGGTGTCTCACTTTGACCATAATCTCACAGAGGACCGAGCTCCTGCATAAACTCAACCTTTCTCTAGACAGAGATATTTCAGCCTTGGGCCATTTCTGGACAGCTTTTTTGTTGTGCAGCCACTCACTCCATATTTCTTTTTATATTAAACAGTGTTTTTGGTGACAATTTGTGGTCTGTTCTGCCAGTCACGACCCCAATCACAGAAGCAGTGTCAATTGTGACAAGAGTGAGCACTACAATGAACATCTGAGATAGCTTCAAGGCATGTAACATATCTCCTGTAATTATCATTTAAGGAGCCAACTTACTAGTGATGCAGCTCTCCACCAGAGTAAAACTAGTTCCTGTATAAGTGCTCAATGGAATCCAGATAGCAGAATTCCTTAAAGCTATAACCAGGCATTGTTAGCTTGTTCAAGACGGTGAATCTGATGTTGTTAAATACTGCAAGCGCACTATATATATTTTTTCATTTTATTCATCTGAACAGCATTCTGCACATTCAAGTGGCAAAGTATAGGATGTTTGTTGGTATCATAATTTGTATTGGGGTATTCAGTAGCTCTGACCAGCTCAGTTTCCTGGTGGCCTCCAATGCCATGATGGGAGTACTCAGTTTCTTGTTTCTCACTAGTGCCCTGGTAACCATCCGCACCTGCATGTCAGCTGCACTGCATGCAGTAGCATTTTTTGAGAATTTGTTAGGACATATTCCCATGGACTCATGCCAGTAATATTTACATCACTAGGCAGACGGCAGTCACAATTCTTGGTTTTGCTATACTTAGACATTCTGCTAACAGTCGAAGCGACTTTTGGAAAGCAGCTCTCCAAACAGCTGCCAGTCTAGCCAGTGGTCGCACCCAGATTGACCCTGCATGTGTTGTTATTCCCTTGCACAGAGCCAACTGTGGACAGGGAGAAGACTGTTGACAGGAGTACTGTGTAGAGTACTTTGCTCCCTCTATGTATAATCATTACCCTAGAATTTTCATAGGAAGACCTTCTGTAGTGTTGGTTGAAGAAAATAAATATAGCTGTTTGATAATTTAAATCTAAGCCTGAGTTGGAAAGGCTTAATATACTCAAAAGGCATTGGGTAAAACCCACATTCTAACCATTTTATTCAATTGTTACTTAAGAAGTCTTTCCAGTAAACAATGCAATTCTGTATGTTCTTCCTTTTCTCTCTCAAATCAAATTAAATTTTATGCGTCACATAATTATACAATATGTAGTAAAATGCTTATTTGCTGAACTCCAAAATTGTGCTTTAGAAGAGTATAAAAATAAACAAAAATCGAATTGCTCAATTCTATAAATATCAACATGTACCATGAAAGAATTATTTTATAATAATTATATTTTAAAATGATATCATAAGTAAATAAAGTAATATAAGAGAAAGACACTTTCCTTATTCTCGATGCAGATGGTCTGTGGGGAGAAACTACTCCTCAGTCTCTCTGAACTAGTGTTTTGGCAGTGCTAGAGTTTACCTGACTGCAGCACACAGAAAAGGTCCAACATCGCTTGGTATAGATGTCTTGGAAGTTAGAGAATGTATACTCAGTGATGCATTCAGCTCACCACACTCTGCAGAGCCTTTTAGGTCTGCTGTGCTGTTTCTAAACCAGGCAGTAATACTTCTGTTAGTATATTTTCAATGGTGGATATGTAGAAGTTCTTTAGTAACTGGGAGGGCAGCCTGAAATCCCTAAAGCATCTGAGGTGGTAAAGCTGTTGTTGTGTCTATTTCACCAAGTCATCAATGTGTTTGGACCAGGTCAGGTCCTTTGTGATGTGGACACTGAGGTATCAGAAATTGTTTACCTTCTCCACTTGAGTCCTGTTCATACTGATGTAGCAGGAAAAAAACCAGGGTGACTCTTTGCCTATACAGCAGTCCAGCTGAACTGCTAGCTATTTAGCATGGCATTTTAAAATATGCCCACATACTGCTCAAATAATTAAGGGAACACTTAATCATCACAGTCTAACACCAAGTCAGTTAAGTTTCAAGGATACTCAATTCTGTCTTTTGGTAACTCCTCCATGCTCCTGAGACCTTCTTGCAATGGCATATATGGAGTTGCCATCCTGGAAGAGCTGGACTGTCTGTGCCACCTGAATTGGCTACCTCATGCTACCCCTAGTGACAAGGAGACTAGCAGGAAGGATAAGGCGAGAGCAATAGTCTGTGACCACCACCTGCAACATCATGTCCCTCTTGGGGGTTGTCTTGCTATTGCCTCTCCAGTGCACCTGTTGTCACTTTCATTTACACCAAAACAGGTGAAGTTGATTCATAATTGCTTATGCTTCCTAACTGGACAGATTGATATCAGTGTAGCTTAATTGACTTGGTGTCAGACTGTGATGAGCAAGTGTTCCCTTCATTTTTAAACAGTGTAAATATATACATATATGCAGCATATATAGGTATATATATATAGCCATGTGCGCCCAACTACGTTGCGCATGTTAAAGTTGTCTGTGAAGGGCTCCCTGTTTAAACGCGGCTGCCAGTCGTGAACTGGGCCCTTCGTCGCACAGCATTATGATTTTTTATAAGGGAGACAAAATTAGAAAAAAAAACCCTTGGATATTGATTCGATAGGAACGGCCTACTCGGAATAATTGTCCGAATCGTAATTATGTGGTGGTGTAGGAGCATTTCTGCTTCTGTCCGTTAACAGTCCGTCTCGTTTCCACGACGCTGTCGTTTCCTCTCACGATGTCTTCTCAACCTTTCTCCAATCTCGCAGGTTGCTTTGTGGCAATCCAAAGAGTAAGGCAATATACACGGAGCAATGGTTATAAGAGGGGGACACATAGGTATCCAGGCTCTTTAAAGCATATAGGGATCACTTCACTGACATGTGAGCAAGCCACGGTACAACTGTGAGACGCGCAGCACTTGCCGGCTACAACGTAACAATAATTATTTCCGGAACGTGCTGTTACGTTGTCATTCATTTTACCCACTGTCTTTCTTTCATTCATATGTTACGTAAGCACGTACCTTTTATCTTTGCCAATCTCATTCTCTAACCAGGCCTCAGGAGCTAACCAGTGTAACACTGTCCACCACCCCTTTCGTTATTCCGGCACATTGTTGACATCCGTGAGTAACAACAATGTACTAAACTGGAAGGTGGTCTACGCATGCGTGGAATTCGCGGACAAACAAAGATCAAGATCTAAATGAAGATCTCTTTAGTTAATTTAAAGCACAACAATTTGTTTAGTCTGAATGTCTGTGTTTTGAGGTGTGACTGGAGTACTACAGTCTTCAGTAGTATAAGCCTGGAGGAGATTCTTAATGCAACGCCTATGTTTTAGCTGTCTCTCTACTGCCATCTAGTGCTTCTTCTTCTAATTCATTCGCGACAAACAAAGATCAAGATCTAAATGAAGATTATATAATATATCCATCCATCTATCCATCCATTATCCAACCCCCTATATCCTAACTACAGGGTTAGGGGGGTCTACCGGAGCCAATCCCAGCCAATACAGGGAGCAAGGCAGGAAACAAACCCCAGGCAGGGTGCCAGCCCACTGCAGTATATATATGTGTGTATATATATATATATATATATACTGTATATATATATATATATTCCTCTACCTTCTTTTATTCTGTGGCAGTACACAAATCAGCCATATGTTTGCTTCTGTGCAGCTTTTATTGAACAATTATTCAGAAAGATCCTTGGCATACAGCAGTGACTACAATGACAGCAGGTACTGGAATTTTGAACAATGGGACTGTAACATTCAATTGCTTCACAACATTAAAATGACATTTACTTGTCAGCCAATTTCTCAGACAGAGCTATAAAAAACTTTTTTGATACTTATGCTAATTACTTTTGGTGTGGACATCACCTATTCATTAATTTTCTGAGACATAATACCAGCTCAGGGCTTGAACGTCCTACATATTATAGACATTTATTAATGTTTGGAAAACAGATACTAATTAAAGTTTCAATGCATCAAGTAGTCTCCTAAATTCTCTTTAAATGGAACTTTCACTCAAATCTTCACACATTCCCCTTGGTTTGTGTTTATACTGCTCAGTTTTAAAAGCCTGAAGACTTATTGTTGTCAGCCCCCTCATAATCTAATCTGCATGGTCTAAAGTTTTTCAAAAACTAATTTCACTTCTTTGGCAACTTCTCATTTTATTACAGGAAGAAAGGTTTTAGTGGTTTGATACCATTCTTGCTTTATTGCTTTTTTTGTAACCAGAAATTATTTAGTCAGTTATTGCAGGTTTCAAAACTCATTATACTGTATTTCTGTTTACTACTTGGTTATAAATATGTAAACACAATTAAAACATTCTGCATTTAGAGAAATAATTTTCTGAATTACACAAATGGAATACTAAATTTAGATTTAAAATAAAATAATATGCTATGAATGACAATGATATAAACTGGTGGCACTACAGACCTTATTTGAACCAAGGAAATGGTGTGATCAATAAGGGGTGCTTAGCAAACCAACAGGCATCAATCTTTGTCCAAACTTGCTAGACTCATTTATTTGGCAGCTTCCAAATTAAACAGAATGAGTTATCACTCTCTCTGTGTTGTTAGCAGAGCAGGGATCTTTGAATTATACAAATGCATTCCAGAGGGTTAATTACATAATATCTCTCCCTAGTTACCAAAATGTAGTCCCTTTATAAGAACAAAGTGGAGCTCTCACTCTAGATGAACTTACCATCCTCTTTTATAGATCCCTTTACACTTCCCTTAGGTTAAATCATAAATACCATTGATATATGTTGCCCTAATGTTGTCTTGGAAATGTCTTCAATGTCACCAGTGCACTTTACTTGGTCAGAAGTGTGGCACAATAATGTAAAAGACGAAACTGAACCTACTAGGTCACCGGTTTTAACATGTCGACCTGAGCATGTAAAGTTTCCTGCTTCTAATCTTTCTTTAGTTATGTGCACTGCATACTGCAATGAATTTATGCAAACATACTTAATTTTTACACAAAGTCTTCAATGGCTAACATCACCTCTAAGGTACTCTACACAGTAATTTTTAGAGATACATTTTATCGCAGTTGAAGTGAACAGAAGAGGGCCATAAAATGCTAAACCTTGTGTTTCCTGTTCCTTCTCTGTGACTCAGGCCACACCTCTTGCAACACACAATGCTTTGAAAAGTGTGATATATATAATAAAAACTGCATCTATTACTCATATACTGTCACCAAACAATTTTTAGTAGAGTAAATAAGAGTAATAAATATAAAGGAAATACCAATAGTCTTTTCTTGCAATTATTGCGACACTCGCTGTGGTCTCTAAAGTCATAAATGATATATTTTCTCATAGACTTGTCTTTTGTTAGCTACTGTACATTTACAGAAAAGTGCCATCCTATACCTGTAGTTCATATGACATTCTGACATAATGAACCTGTGCATAATGAATCTGAAATGCCATGTCAGGGAAAACTCAACCCAGGCAGTTGGTAGATACAAGAAATCAGGTGACATAAGGTAAGGAGACTTTACTCTTTAAGAGAAAAGCATCTGACTTGCTATTACTATATTTGTTAAACAGTAATCCATTAATGCAGGTTTTGGTTTCATATCCTTGTTTATCAAAACTGCCTGATAGTCCTTGATTCTTTATAGAAAACCAGCTTATAAGTAACTGCTTCTATTTCACAGGTTCAACTGCAGACATCAGTATTCAGGAAATGTTGAAGCACTTTTTTAAGCGTCCTTCATATAAATATACACACACACAGTATATACTGTATATACACATTTTTCAAGTTCAAATTCAAGGCTATTGCCATGTGTACACAATACAATGAGATTCTTGGTTCCGCATTTCTGACAGATTAGTGACTGTACTACAAAGCCAACAGTGTACAATAAAGACTATATCATATATTTAACAGGGCATCACATGATATATGAGATAAGTCAGTAAATAATTACACCTTTGTAATCATTTTGTTTGGAGTGGATGTACAGCTTTCATCCCCATGGTCCCTTTGGTGTCTATTTACACCAAAGGAGAGCATCATTGATTCATCACAATCATTGTATGGACTTGCTCAATGTTGTCATCAGTAGTGGATGTGGAAGACTGTTCTGCTCCTTCTGTGCGCTTAACACTTGTCTGAGCATTTTTGAACTTCTTGATCTATTAAACACTTATGAAATGTCTCCATGTTATGCAGAAAGCCTTCTATGGTTTTTGACCTCTGGTACACCTTCAGCACATAAAATGTAGATTACTTCTCACTGCTCTTCTTTGGTTCAAACGCAGAGTACAGAAGCCATGTTTACTCCTAGAAAACAGCAAGAGAAACTTAATGTTCAAAATTGTAACTGTACCATTGTGACCACAGACATGCCACATTCCCAAATGTGTGCAAGGAAGGCTGTACATACAGACAACCCAAACAAAACTATTATAAAAGTGCAGATAAGTATTGACTTACCCTCGTACTTAACAATCATACATCCACTGAATTATATTTTTCTGTATTTTGTGTGCAAGTAAGCTTGCCCTGCAATGGACTGGAAAATTGGTCAAAGGTAGAAGCCAACCATGCATCCTGTACTTTAGAAATTAGTGCTGGTCTGCACATCCTTGAACTGGTTAAAGGAGATTTAACAATGGATGCATAGATGGATAAAAGAAGTACTAAATGAAGTTAAATAACAGTACTGCACTTTGGCAAGATACCTTTACCACAGTTGCCACACAAAATTAGAATATATTACAATTATTTAAATTTACATTACCGTTTCAGTTACAGCGTAGCCAATTAAGTACCTTGTTCAGAGTCATACAAATTAGGTAGATGCTTAGGACAATGTGAGCCTTCACTCATTCATTTCATGCAGCAAACGCTAAGTGAGCAGACATACAAAGGAGGCCAACATAATCAGATAAACAACAGTTTGGGGTTTGTTTTAAAGCAAATGTTACAAAACTGATTTACAAAATTGGCCAAAACAAATAAGTGTTCTAAACTGTATTAGTAAGCAACCAGTAAGGAAGTAAGTAAGCAACCATCATAAACAGAAGACTAGTTAGCCTTGGAATAACTACAAAAGAACCTAGCATATTCACTGTTGCATGTTGATCAGACATTCAGGTAAGGATTTCACTGTAATTTTTACATGTGACAGTACTACTGTACTACATATTACTTGTTACTTACTTGAGGCGAGTTCCCATGCTACCATGCCGCTAAACCTGAACATGATCTCCTATCAGATACAGAACTATGTATAAAACTAATACTTTACACAAAGTGGTCAACAACTGCCCCATATCAGGCTGTTTGATCTTATGATGGACGACTTTTTGCAGTCCTAAACTTTCAATATGAAATTCTGATGCCCATTATTTTGGCTGTGTCACTCCTATTACAACTATGAGCAGAAGGTGTCCTTTTTTAAATCCCACGGCTAACTTGGCCATGTCAAGCTGACCATGTCAGTTTACCTGGTTCTAGTCTTACTTGGGAGTTCTTCCCTTTTTTCCTTTTGTTTCTGAAACAATAACTTCGTTTTACTATTTGTTGAGCACTTTTGTCGTTTCTGCCACAATAAGCCTAGTAGAGTCCATCTGTTCTCTTTTACTTTCCAGAATTGTCCTTCTAGCAGGCCATTTTTTAAAGCGGATTCGGCCAAATTTTATCGTGTATTACGTTACATCATTGTTACTTCCATCATTTCCTTTCGGTCTACAGCTCATTGTTCTTAGATCATTATAGCTAACACTCTTATGCCCTCTCATTGTCTATCAATATTGTATTCTTATCATGGCCTTTTAATATTACCATCTTGACACGAGTTATTTTCATACCGGATTATAATCTTGTTTTATGTTGCATGTAGCCTTGCAGCGGCGCTGTATAACGCCTGATTGACTGCTACGAGCTTTCCGCTGCTCAAAGGCGCCAGTTCAATACACGCAATTGCTTGCCTCACTTTTAAGTGTCCCTTAATGGTGTCACACCCGTTAAAGACTTCATTTATATAATTGTGGAGGTGGCGCATATATTGAAAGTAAATGTGAGAAGTCCCTCGCGACTCAGCCCGCATGCCGTGGCCACACCTTTGTTTTGCAAGTGGCTGGCAGCTGAGCTGGTGAGTAGGTTGCAGGTCGAGGAGCTGAAAGTCGGCGTGTCTCTCTCACCACTTCAAATCAACAGAGTGAGACCCTTCTCCTTCAAGTACGCGAATCTCGGAGACGCTTCCCGCCGCCAGACGTCGGGGATGTCGGGAAATCTTGAAGGGCTAAAAGCAGAGACTTCGTCTTGACGGCGACCCGTTTCACCTTGGACTTGTCTCAGATGCACATGCACTGCAATGGACTTCCTGAAATCAAACGACACCCTGGATAATCTCACAGCCTTGACAAATAAGCAGGTAACTAACGGCGTCCCCAAAGACGCTTTGTACTGTATGTCGAGTACAGGACACTATTTTAAAATCACATAATCCACGAAACTATAACGCAGAGGAACGCATTTTGTTTAGATAAAGTCGAACTTTTTAAACTTCTAGTACGTCATTTATTTCTCCATTTAGCGGCACTATACAAGTCAAGTGGTCCGTAGACGGGTTCTGGTCGACTGAGCAGAGTCTTTGTGTTTTAGAAGAGACCCTCTCAACGGAGGCAGGACGAGGAAGGAATCAATAGTTGCATCCTGATCATGAATGGATATGAACATATCTTTAACACCTAGACAGCAGATGTTAGCGCTTCTCCATCGGATCCTGTGCACAGTCACTGTGGACTTTGCATGGTTTCCCTGTGGATGAGTGAGTTCTACTAGGGATAGTCTCGTGAGTTTCCCGTCTTTCCCACAGTATTCCTTGGATAGATTCTGATACCATACGACTCTGAATTGGGCAAGGTTTGGGAATGTATAGATGTTTAAAAAATATTTCAAGGCTAAGTATGTTGTTATGAAATAAGAATGTAATTGGTATGTTAGAGTTAGATATCCCAGTTTATATAAAGGTAGAAAGACAGATAACATCAATGGCACAATACAGTATAACTAATTTACCTAGATATCTGTTTAACATAACTCTATTGTTTTACAGTATATATAGCAGTTGTCATTTAACAAGGTGTCCGATAGAGGCACAACTACATATTACCATTATGGTATGTGATTTCACCTTAGCAAGTGATAACAAGACACGATAAATAGGGGCGATATATACTGTACTCTATTCATTGCATTTACACTGGGTGTATTGTATGAATAGCTCTGAACATGGGTCTTGTAAGGTATTAGTTTGCACGTTTTTACTGTTTTGCACAATTGTATATCTAGGTGCACTATATATTTGATGCTGTTACTTGACAAAGTGAATTTCCCCTATAAGGATCTCAATCTGTCTGTCTGTCTGTCTAGCTTGTATAGCCCCATTAGTGTCATGCACAACTACTGTACAAATTGCAAGTAAAATTACACTGAAACGTATAGCAGTATGTAAAAGTATTATGTACAGCAACTGCTGATATCTTGTATATTTGATGTGTATATACTGTATACAGTACTACCTCAGTTAGTAAATAATCTGAGAATGAAACTCCTTTATAATAAGGCTTACATAAAACAAGCAATGGCTCATACCAGTCAGCTAGAGCATCGTTGCAGTCATTGTGTGGCATCACTACATAGAAAATGTTGTTTTGATTGATGGCATGCATACTATGGAATGCAAAGTTAGTATAAGTGAATGCATCATTCTTTTATTGGAACTGTGTATCCAACAAAATATTGCTCT
>JANRMT010062792.1:26786355-26861939 GCA_026402145.1 Polypterus bichir lapradei | reverse complement strand
CCTCAAAATTATAAAAATAGTCAATCTATTATTTATATTTAACTTTTTAATATTTAATAATAAAATAATTATTTTAACAGTTATTATACCTCTAATATGTATATGTATCACACAATTACAATTATTTGAGTATTTTAATCTGTACCTTTTTTAATATTTATTTTTAATGTATACTTTTTAATTTTATTGCACAGTACAGGATGTCTTCCCTGAGTTTTACTTCACTATGTACATGTAGTGTGTATATGTGACAAATTAAAATCTAAATCTACAATTTAATTTTTTTTTTACCATTAAGTTGTAAATTGACCAACTATTTTAGACTAAAAGCACCACAAATTCCTTGGATAACAAAGCAGGTGCATTAAAGTTATAAATTATTGGCGTAATACAGAAAGAACATACAAATGTATTTGGGTTGCAAATTATTAGTTCACAAGGGAGGAAACTTTCAATGTAAATTACCACAATATATTAGTTAATTTGCTTTAATGGTCCTGTAAATTCCTGTGAAAATTAGTTCCTTTATAGTTCATCATAGTTCATGTGAGCCAAAGTTTAAAAACAAAACTCAATATAAGCAGTCTGCAATTTCAGAAAAATGATGACCCTTTTCCCCAGGACAGGTTTTAACCAGCTTCATAGGTTCTATTCAATGGATGATTGGAAGAAATGTCAAAAACAGCTCTACAGCTGTTACCTGTAACCTCTTAACTGTCTCACTTTCCATATTATACTCCGCATATTCAGCCCCAGGGACCTCTAATGGCAGGGTGTTTCACTGACTGGGGCTGTCATTACTTCAGAAGCTTTACTTTAACCCAGTTTACCACTACTAGAGGGCTTCTAAATATTGTCCCTTTGAGCACTTAAGGGACCACAGTTAGACAAGAAACAATAAATCTTAAATTCTTAGTTCACTAGTAGCTTTCATTTAAACATTATATTTGCATCAAAACAAAAAACCAGCAAATATAAGCAATACAAAGAATTATTTAACCTTGGTGGTTTAATGCACTCTACATTCAGTACCAGAAAATAATTCCCAGATGGTCCAATTACTTAGATATAAATTACAAGTCCTAATCGAAAAATGAAAATAAAAACATTTCTTGCCAGAGACTTAGCTCCTTTCCAAGTTTTCAGCAGATAAGCTATAACAAATAGAAAGCTTAATTAAAGTATCCATTTCAGTCAGAGAAAAAGCTCAAGGAAATCAAATACATTTTAAAGTACCTTTAAAAACATATGAAATTATTTCAACATATCTAATTACCATTTTCAGCCATTTACAATACATTTTAAAATATCTCAAATACGTTTGCAAAATAACGTCTTGCTCAAATACATTTCAAGATATCTTAAAATAGACAGTAATCTCAATTAAACAGTAGGGAATTTTACTGAAAGTAGTTTTGAAATGTTATGTAATGCATTTCAGAGATCTTAAAATGCATTCATGGTCATTTTGAGATAATAAATGTATTTGCGATATCTTAAAATATGTTTGAGATATCTCCAGGAATATGCTGTATTTTGAGATCTCAAACAGTTTGATATTTTAAAAGTACAGTATACTGCACTTTAAGATATCTGAAATTAATTTTGAGATTATCTGTAGATATTAATTTGGCATGCCATAAAATTTAGATGAGACAAGGGATAATTTTTAGGAAGGAAAAATGCCAGGTATAGTATTTGAGGTGAGTGAATATGTAGTTGTATATTTTTATATGAAAGAAGCCATTTTTTTAACCTTACATAGAATATGTTCACATATTTTAGCATTTTCTGTTTAGACCCATATCCCACAACTAACTCAAATTGCTTTGTGTTACACTGTCACTTTATAAAGCAATTTCAGATCAGACTGCTGAGGCTTTAGCAAGAAAGAAGATTTGGATTTGGGAAAAACTGAAAATAAACAGATGAGCTCAACATTGTAACTTTCAATAATACTTTTCATTGTAAATGAACAAATATTGTAAGCTAAAAATGTATATTCCACTGATTTTCTTATATAGATATGTATATTTTATATTTTGTTGTTTATAGTATATCCATATATATTACCATCCCACAATCCTAGATTAGACTAGGCATGTTGAAAGTGGTGCAGGTTTTGCAGTGCAGCCTGACTGCTTCAGAGTCCTGCATTCAAATGTTGACAGTTATGCTGTCTTTGTGGAGCTGGCACATTCTTGAAGTGTCCAAGGGTATTTTTCTAGATAATCTGTTCATTTTTATATCCCAGACATATGCAGCTTAAATTATTTGATTGCTTTAAACCTGGACGGTATCCTATCCAGGATTAGTTTCGGTCTTTCATTTTCTACTTCTGTCAAAACAGGCTTCAGTAGATTGATTGTTGTTTTGAAATTTAAGACCATAGGAGCAAAGTTGACAAGAATATGCCTTTCTGTCCAGCATAGCTCATCCCTCCCTATTCAACAAAGGTCTACAAAAATAAAAATCAGCAAGCTGAAATCGGAAGGTTGCCGGTTCGAATCCCATAAATCCCAAAAGGGACTCTGCTCTGTTGGACCCTTGAGCAAGGCCCTTAACCTACAATTGCCAAGCGCTTTGAGTAGTGTGAAAAGCGCTATATAAATGCAAAAAATTTATTCATAAAGAACTTATTACTACCTGTAATCTGGTTCTACTATATATACTCCTGATAACAGAATTTTTCATATTTATTTGATTTTAGTTGCAGCTATATTATCATTCATTACTGTTTTATTTATTTTTTACAGTATAATTGGGAGTATCTCTGTTATTTCTGTTTCCCTGGTAAAGAAGAAGTACTTTGATGATCAGGTAAAGAACATTATTTTCCATGTAAACATGTTAAAATGGATCAGATGTTTAATAAGCTATAATTAATTCAATAGGATGTCAGTAGCTCTATTGTGTTAGTCTGAATTTTGAAGTTTAAAATTTTTGTTTTGTTTATTTTTGCAATTTTTAAGGTTTGGTTTACTGAATATACAATTTAAAGAGATTGTTATTTTCATGGGAATTGTTACATATGCATTATTTTCACTTTTACTTTAAAATTTTTGTAAAAATAATACTTGTCCTTTAAAAGCCTGTACAGCAGCTGTCCTTTTCCCACTTCGTGTCTCTGCCGCTCGCGTTGTGAATGGGGGCAGATTGAACACACACTGAGGAGAAGCGGTCGGATCATCTGCTGGATTGCTGCTGCTGGCGAGCTGCGTGTTCTGCTTGTCTTTATTTTAAGAGCTGGGAGCACATGAAGTGTGTCTGCCAAAAGCATTCCAACAACTGCTAGGTTAGATGTCCGTGAACTTGTTTTAAATGTTGTCTCCCTGCCTTGTCTCACGTGACGTTAAAGTGTCTCTCGCAGAATGTCAGATTGTCTTCCGAGAAGATCACGTCTCATCACTCTAGTCTCCGTCCCAAGATTTTTTTTATAATAGAGAGATATATAAAATATTGGCTGTTTTTAGGGGCTCTTCAACCTTACAGCTTCTGCTCACTTTGTGGGATAGGCTAATTGGCAGCTCTGTTAGCCCATTGCAAGTGTTTAGGGTTATGTTTGTGTGAGTGTACCCTGAAATCAACTGAAACTTCATTTTGGGCACCAGCACCCTACTACCTTGGACTGGTTAAGTGGGTTTGAAAATGGATGGAGGAATTTCTTAGCTGAGTGTGTGTTGCTAATGTTTCTTGAGCACATGTTTTGAAATTAGTGTACATTATTTGTAGATATGTTAACTGTTATTTGCAAGTAGACAAACAAAAAGATACTAAGTAACAAACCCAAATATATATAAACTAGTAATATATATAAACTAGAATATGCGTTAATGAAATGATGATGAAGTAGAGAAGAACATTACACATTACAGTAAGAAAGCAGATTATTTTAATAAGTAGTGACTTGTGAGAGTACTCAATATTACAATAGTCACATGATTAGTATAGGATGTTATTCATGCTGTTGTAAGTGACTATAATATTTACAATACAAACTGTAACATGAACAGGTTAACAGAAGATATTGGATAAGAAGGGAAATGCAGGGCACATGTAAGTCAGTATGTGTGAAGTGTGGCCATCAGGTAATGTAATATACCGATGTCTATAATTTTTGGATAACGAAATTTTTTTGCATAAACTTTATTGTCCGTGAAAATATTTCCCTGTGTGTAACCCGCAAGTACCTGTACATTTGACATGGGTTTTGATGTAACTCTGGAAAATGTAGTTTACAATTGGCCGTGGGTTTAACCAGGGCCTGGCAAATAAACTCTGATGTTATTAAACGTTTGTCCTTATGACTTGGTGATAGTCATACAATATGCTAAACGAATGGGGAAATGCCTACACCATAATATAAATTGAATTTCTTGATCTGAGTTTTTAGTGTTTTTGGAATCCCTGTAGTTTTTCTGTCATAATGTTTCTTGTTGTCTGGCAGTTTGCTGCTGCTCTTCAGAAAGGTTGTGTGTGTAATTCGTTTTTCATTCACTGTGTAGGTGCAAGACATGCTGCTGCTGATCTTTGGATAATGTCGCTCTGTGGTTTGTCATATGTTGTGTTTGTTGTTCTGAAGCATCTTGCCTGTGCTGGTTGGTCTGGCGTGATGTAGATGTTTCTGCTTCTTTGCGTTGGTCTGAGTATGTATGCTGGGAAGACCGTTTCTGTTGGTCGCAGCTAGGTTGTATGTGCCTTTTCATTTTAGCAGGAGGCTTACGTTGAAATGAAGAAGAAAGGAAGCATAAAATGGTAGTGTCACGTAGACTTATCTTGCTCAACTGGAAAAATGCTAACTCACCTCTTTTAAGTCAGTGGGTAACTGATGTTATATATTATCAGAAATTAGAAAAAAACAAAATCTCACTTGGAGGATCTGTACAAAACTTTTTCAAAACTTAGCAGGATCTACTGAATAACATGTTAGAATAAGCATTTAAATTGAGGAAGCGGATTCTCTCCCCTCTTTTTTTATTTTTTTTTATTACATTTTATTTTATTCATTTATTTATTTACATATTTTTACTATTAAAGTTTTACTCAGCTGGCCTATCTCCCTCTCTCATGGGTGGGGGTTGATTTGTTTCAAACCTAGTTTTGTTAAACTTTAATTGCTTGTGTTCAATGTTATTTGATTTTAACAAAATTAATAAAATGTTAATGAAAAATATAAAATGGTAGTGTCATAATGCAGTTTCAGTGAGTAACAAAGGCATGAGGCTTGTCTAGCAGTGAAGAGGAGGTGTAAAATGGTAGTGTCATAATGCAGTTTCGGTCAGTAACAAAGTATGCACCGAATAAACAGTCAAATACCACAATTGATAATTGGTCACAGTGAATAATTGAAGTCTTGAAGAGAAGCCTAAGACCAAAACTCTACCAGGAGCACGGATTCCTTGCTATTGTTGTGGAGGGATATAGTATTTGTGGCAGCCGTTGTTATATCACGCATGGACGGACACAAGTCAAATAATATAAGGATGTTATATGAGCAAAACAAAAAAAAACAGATTTTTTAGATGCAAATGTTAGGGCCAGAGGACATGACATGAATTAGAGACATGTACACTATGTCTGGTATATTGGGTGAGACAGCCTGCATTACCCTCCACAGTATGATTCTGTGTTGCTGGGATGGTATAGGAACACCTAAAGCTCCGATATGGAGCTCTACAGTACAACTTTATTAGGCTGCATAATTACATTTGGTACCATAGAAGTACTTCCCTGGGTTTAACAGGAAGGAAAGGTGTACCAGTCATAGAGAGATATCAGGGCTGTTTTTTAAATTAAATTACCCACCTACCTCCTTCATCTTTTTATAATAAAGGTATATTTTTGCTTATTTTTCCTCTTCAGTTTCCTGTTGGGTTGGAGGTGGGATTGTGGGTGACTGTCCTGGCAATATTTTATGCAAGATAGGTATCAATACTTGACAGAGTACCAATCCATCACATGGCACACTTATGAACACACCCCACACTGGCTCATAGATATCCAAATTAGTGTTGTCAGTTATCTATTTAATTGTTTCATTTTAATTCTCTTCATTTCTGAAAGAAGAAGAGTTACAGCTTTAAATTTATTCAGTTTTGAAAAGGTAAAAAATAATTGATCTTTTCAGCATGACTGTTCTTCCTCACCTAACCACTGTTGTGTTTCCCCAGGTTCGCCCACTAGTCCAGCTTACTTTGGCAGACTTTCTTGCTGCAGCACTACTTTTTTCAACAACTGTTATAGAACTATTACCTGCTGAACGCTTCCTTAATGCCTATGTTTTCTGCCACTATGGAATGGGACTGGCCTTGGTAGGTATTGGCTAAGACGTTTAAATATTCCTGCATTTCATTCCTATTTTTATGTGTGTAATCTGTAACAATAAAGTTTAACAAAATTAATTGTGCTTTTTGACTTAACATTTTAAATGAAAATTGGGTAGAATTAAATACAAAAATAAAACCATGTACTTGATGTCTTTTAGCAATGAGAACACTTTTTGAATGCTAATACAGTACAGTATGCATTATGCCTGCATGTTTAAAAATTATATCCATCCATTTCCTAAACTCTTGCCCTTGTTCTTGTAGTTGTCCATATGGATTTTTTTCTAGGTTTTGCAGTTTTCCTCATACATCTCAAAGAGTTGTTTGTTTGCTTGGTATGTCAAACATGGCCTGGTGTGAGTGAGTGTGTGTGTTTAAGTGACTATACAACCCCAGGATATATTATGGATAAAGTGGAGTTAAAAAAATAATTGATTTATAAATTGCTGAAACCTCTTCTCCAAGATTTGTATAAACTGCATTTGTAATTCCTTGTTAATGTGCAGCAGGGCCATTGTTACCTGATGTCTGTACACTAAACTACACAGGTTAAGAACGCATTTGGCGAAGAGGTGTAAATATCATTCCTTCAGGTTTCTTATAACTTTGATGAATTCAGTAGATATTTCTTTGCTCATGTTTTTAGAGGATCTGAGTAATTTTAAATTTTTAAAAAGCACATCTTTTCTGTGTTGCAGTCGTTCTACTGTGTCTCATTCCTTCTGGTCATGATTTATGCTTACGAAGTGAAACTGACAGTTCAGGGATGGAGAGAGACGTCCAATCCTGATTTACAGGTTTGGCAGTTTATTCTTCTTGGAATACAGTATGTGTCTAAACTACTATACATACTCTGCCATTTACTGTTCAGTATTTTTTAACTCATTGTATAAGAATGGTTTGTGATGGATTCAACAGTCACACAAATGCTCAGTTACGTATCTGCTTAAAATTCAGCATTTCTACAAGGTTAACATTTGGATGTTTATTTTGAGACATTCTCTAACCCTCCGTTTCTTCTTTTTGAATTATTCTTTTGTGGATCTGATTGAGAGTTGCGGGTCATTGGTCTTATTGCAAGGTCCACTAACACTAACAGACAGATGGCTTTACATTCTCTTCAGGTACTCTTTGGTTCAATGTTTCAGTGATTGACTTTGTTATGCCTGGAAATAGTTTTTAAACCCTGGCCAAAATTTGTGGAAAATAATAATTTAAACTCGCAGTTGGGTTAGTTAGCAGCCACTGTTGTCATAGTACTTAGGGCTGAATTTGAGTCTGGGATAGGGGGTTTTCCCTGTAAAATGTTCATGTTTTCTCCATGTTCAAATGATTTTTCCTTTGGGAGTCTGGTCTTCTCAAAGATTTCAAAGATATAATGGTACTCTGAGTTGGCTGGCAATTTTAAATGTATGTATTTCAATGAACTAGCATTCCATCCATATTACATTTCGGCATCATGCTCATTCTTGTTTTAGTTTACCAACTTTCTGCTCAGTTATTTAATTTTATTTTTTCAGAACATCTATATTCTTGAATCACGAGCCTTCATTTTAGAATTATTGAAAATCAAATGTGAATATGTATTAATTTACAGAAATTTCAGAATTTGTTTAATTGTATTTAAATAGTGAATAATGAATGCACATTGGTGTAAATGGAGACAAGCTTGATGTAGATGTTGAAACGTTTCTCTTTCTTTGAGAATTTATTTTCAGCATGTTTTACTTGTATATTAAAGTAGAATAAAGGTGAACACAGTAGTTTAATGGTTAACATGTAATTTATTGCATTTACAATTATAAAAAAAAAACTAGAACTGCAGATTTGTATATATTCAAGCAAATTTTCAAAATGAAACATTCTAATCTCAATTATTAGCAGATAGCACTACTTCAAACATAAGGGTTTATCTCACAAGGATTCACTCAGAGCTAAATTTACGCAGTGTACCACTGTACTTTATGTGTAAAGTATATATCGCACCTGTGTATTCTTAGATTGTCGAAATGCTCAAAATTAATTTCTAGATTAGTTGGATAGATTTAGTGTAGATAGATTTGCTCTTACGATTATGAATTCATTTTAAATTTCAGTGAGATAAAGAAAGAATGAAATATTACAATATACCGTGAACTTGAATTGCAGTATTTAATAAAAAATACAATATCACCATATTTTGACGTATATATTGGGATGATATTGTATTGTGGGGTTCCTAGCATTTTCCACCCCAGACCTGAACCTTTGGGTACACTCTTGCTACTTCTCATACTGTATGTCAAAGACATGTGTGTTTAATTATTCATTTAGATATGGTATCTTTTCTTATATAGAATGGAACTCACTGTAAAATAAAGAGAGAGCACCTGTATCTTCTGTACTTTCTGGCCTGGTAAGTTCTTTTACTTACATTAAATCCCATCTATAACTGCATATTCATATCCTTTTCTATTTTGCTTCAAATTTTAATATTTCATGTGTCACCCTCAAGTAATTTCCCTGAGGGACCTGTGACCTTTGTTTCAACTTACTGTAATCTTTACTATACAAAATACTTGCTTTTGGAGAAGAGCTAGCTGAAGATGCTAGTCATTTTTTTGATTCCGAAGTGATTTCTTTTTGTTATGGATCTTTCCTTTGGCTTAATCTGTTATGAGGTAGAAGGTGTCTTATTAATTGCTGCAATTTTGACATAACATGTTGTTAGCGATGCCCAGCTGAGAAGTAAATGTTTGTTTTGTCAAATGGCTTTTTGTGTTTCTTCTTCTGTTCATCTGTGCCTTTTCATGGTTTGTTAAATAAAATCATTACTTTGAATTATTTTTTTGGAGCAGCTGAGCAATTTAATATACTGTACTTGGATTAGAGTATTAATCTTTTGGCACTACATTATAACACTGATACTTGAGTGAGAAATAATTTATTTTATTTCTGAAGAAAAAAATATTTTTCTAAACTTTGCATGTTTTTTATTTAACCTCCTTAGCATTGCATTTTATACCAAAAAAACATGTAAAAAGCATTGCATTTTTTGGCATGTAAAATTACATTTTTATTAAATCTTAAAAGTATAATAATGATACAAATAATAGTAATGATGAATAATATGAAATGAACAATAATAACAATAATAATATTACTAATGATGTGAAAACAGTATACAATCTCAAAATGAGTCCTTTGTGTGGTAAATATTAAAGCACGGTGGAAGACACAATCCAACTTCAAAGTTGGGACAATAATAGTGTGCTTCTTTTTGGAGTTTCTTTCCAGATTTATCTGTTTTTGAATAGCACACTGTGCAGGTATGAGTTGGATTCTGATTTTTTTTTTTTTCTGTTGGAGGTATATAATCAATAAATTGTCTACCAATAAGACGCTCTGCATTGATCCGCAAAGTGCTGGGTCTCTTTAGCGGTAGTGTGGATGGTGGATGTGTGGCAATGATTTGTTCTACAAGCTGGCATGTAAAGTTTGCGTGAGATACAGTTTTGCCAGCTTCTTGTTTTTATAACACAGATGCATTCCAAATGAACTTTTTCACCAGATGACGAAATATCCTTTGTATTTCTTTTGTTGCCTTCACATAACGGTGTAAAAAGTCTATTCTTGATCCACACAATTTGTTGTCCATTGTGTTATTATAGTTGACCATAGCACAATGCTTTGTAACCTGCTTGTTGCCTTTTGCCTGTACAGTGACTGTAGCTGCATTATGTACAGTGCTAAGAAGACAAACATCTTTCTTGTCCTTCCATTTCAGCACAAGCATTTTACCCTTTTACCAAGCTGCTAGCGCTACTTGCTGTAATTTAGCTCTGCTACAGTCTTTAGACATGCCATGACGGTTAGGACACACTGTTCCATATGCATCAGTCTTTCTTTGCATCAAGATGTCAAATAGCTCTGGTTAAGTATAAAAATTGTCCATGCTTACACAGTAACCTTGATCCAGCAGAGCACCTATCAAAGTCAGCACCGATGATGTAGCAATGCCGTACTGATTGTATTTTGGACCAAACATTGTCCTCTTCCCTGTGTACAGAACCAAATTCAAAATGTATCCCGTTTTCTTCATTTTGGGTGCTGGATGGGTATTCTTATCAAAGTCTTCATTGTTGGTAAAGTGCAAATATTTCATAATTTGTGAAAATCTACACTCAGACATAATTTCTCCAGAGTGGCAGCATTGACAGCATTTTTGCAGCCCGAGTGATTCTTGGTTCTAATGCTTATACAAGACTCATCTGTACGGTTGCCCAAGTGACACTCGGGACTAATGCTTTTAGCACGGTTTTCACAGCCTGAGTAACTATCCGGTCTAACGCTAAGGAGGTTAATCAACATGAATTATTTATTGATCTCTATTTATTGATTTAGTCCTCAGAAGTAAAATAAAGCATGTATAAAATTTTAATTCCATGTAAATGATCTTACCATATTTTGTGTATTAAGCATAACCAATAGGTTTGCAAAATCCTATAACAACTTATTTACCTCTGAGACCTGAAATGCCAATGTTGTGACGGTTGAGATAGCAAGCATTCTGATGAAATGGGATGCTACTATCACTTGTTTTAAGAAAAGCAACTCACCACATCTCTTTTAATTAGGTCTTACCTTAAATCTCCTGTATATTATAGCAAAGTCATTAAACTCTGTGTCAAACTTCATGGCTTCCACTGTATCCATTTATGTATTAAAGAAATATTAAAATCACAGCATACTTACAGTATATATAGCAGGAATCTTGCCAAATTAAGAATCTGATAGTAATAATCGCTATTTGGAAGACATTTTACAGCTTAGGAATACAGCATGGCTTGAGAAAATTATGTGCTAAGGGGTTGATGTAACATTTATTCCCATGAAATTCCTTGGTGAATCACTACTGCCTATCCACTATTTGGGCAGTATTATATAACAACTGAACAAGTTTCATTAAAAAGTTAGATCAGTGGGGTTTATATACATTAGGCCACTTTTTATTTGTTTTCTGGGATGTAAATTCATTTTACGATATTTAATACTGTGAATCAAGTCTATTATCATAGTGGCATAAGGCAGGGGTGTCAAACTCTCGATGGCTGCAGGTTTTCATTCTAACCACCTTCTTAATTAGTGACCTGTTTTTGTTGCTAATTAACTTCTTTTGCCTTAGTTTTAATTAACTCGATTCAGACCCCTTAGTTCCTTCTATTTCTTTAATAAGCCTCCAGACTATAATGAGACACAAAATGAGCAAATAGGTGACCAGCTAACCACATTATCTGAACAGAAAGAAAGATGAGAATTTCGGTAAGGTTGATCTCTCAGGTCAATAATCAGAAACAGTTTGGGAAATGAGAGCAGCAGCAAGCCATGGAATTAATGGGTTTAATTAACAGCAAGAACTGGCTTCTCATTAAGAAACTGGTTGGAGTGAAATTGGTTGAAGTTTGAAACCCCAGTTTAGCTGGTCATCTATTGGCTCGTTTCACGTCTCATTTCTGTTTGGCTGCCATTTAATGAAGAAAAGAATCAATTCAGAGGAGTGAATCCTTAAAACAGGGCTATTCAAATGAAGAGAAAAGGAGTTAAATAGCAGTGAAAACTGGTCACTGATTAGGAAAAGGGTTAGAATGAAAACCTGCGGCCCTCCAGACCTGGAGTTTGACACCCATGGCATAAGGTATTAGCCAGTTATAAGTGCATTCAGAACACCCAGAAATAAAAGCACAAGTTTACTTTTTCTTTGTATTCTCAGGTCTGTACCAGTGGTGGCTTTTATTGTTAATGTAATTAACATATTGAATTCTGCTACAGAAATAATTCCAAATCACTTAAATGAAAAATTTGCTCTTGGAATAAATAAAATGTCAGTTAATGAGGACTACAGTTTCTTCTGCTCCAGGTAATTTTGTTTAACAATCTTACTATGTATGGTTTTATTCATGAGAATGGTACATAAAAAACAATCCTGTTTTGGATGGTGGAGAAATTAAAATGACATGAATAATAAGCTTTCTGTAGTGCATTGTCTACATGACAGAGGCAAGCGTCCCTCAGAAAGGACAAAATCTAACTTTAAGGAAACAGCTCTCAATCTAATATTTTAGGAATTTCAGTGTAATCAGATTTTAATTTACTGGTTAGCTGGTATTTCATATTGCCCCTCAACCCTGAATTAGAGTAAGTGATTTTGAGATTTTATTATGTATTTAATGTTGAATAACTCAATAAAAGTTGTTTATTATAGTTCCTTGTAAAGGGCATTAACCTTCTAATGTACTTAGAACTATAGATGTTCAGAATATAACCAATGATAACTCACTCTCATGTTTCATTTGGATGCTTTGTAAAGGATTTGATGAAATCTAACTACCATTTTGTGACCCATTATTTGGTCAATCTTATTTTATAAATATCTGAATTTAGTTCCTGCCATGATAGGGCACCTAATAAGAAATTTAATCAAAGTATAAAAACTGACAGTTTGCTGAAAACATTTGCACCAACCTGCATTGTGCATACTTACTGTAAATCAGTAATCCAAGCATGCAAACAAGCCAAACCATACATACCAATATTTAAAACACACAAACCATCCTTCAGTCCATTCATGCACCTGCATTTTTGACAAAGGGGTGTTAAGAACCAGAAAACAGGACCTGTCCTACCAATATTGCACACATATAGTCTGTTGCAGCATAAACACAAAACATATATCCTTCTCTGTTGTATTCTACCCAGTGTGTTACTTGGTTGAGTATACAAATAAGTGGGTTTGAAGAATGGAAAGATATTTGTTAAATGGCATTGTAAAGATGGTCTCCACAAAGGTTTATTACCACTACAGAAGCATTTACTGCTTCTACTAAGTGAGGTTCTTGTATTTCAGGTCAGGAAAAAGAGAATTCTTGCATTATACTTGTATACAGAAGCCATGGTAGAAATGGTTTTCATAATAAATTTGTTTGTCAACAGGTGCATTTTTTTGATCCACATGCCTAGTGATATATGTGAAGCAGTAAGTACAAAGGTCTCTTTACTACTGCTAAATACAGTATGTTAAAAATGTTGCTTAGAACTATTTACATTGATATACATTGATACAAGGCTTAAGGGGATTTGTGATACCTCCAATAGTCAGCTAGGTTCTGATTGCAGTGCAAGGACATAAGATGAGAGCAGACCATTTAGGCTGGTTAATTGCTAATGATTTCTAATGAAATAATATAAAGCTAGGTTCAATCATACTGCTAATGATGGTAATTGGTTCTGTGGATTTATATATAACCATGTATCTTCCAGTGAGGGACTGTTACTTTGTGGTCTGCATTTTATTTTGAAAAGTTCTGCTTGGTCAGGTTATGTGTTTTTTTGCAAACTCCATTACATGATGTATAGCAATTATCCATCCATCCATTATCCAACTTGCTATATCCTAACTACAGGGTCACGGAGGTCTGCTGGATTGATAGTTTCATTTGAAATGATTATCAGGCCAGTTTTTAAACAGTGTGTTTTGCCATGAAACTCAGGTTGGTGTCAGCCTTGCATGATTGAAGACTTTTATCTCATTTTGAGGTGAATCCTGTTATCTTATTCTTAAGGTGCTACCCAGTAGTTGAATAGCACATTTGCCTAACATGTTTAGATGGGTTCAGTGTCTGTTGTATTTTAAGATTTGGTCTAATTTAAAAGAAAAACATTTTTTTTTATCTCCATTCAATTTCTATACATGCACAAGAGGTATGCAAATTTTTGCAAGACACAAAACTCACAAATTTGGTGTTTTGTACAATGAACTTTCATTTTCACAATAGCAGTGTGATTTCAATTGCTGCAGACATTTTCTTTGTCAAATTAAGCTGTAGTACTAGGGTGTTGTATCATTTTAGCCATTATGAATGTAGTGAGAAGTCAAGCAAAATGACTCCTTTTATTGGCCAACTAAACAGATTACAATATGCAAGCTTTCGAGGCAATTCAGGCCCCTTCTTCAGGCAAGATGTAATACATAAAATAGAGTTCCCTGTGTTTATATACACACTTTGACAAATAACAACATTGGAAAACATTTAAGTGAGACATCTCCATCCATCCATCCATCCTCTTCTGCTTATCTGGGGTCGGGTCGCGGGGGCAGCAGCTTAAGCAGAGAGGCCCAGACTTCCCTCTCCCTGGCCACGTCTTCCAGCTCTTCCGGGAGAATCCCAAGGCGTTCCCAGGCCAGCTGGGAGACATAATCCCTCCAGCATGTCCTGGGTCTTCCCTGGGGCCTCTTCCCGGTTGGACGTGCCCAGAACACCTCACCAGGGAGGCATTCAGGAGGCATCCTGATCAGATGCCCGAGCCACCTCATCTGACTCCTCTCGATGCGGAGGAGCAGCGGCTCTACTCTGAGCCCCTCCCGGATGACTGAGCTTCTCACCCTATCTTTAAGGGAAAGCCCAGACACCCTGCGGAGGAAACTCATTTCAGCCGCTTGTATTCACAATCTCGTTTTTTCGGTCACTACCCATAGCTCATGACCATAGGTGAGGTTAGGAACGTAGATCGACTGGTAAATTGAGAGCTTTGCCTTACGGCTCGGCTCTTTTTTCACCACGACAGACCAATGCAGAGCCCACATCACTGCGGATGTCGCACCGATCCAGCTGTCAATCTCCCGGTCCATTCTTCCCTCACTCGTGAACAAGACCCCGAGATACTTGAACTCCTCCACTTGGGGCAGGATCTCACCCCCAACCCTGAGAGGGCACTCCACCCTTTTCCGGCCGAGGACCATGGTCTCTGATTTGGAGGTGCTGATTCTCATTTCAGCCGCTTAACACTCGGCTGCGAACCGCTCCAGAGAGAGCTGAAGA
Organism: Polypterus bichir lapradei; assembly: GCA_026402145.1. Taxonomy (NCBI): domain Eukaryota; kingdom Metazoa; phylum Chordata; class Cladistia; order Polypteriformes; family Polypteridae; genus Polypterus; species Polypterus bichir. Next base: position 26,846,758 of record JANRMT010062792.1, on the reverse strand, counting down.
TCACGGCCTGATGAAGCAAACAGGACAACATCATCTGCAAAAAGCAGTGACCCAATCCTGAGTCCACCAAACCAGACCCCTTCAACACCCTGTCTGCGCCTAGAAATTCTGTCCATAAAAGTTATGAACAGAATCCGTGACAAAGGGCAGCCCTGGCGGAGTCCAACTCTCACCGGAAACGGGCTCGACTTACTGCCGGCAATGCGGACCAAGCTCTGACACCGGTTGTACAGGGACCGAACAGCCCTTATCAGGGGGTCCGGTACCCCATACTCCCGGAGCACCCCCCACAGGATTTCCTAAGGGACACGGTCGAACGCCTTTTCCAAGTCCACAAAACACATGTAGACTGGTTGGGCAAACTCCCATGCACCCTCCAGGATTTTGCTAAGGGTGTAGAGCTGGTCCACTGTTCCGCGACCAGGACGAAAACCACACTGTTCCTCCTGAATCCGAGGTTCGACTATCCGACGGACCCTTTTCTCCAGAACCCCCGAATAGACTTTTCCAGGGAGGCTGAGGAGTGTGATCCCTCTGTAGTTGGAACACACCCTCCGGTCCCCCTTTTTAAAGAGGGGGACCATCACCCCGGTCTGCCAATCCAGAGGCACTGTCCCCGATGTCCATGCGATGTTGCAGAGACGTGTCAACCAAGACAGTCCTACAACATCCAGAGCCTTAAGGAACTCCGGGCATATCTCATCCACCCCCAGGGCCCTGCCACCAAGGAGTTTTTTGACCACCTCGGTGACTTCAGTCCCAGAGATGGGAGAGCCCACCTCAGAGTCCCCAGGCTCTGCTTCCTCATTGGAAGGCATGTTAGTGGGATTGAGGAGGTCTTCGAAGTACTCCCCCCACCGACCCACAACGTCCCGAGTCGAGGTCAGCAGTGCATGCTCCCCACCATATACAGTGTTGACACTGCACTGCTTTCCCCTCCTGAGACGCCGGATGGTGGACCAGAATCTCCTCGAAGCCGTCCGAAAGTCATTCTCCATGGCCTCTCCAAACTCCTCCCATGCCCGAGTTTTTGCTTCAGCAACAACCGAAGCCGCATTCTGCTTGGCCTGCCGGTACCTATCAGCTGCTTCCAGAGACCCACAGGACAAAAAGGTCCTATAGGACTCCTTCAGCTTGACGGCATCCCTCACCGCCGGTGTCCACCAACGGGTTCGGGGATTGCCACCACGACAGGCACCGACCACCTTGCGGCCACAGCTCCAGTCAGCCGCCTCAACAATAGAGGCATGGAACATGGCCCATTCGGACTCAATGCCCCCCACCTCCCTCGGGACGTGGTTGAAGTTCTGCCGGAGGTGGGAGTTGAAGCCACTTCTGACAGGGGACTCTGCCAGCTGTTCCCAGCAGACCCTCACAACACGTTTGGGCCTACCAGGTCTGACCGGCATCTTCCCCCACCATCGAAGCCAGTTTACCACCAGGTGGTGATCAGTTGACAGCTCCACCCCTCTCTTCACCCGAGTATCCAAGACATATGGCCGCAAGTCTGACGACACGACCACAAAGTCGATCATCGAACTGAGGCCTATGGTGTCCTGGTGCCAAGTGCACATATGAACACTCCTATGCTTGAACATGGTGTTCGTTATGGACAATCCGTGACGAGCACAGAAGTCCAATAACAAAACACCGCTCGGGTTCAGATCGGGGGAGCCATTCCTCCCAATCACGCCCTTCCAGGTCTCACTGTCATTGCCCACGTGAGCATTGAAGTCTCCCAGCAAAACGAGGGAATCCCAAGAAGGTATGCCCTCTAGCACCCCCTCCAGAGACTCCAAAACAGGGTGGATACTCCAAACTGCTGTTCGGCGCATACGCACAAACAGTCAGGACCCTTCCCCCCCCCCCCACCCGAAGGCGGAGGGAGGCCACCCTCTAGTCCACCAGGGTAAACCCCAGTGCACAGGCTCCAAGTCGGGGGGCAATAAGTATGCCCACACCTCTCACCGGGGGCAACTCCAGAGTGGTAGAGAGTCCAGCCCCTCTCAAGGAGATTGGTTCCAGAGTCCAAGCTGTGCGTCGAGGTGAGTCCGACTATATCTAGCCAGAACCTCTCAACCTCGCGCATTAGCTCAGGCTCCTTCCCCTTCAGAGAGGTGACATTCCATGTCCCAAGAGCCAGTTTCTGTAGCCGAGGATCAGACCGCCAAGGTCCCCACCTTCGGCCACCACCCAACTCACACTGCACCCAACCATCTTGGCCCCTCCCATAGGTGGTGAGCCCATGGGAAGGAGGACCCACGTTACCTCTTCGGTCTGTGCCCGGCCGAGCCCCATGGGTGCAGGCCCGGCCACCAGGCGCTCGCCATCGAGCCCCACCTCCAGGCCTGGCTCCAGACGGGGGCCCCGGTGACCCGCGTCCAGGCAAGGGAAAACGTCGTCCAAGGTTTTTGTTCTTCATCGGAGGTTTGTTGAACCGCCCTTTGTCTCATCCCTCACCTAGGACCAGTTTGCCTTGGGTGGCCCTACCAGGGGCATAAAGCCCCGGACAACATAGCTCCTAGGATCACTGGGACACACAAACCCCTCCACCACGATAAGGTGACGGTTCACGTCTTCCACTTGACCCCCACAGGCACAACACAGTCCCAAAATACAAAGAGAAATCACCCCAAATCACACTTTTCTTTCCACTTCTCCCTGGGTAGCTTCGTCCACCTCCTCCCGACTCTGGCGCCCTGAGGCAGGCTCCTCTTATAGCCCACCTGGAAGTGCTGCAGGTGCTCGTTGACCTACTTCTGGATGCACTTCCGGGTGTGGCTGCGCTCCCGCCCAGACGGGCTCATTAAGCCATGCAGCTCTATGCAGCTCCCCCTAGCGCAGGCCACGGAGCCCAAACAAGATCAGCTCCGGTGTTCCACGAAAGTGGTCCCCCAACGCAACCCATGGGGGCTGCCAGCAAAGGTTCCGAGGGACATAGCCTGGTTCCCATGGCTGCTCACCCGGATCTAGTGATAAAGGGGCGTCCCGGCCAGGCATGGGTCCGGCCATCTGCCACAATATATGTATATATATATAGTGATAGACCCCTATGCGTCAGCCAGCCCCAGACCCCAACATGAACACACCAAGATATTCACAGGTTCTTTCTTCCACAATCCCTCTCCTCTCACCACCACACTGCCCTCCTCCAGTTGAGTGTTCCTTCTGGGTCTGATACCTTTCTCCTCCCCGTTTGACAGACATTTTTTAAAATTGGTGAAGGTGTAAAAAATCATTATATTTTGTAAAAATGGCTTAAGTACATTTATCAGCAATATGTGTGCAATCACAAGAAGTGAATCATTACACAGAAACATTCTCAACATCAAAGTTGTTTTAAGGCACTATTGGCAACAGTTGCATGCTATTTTGCATATATTTTTTAATAAAATGTCTGATTGTAGTGTGTTTAACAAAACAAGTGTCTGAGCAATTTAAAGCACTAATGACAATTAAAAATATATTGAACTTCAAATATACCATATTGAATCTTTAACAAAATGAGAAAATGTAGAATATTCTCTCTGCAATTTTGTGTTTGTTTATTTATGACACCATGTTTTGACTCTCTCAGCCTGCCAATCTACAATTTTAACAATGTGATTTATAAGTCACTTTTGGATAAAACCATTAGTTAAATTTATAAACTCAGACCAGTAGTGGATCACTGGAACATTACTGTAGATTGTGATTTATAATAAAGCTTAAAAAATTAATGACATCAATTTTTAAAACCGCATGTATAATTATTATTAGTTTGAAAAAAGATATCTTCTTGTTGCAGCATGATGATATATGGAAGAGAGACCTAGTGATGAAAATCTTGTTCTTCCTCTACGCATTTGCAGTGGTGACCTGTTCTGTGGTAAAGAAAAATATCAATAGAGATTGTAATTAAATTGGTCGTAGGGGTAATTTCATTGTTTAATACCAAGAATGTTGGGGTTTCACATTCTCTCTATGATTTGTATGGGTTTTTACAATTAAACATACTATTTAAAAAGGGGGACACCACAGCATATCTCCAGCTAAATATTTTTAAATGGAATTACACTTACGCTTATCACTGTCCACTGACAACCAGGTGACAAATTAGTAGATCCTGCCAGATTATCTTGGTCTCTTCATTAACTGTCAGCTTTGTTGTCTCTCTTTCTTCCTTTCCTTCTTTCTAAGTAAAAGGATAAGTACACACAGGCCTTGCTGTGCAGCTTTTAGCCCTTTGCTTCCAATTTATCACTCTCATTCTATCTTGCTCTGCTGCCAGTGGAGGTGCCATTCAAAAGGAACACAAGTGACAGGTCCTATAATACCCAACACGCTACTGTGAATTTTATGTAAAGCAACAAATATTGGCATACATACCCACATGGTAGGTGCAGAAGAATTTACAGAGAAATCTCTTTTTTTCTGAGTTTTATGCACAATGAAATTTGTAGATATGATAGGGCATTTTGTAGTGGGGATGGGGTTCCCCTCCAAGTTTCAAACACAGTGAAACTCATGCATTTGATACTACAACAGGAAAAGGAAGGACTAAGAGGGAGATGCAAGTACACAACAAGCACAGCCAGTAATACTGTGATGGCTTATGGGTAGTCTGAACACACTTGGTGCAGCGCTCTGCTCTTAGTCTAGTTTAAGCCAAATAACAATAATAATAATAATAATAATAAGTTACATTTATTGAGCAACTTTTACAAACCGAAGGTCGCTTTAAATACAGAGTAAAAAAAAAAAAAAATTACACAGATGACAAAAGTTCATAGAAGAGGAAAATTTTCAGTTGAGATTTAAAAGTGCAGAATGAGGAGCAATTTCAGAGAGTCTGAGTTAAGGGGCTATAGCACTGAAGGACCTACCTCCCAGGGTGGAGAGTTTGGTGTGTGGGACAGTAAGGAGATTACTGCTCAAGGACCTGAGAGAATGACAAGGAGTGTAAGGAGCTAGTAGATGAGTGAGGTAGAGAGGGGCAAGGTTATGTAGGGCTTTGAAGGTGAGAAGTAGAATCTTGAATTTAATCCTTGATGGAACCAGTAACCAGTGCAGCTGGGAGAGAACAGGGGAGATGTGAGCAAAACACTTTGTGTGGGTGAGGACTCTAGCTGTGGAGTTCTGAATATACTGTAGCTTCTGTATAGTTTTTGCAGTGAGGCCAATGAAGAGGGAATTACAGTAATCAATACGAGACATTATGAAACAATGAACCAGAGTTGGAGCATCATTAAATGACAGAAATGGACGGAGGCGTGGCAATTTTACGGAGATAATAGAATGAAATTTTGGAAAGAGACCTAATATGTAGCTCAAAGTTAAGTGAGGAATCAAACAAAACACCAAGATTTCTGACAACAGGAGAAGGTTTGACAAGTGTACCATGAACAGAAATAGAGAAATTGGATGCCTTAGAAAGTTGGGATTTTGGACCTACCAGTAACACTTCAGTTTTATTGGCATTAAGTTTGAGAATCTTATCTTCCATCCATAGCTTAAAATCAGTGATGCAGTCAGTGAGTGTGCTGGGAGGTGAATCTGTATGGGAGTCAAATGCCAAGGTTAAATGTACATGGATGCTCCACTGCAAGATTGCACCATTGTTGAAAATTCGTGCTATAGTGATATTTCGTTGGGCAGATGGAGTGCTGAAATTCACAGAAGAAGGTTGGCTCAGTACAGAAATGAAAGCAGCATTACTCAAAGAAAAGTTTATGAATGGGTAGAAAAGTTTAAATAGGGAAGAACAAGTGTAATCGATGAAGCTTGATCAGGTCGACCATCAACATTGCACACACAAGGCCACATTGACATGGCAAATGCCTTAATCAGAACAGACAGATGCTGTTGCTGCACATGTGGATATCAGCTATGGATCTACACATGCTATAGTGCATGATGACTTGGGATACTGTAAAGTTTGCACAAGATGGGTGCCCAGAAAACGTACTAGTCTGAACAAGCCAACATCCTTTAGTAAATTTCAGCAGGTTTCATTCCCTCTTCCTAAGGAAATCTCACTATGGTGTGGTGTTCAACAATGGTGCAATCCCGCAGTGGAGCATCCATGTTCATTTGACCATGGCATCAACTATACTAAAGGCAGAGCGCTGCAGTTTACATTTTTAAACTACCCATTAATCATCACAAACATGTATTGCCTCAGCCTCCATCCTTTGTGGTTACTACGTAATTTTCAATTGCCTTTACTTTTTGATGTACCCTCATATCTCCCCAGTCTGGAGTAATGACAGAGTCAAGAATTTATTTTTTTTTATTTAACTAAAATAAGGACATGATAAAAACACAAAGTAACAAAAGAAAGAAACAAAACAGAACCTTGAAACCCCAAATACACAGGCTTCTTTGCTCGTGTTTGCCACTGTAGGTAGAGTGTGTGTCCCAACTTACTCAAATCTCAAGTACTGTGAAAGCACACATTCTCTCAGTTTCCCACCATGTCTCTTTCTCAGGCTCTGACCTGATTTCCTCCTCATTAGGAAGGATTCAGTCCAAGTGACATTTCAAGTATAAACTCATCTAAATCCTAACAATGTGATCTTTTCAAGCCTATTTGAGAATCAGTTTTTGAATCAAGCTTCTGATTCACTTCTAGAATAAAAGACCGCCAGGCAATGAATCCTTCTAGCATCCCTGCACTAATAAACCCTAAATAATCTTCAAAGCGTCGCATCTGTAAAGTTTCTTCCAAGCTGTCTTTTAAGCAGTCTTCCTATCCTAGTTAGCTGCCATCTTCTCTCACTTTGGTTCACTCTGAGTTTTTTTTGGGGGGAATTGTTTACTTTAGAAGGGCCATTTGCACCCTGGCAGCATCTGACTACCCACACTGCCATGCACAGGGAATGCCAGTTTGTCATTGGGTTTATACTATTTATCAAGACCCTAATATGCCTTACTTAAATCCAGTGCCTCCAAAATGACACCTGGACTTTGACAATCCCTTGCCATCAAGGCAGTTGCCTGTCGTATGCTTACATTTTTCAGTTTGTGAATGTGCTAATTTTAGTTCATAGTCAGTGGCTTCAAGTGACTCTTTAATGGAGAAAAGTGAATGAAAAAATGTTTACACTTTAATTCCTGCATTTCTAATCTGTTCATAGTGTGAACCACAATTATGTGGTATATGAAATGTGTCTTATTAAAAGCTATAGTTTTTGTTTCAGCCTCCACACATTAATATTTTACTTAGTAGTTCAAAATGAATAACAGACCAGCAATGTGTCATTGAGTGAGTTCTTAATGGCTACCTAGCTTGGAAAATGGGGAGTTATATAAAAGCAGTATTCTGTATTTGAATAATTTCTGCCATAAAATCATGCTCAAATATTTTATGGCAGGTGAGTAAAATAAGCAAGAAAAGACCAAAACATGAAATTCAGGCCAAAGTGAAGGAAGTTGCTGCCTTCAGTCTCTGCTCAGGACTTTTTGAAATTCTTCTCTTTTTTTCTTAAATCATGATGCTACCTTTTGGCTCTTAACAGAACTGTCCCCCTCCACCAGGTTGCATACTGCAAAGTCAATCTGTGGTGTCGTCGCTACGAAGAAGATGGATTATTCTGTCTACGAGGAGATGGATTCAACAGCAGAAACATAAAAGACATTTATTTGACTGTGAAATTCATCTTCCTTGCATTTTTAATCTGCTGGACTCCAGGTTAGTACAGATGTTCACTAGAGTGGGTTTAAGGGATGTAGTTCTGCTATAGTGGCACTCAGGTGGAACTGCTGTAGGTGTTTTCATACTTTCATAAATATGGGCCACCACCTTTGATAGACTCCAAAAAAATAGGAGCAATACCTTCCTGTGTAGTTTCAAACTGTAAAAGTCTACGTTCCCTTTTAGAATAAGAAGTAGTATACATGTATATGCATGGGAAAGGCACTATATTAATAAAATGTATTATTATTAGGCATTAGCACTTTGTAAAAGGAAAGGGTAAACTAAAATTTCTGAGCAGTGCAAAATAGCTCAAAAGTGTTGATATTTTTAAATAAAACACAAGCATGATGTGCAAGCACCAGTCTGAGTGCTTTTCATTTCTGCTGTTATTTAGGGTATATTTAAATGTCAATAAAAAAGTATTATTAGTTGCCTGCTAATCATTTTTATTTTCTTTCCAAAGCTTTCATACTTATAATTCTTTCATTGGCCAATATTAGTCCAACAAAACTGTTTGCCCTGTATATTATACAGGTAAGGATCCTTAGATTTATTATGACTTGTGTCTGTACTCTTTCATAATGCTTACATAACTCATGCACCATGTTATTCCCATTAAATAAAAACTTAAACGAAATATGTTAACAAAAAAAATAATAATTTCATTAACTAAAATAAAAAAGCAAAACTAGTTTTTGTAATTTTCATCACACTAGACTTTGTGCATAATGTACACATGAGCATGAAGTTGCAGGTATATTTGTTAAATATTATAAAACTGCCCCATTATAAATTGGTTGGAACAAGCATTGATTTGTGTGCATGTGCAAGTACCACTCGCTGCTGGCATCTGAATCTGTGGATTTCATTGGTCATTTCATGCATCAGTCAGCTTTCCCTTCTAGAAATAAGAGCGAATACCAAAGCCTCAACACTTGTCAATGACTAACTCTGTGGATTTCACTGGCCACAATTGACTGTCAGTCACAGATAGCACCTGTATAGATTTTGCAGTGAGGCCAATGAAGAGGGAATTACAGTAATCAATACGAGACATTATGAAACAATGAACCAGAGTTGGAGCATCATTAAATGACAGAAATGGACGGAGGCGGGCAATTTTACGGAGATAGTAGAATGAAATTTTGGAAAGAGACCTAATATGTAGCTCAAAGTTAAGTGAGGAATCAAACAAAACACCAATGGTGAATGGTGGGCAACTTTCACAAAACATTAATGAAAAGGCACTTAAGTTAAACATGCCACTAATTTCTGTGGAAAGTACCGCTAAATAGTTTGAAATTTGGAGACATGGAGGATTTGTCTAGATCAAATAGCCACCCCCTATGCTTCAAACTCAGTTAGTATTTAGACTGGAAAAAATGTTAACATTATACAGCAAAGAAGGTAGGAATTTTAGCCCCTTAACCTTACTTCTCGCAGATATTGTTTATGAGCAATACCTTTGCAGTGACAGATTAAGCAGATGTGTAGCATGCAGTCAATGTTATCAACTGAGCCTTTTTAGTTTTAGTCAGGTTATTAGTGTCAATTAAAGTAAGGTGACTCAGTTATTTGGCAGCACCACGGAGGTCAGCTGGGATTGTTAGATCTGAACTGAACAGCAAACGAATAGCTATTAAATGGTCGATGTCATCCAGCACTTGACCATAAAACTGATATTGAAATCCGTACTTACCCTATTCATTGTTCCATATTACTGTTGGTGACTGTAACATCTACATTTATATCATAACATGTAATTGTACAAAAATTGTGTTATTTGTTTACAGCTTTCTTCCTTTTTTTATCCTGCTTATTTTTTAATCTAATTCAGAACTTTGACTTTACAATATTTATTAATGTTTGATCCTGCATTATTAATGTCATCTTTACTTTTATTTCTATTGTATTCTTTTGAATATTTGTGAAGAGCTTAGAGCATTAGAAAGGTGCTATATAAATTGTACAGAATTATTATTATTATTATTATTGCACAATGCCATGAGCTCAGGTTTAATTGCTAACCTGGTCAGTTTCTGTATGGAGTTTGCATGTTCTTCCCATGTGTATGTGAGCTGACTGTGCTTAATTTCAGACATTTTTTTAGCAAAATATTCAAAGAGTGTCATGAAGCACTCTCAATTTTCAAAAGAAGTTTATTCCTACATGTGTAGTTAAATGACATCCTCTCATTTTAGGCTCATAAGGAACTTACTGGTTTTTGCTTGTTGCTTATTAAGTAAATGATCTGATATGTTGCTATAACAGATGTGCAATATTTAATGTAAAATGGTATTCCTGTAGAAATGCACTATAGATATGAAAAAAGTGAATCTCTATTTATGCTATTATTTTTATTAACACAGTTCAAGTACTGACCTCGACAGTATTTCAAAAAATAAGCAAAGTAAGAATTACCCAAAAAAATACACTTTCAAAGTTTTGATTTGGGCAGATGAGGTATAGTCTGCATCAGAAGATATAAAAAATAAATATAAAATAAGAGTATATGTGCATGGTGATCTTACTGCTCACAAAGAGAATCTCAAAAATAAAAATGAAAACATTTTAAAATTAAATAACCATTTGCTTAAACTTGTTGCAGGTTAAAGTAACATATTACATCAGTGCACACTTGTTGTTTGATTGTTGCATTTTTTGATTTATATTAGAAGCTTTGAACTGTCACATTATCAGTAGAAAGTGGAGTTCTGTCACAGACAGTAAAATTGTGGGGGTTAAGTTAATAGGTACACTATAAATTATATGCAATTTGACAACTATAAAGAAAACACTTCCAAAACTGTGTCCATGTGGACATAAAATTAGAAAAGGTTGTAAAACTAAATAAAACCTAAACCTAAAAATATCTTAAAGCTAGAAAACCACTGTCCATTCAGTTATGAGGCCATATGTTATATGGAAGCAAAGCAACATGAACCACTTCATTTTACCTAAAAATAAAACATTTCCTGAAGTTTAGCTCCTCTCAAATAGCACAATTTTGAATAAAATTGCACTCATGAAGGAGTATGGCTGAATTATGAACTATATACATATACAAACACAGAGACTGCAGTTTTAAAGTCCAGACCACCATTATTAACTTTGGTTTCAAATGTGTTAGTGATCTTGTACCATTCGTAAAATGGGTTACACCTTGTGCACACCTCACACATTTTAAACCAACACTGGAAGAATTTTTTAAGAAACTGTGTAACTTTAATGGTATTTCATGTGTGCCTTCATTGTCAAGCAGTGGAATGTGTAATATCTATTCATTTTGTAAACCTGCTTATCCAGAGTAGCTTCATGGGCAGGATGGAGCCTATTCCAGCATGCATCAGGAGCAAGGCAGGGCACCAGCCCATTACAGGGTGAATACACACAACAGGGGCCAATCTAGCATTGCCAATTCACCTAACCTGCATGGCATTGGACTGTTGGGGGAAACCAACTGGGACACAGGGAGAATATGCAAACTCCATGGGCACCTGAACCCCAACCTCCTTGTTAAGTGGGAGCTATGATTTCAAAGTACAATTTAGGAGAAGTGCAATTTAACTGCTTAATTTTAAACAATGCAGTTTATAAGAAATGTAGACCATTTTGCATTATAGTTAAAGCATTCATACCCAATGCTTGCACTGTCATTGTAGTGAAGTGTTGGAGCTAAGTGGAATTAAATGATGTCACTTCCTTCTTTGGTGTTGAGAATACAATGTGCTTTGTGTTTTGCTGTTGCAGGCCTTCACCATGTCTCTGCAAGGGTTTCTGGACAGCATAGCATACGGATGGCTGCGCCGTAATTTTCGACAGGTTGCCTTCGGGGAGAGAAGCCCAATTTTGCTTGCATCAAATGCCAGACCTTTCTATGATGAATCCTTAACACTATCCAGGTCCTAGCAAGTCTAGAGAAGTTAAACAGAATATGTCTTTGAAGCCATTGCTCCATAGCATTGCACATTTCTGATTGAGTGGACTGATAACAAATTTACAGGACTTTAGATGTTGACTCCTGCATAGCAGACTTTTAATGGTTTTTTTCATTGATATAATATATAAAGCTACATTGTTTCTAAATCATAAAGATTCACTGTTTTTTTTTATAATTTTGTGAGGAAATCATTGTTGCCAGTTTATTTTTAGGAATGGCAGAAAACCTGATCTTTAGGGGGCTTGTTTGAACCTCATGTTAAAGGCAGAGGACTGTCATCCAGAATTATTTATTATTGTGCATTTCACCTTTTCTGCAAAAAAAAGGACATGTCCTATAAAAAGGTTAATTTTGCCTTAAAGGAAAACTTGTTACTTCAAAAGTGAATGCATTCTTTTACAAAGAGAACTTAACTGTGCTTTTACAAAGGTACAGGTAAATCAGTTTTTAACCACTAAATGTGTTTTTGATGTACTACATAATATAACATAATATTCTCAAGGTTGCCTATCCAGTTCAGGGGAGCAGGAGGCCCAGAGTCTCTCCTGGCATCACCAGGCACAAGACAGCACCCAATCTTTGACAAGACACAATTTTTGAGATACTCCTTTTTGTAATTACTTCTTGTTCATTACAAATGCGTGTACCAGATCTCAGTTACCACACGAGTCAAAAATAAATCTGCTTTTCCTGCTGTATAGCAAAGACATTTCCGCTGACCTTGAGTATAGGCATGGCAGGTTGATAGATAACTAGATAGCTTGCCAGCTGCAAATAAGACACATTATTTACAAGAATTTAGCCAATGTCTTCAGGTAGTCTGCAGTCTTCATATGGGTGCTCATGGAAAAATAAAATGGCTAAACATATTTCTTTCTTTTATGCACCCATCTCTTTTTTTTGTTTATATGCTTCAGTTATTATTTATCTTTGCAGGTTTTATGAATCTGCTTAACTTTTTTACGCCATGTGTTATATTTTGGGACTGGTTAGTGATAGTACTGTTTTCTATGAATTGTCCTCCCTGGGTGTATTTGCTGCTGACAGCCAGGTCAGGTATCACCACACTGATAGTCCTGACTACAGATTTACCTTATGGTCTTGTCAGGTAACATCTACCAGAAGCTCTAGCTCAACTCAGGAGTTGCTTAGGAACAGTACTGGCAATGCCCTTGAGGTGTCCAGCCAGGGCCCAGACTTGAACTCAAACATCTCTGGAGAGACCATTTACAGTCTCCACCCACCCTGACAGAGCCTGAGTGGATCTGCAGAGAACAATGGCAGAAAATTCCCAAATCCAGGTGTGCAAAGTTTGTCATGGCATAGCCAAGAAGACTGTACACTGTAATCACTGCCAAAGGGGCTTCAACTAAGTACTGCCGAAAAGGTCTGAATACTTGTATCAATTTCATATTTCACTTTTTTTTATTTTTAATAAATTTGCAAAAATGTCTAAAATAGCAAAATATGAACATAGTTAAAGGGTCTGAATACTTTCTGCATGTACTGTATTACTATATATTATATATACACATGTATGTTTGCATACCTCGCAAAATTTAAAAACTCTTTTATTTGAGAAAAAAATATGTAGAATCGAGAAATAGAGGAAAGTTTTATTAGATGTGTTTTGTTGATTTTTGTTACTGAGTATCTGTGTGTATTTCATGTGCACTCATGATTCTAAGATCAATTGATGGGTTGCTTGACCTTCAGAGATAAACTAAAACAAGAAAACTGCACAGACTTTGATTGTCTTTTGTGGTTTTAATTAGTTTGCCTGAGGGCAGGGTGATAGGATCCACCTTCATTTATTTGTCACACTAATTCATCTGACTTTTTCTCCTCTGTTTTTGTTTAGTGTCATCTACAGTATATCGCATCATTCTCAAACCCACTTAAACCAATTTCTGGTTGTAGGGCACTGGAGCCTTTTTTTGATAGATTACACAAATCCACACACACAGACACACACACAGAACTGCCAGTCACTCTAACATGCATGTGTTTTTTGGGATGTAGAAGGTGAATAAGCAAATGTCTGGGGATGACAGTCAAACCCATGATGCTGTATCTGTGAAGCAGCAGCATCAGTCCACTACAATAACTTGTCAACCATCTTCTTCTTCTATATCACTTCAGATTGTCTTCTGTGTCTTTATTACCAAGATAGGGGAGCCTGAAGATAGTAAAGAAATATTTCCTGAAGATGTGTTATTACTTGATTAAATATATAAAACACATTGCATTATATTCCATCTTAGGATTGAACTGGCAGACTGCAAGGGCAAAAGAGTAAAGGATCATGGGAGGAAACGTAGTAAAAGGATTATAAAAGGATAAAAACCAGGAAGTAAGATGAACTATGGAATAAGACCAAAACAAAAGCAAACCCTAAGTCAGATCTGTTATGCAAAAAGGTGACTATGAAAGCACACATGAAAGTCTTTAAGAATGTACCCACAATTCTGGGTAACTGTGACAGTGGTTTAAATAGCATTGCAACTTCCACTACGCATCACCCTGACAAAATATTGTAAAAGCAGGACAAAAGTAACATTAATAAATTTCAGAACTAATGAAAAACAATGAATAAAATGGTGATTAGATATTGCCCAGTTCAGAGTGTATTAAAATATATAGACAAAATAAAATTCAAAACAAGTACAGGTCATAACACCATGTGGACCTATGAATGGACATGGCCTGCTGCACTGACAATGCCCCAGTGTGCCCCTGAAGAGAATGCAGATAATTCTTAGTGGTCCCACAGGGATGTTGTGTTGCTTAATGGGATTTCTTCAGTTAATTTTACTCTGGTGGTTCTTCTTAATATTGTTATTATTATTAACAAAAGATTAAATGTTTTCTTTTTTTAGTGCCATATTTCTTTGTGTTAGTAAATGATCAGTAGGATTACAGTTTACATTCAGATGGATCCAGGAAAGCCCCTACCTGATATTTAATAATGCTTCCCCCCCCATGATATTAAAGTCTAAATTCAGTCAGGATTCAAAAATTAAGATTGTTAGGCAGAAATGATATAGGAGATACAGTTAGAAGGCCTTGGCAGCTCCATTGAAGAACTAATTAGGAGTTTTATTTTTGTGATTTTCTCCATTAACATGCTGGTGTATGCATTATAAAAGTTGTTGATTTGGCATTTTGTCATCTGTCACCATCTTGTCCAGGCTAGATCCAGGGTAGTGCAACAGAGTGCTCCTGTAAAAGACTGTAAATATTTACCTTTATTTCCACTAAGTGGAAACATGGAGCCCTAGCCAGCTGAGATGTTGGAGTGGTGGCTACAGTAGAAGAACACACCTGAGAGCAGGGCTGAAAACAAACTTTCCAGTAGTAGCCAAAGTGCAGGAAGCAGAGTTCTGCTTGACGCTTTCCTCCTCACAGACTGCCGCACCTAAACTATTGAACCTGACACAAGGTTAATCAAATACAGATGGTCAGCCAAACATCATCCCGTACGATAGAAAAAACATGTTAATGGCTAAAATTAAAAAAGCATGTTGAAAGTCTGGGGGCTGATTTTCTTTTGTTTCAGCTATCAGAATCGGAGCAACTGCCTGAAGCCTATTTGTGTTACTAAAAATAAAGAAAAAATACCTATCTTTTCTCACCACATGCAAGTAGGGCTAGTGAGTTTTTCAAAGTAGGCATTCTTTGGAAATGAAAAGTTTTACAAAAAGTTTCTGTGAATTAAAAAAAAAAATCTGTGGCATAAATTAGTTGAGGTGCAAGGATGAATACAGCAAGGATCAATCTGACTTTCCATTATCACTGGGGTTTTGAATTTCAGTCCTGGGTACCCCCTGTGGATGCAGGTTCTTCTGGTAGCTGATTTCTTCTTTTCATTAGACTCCTCCATTAATTAAATAAGCTGTTATCTCCCGGTTTCTGTGTTGCCTGGAGTCAATCCAGAAGTCACACATTGGTTATACTAAAAGAGAAGTGGATACAGCAAGCACTTGTGCATATTATATAGATACAAAGTCATTTTTTTATCTTGCTCTTTAATAATTGGTGCTTTGCTGATCTTCAGGTTATTTAAGACTTTATTTGCTATGAAATACACAAGTGAATTACACTGCAGTAGCTGCTGTTCTTCAGCATTCAGTATCATGTGCTCCTGTGTCCATGTCACTGGTCGTTAATGGTCAGTGTCCAGATATAATTAAATTAGTAAAGCAAACTCCACATAAAAAGTAAATTAAACAGAAAACGACAAAAAAGAGTTAAGCAATTACTGTTATGGCAAAGAAATCTTTATTTGGTATGACTGCAAATCTTGCACTACTACATTTTTCCTTAATGCAAAATAAGAAAAGCAGAAAAGGTCAGCTAAATAAATATGTAAAAATGAAATTGGTTGGAACAAACAACAAAAAAAACCTGCAGCCATACGGGGGCCCCCAGGACTGAACTTGAATACCCTGCATTATCAAACATGCATAATCATAAGGGGCTGAAGTCTGTTCTGAAAGTATTAAAAACAAGAACCTACATCTGCTCACTTTTTTTGATTTTGCTACTTTCACTTAATTTTCAACCTTTTTGCTAACATTTCGGACTTTACAATTTGGTTCTCACTGCATGATTAATGAACCTTGCCTTGTCTTTTGACTTCTCTTTTGGGAAGCCCTTTAGATCATCAGGAGTTCCAGACATGGCTAAAGGGTGTGAAGCCTCCAAAATAAGCCATGACAGCAGGCCCAGATGAGGCTCATCCAAACTACTTCTTGGGCCTAACAATGGGGAGCTTGCTTTTAACACTAGAATCCCTGAAGCCTACGAAAAATGTCATGACATCAGTGTCTTTGTTTTGCAAATGTGTCAGTCAGCACTGGCCTGCTATACCATTCCCTACCGATGCAGCTGAAGTGAGATGAAAAATTCTCTGGGTGTGAAGTGCCTTGAGATGTATAGGGTAAATAATATAACGTTATTTGGAATACATACATTTCATGTGTGTTCCATTTCTACAATAATCTAGATAAATGTAGGATGACAGGAAATGCGAGGCAAGAAACATTGAAAATATAACTAAAACAGAAACTTTTGTCATGTATAATTGATAAAATATTAATGTATAATGTGTGAAGACTGAAGTTTAAATACCAAATAAACACTTTCACAAAAGGTATAGCAAAGTAAATGCACCTTTATTCAAGAATATAACCAAAGAAAAAAAATTCAATTTACATGTTGCTGTCAATATGTAAAAACCAAAGCCCATTTATCAATTGCATGGTTGGGTTAGAGATAAGAACGACTCCCCCTAAATCAAGAGGTTGTGGGTTTGATCCTGGGTCTTCCCTGCATTTTCCATTTTGAGTAATGAGCTGTTATTATTATTACAACCTCTTATATAATACGCTACCAAAGCTGTTCATTTGTCTGTCCAGGGTTTTAAATCACCTGTAGCTTGCAAACCATTTGACCTATCGACCTGAAATTTGGTACACATATACTACGTGACGTCTACGATCCAATTTCGGGGTGATGATTGACCTCCAAGGTTATTCCTCTTTTTATTTTTATTTTATTTTATTATAGAATCAACTCTCGGCAGCGGCCAGCAGGGCAGCCGTGTGGCACATGCATACGGGCGTCGTTCTCATTCCCTACCACTTTCGCTATCACTTCCACTACTTCTTCATGTCTTAAATCATTCTTGAGGCAGATTGAAGACTTAAGTGCCCGCTTAAGTGAAAAACATACTAAGTAACTGCAACACAAACACTGACTTAATCAGTTTTAACGTGAAAAGGTGCCAACGAAAGAAGAGCTGCACAGGAAGCAGCAAGCGCATCAACCTCTGAGCAAACGAATGCTAAACGTACAGAGAAACAGTATGAAAACTATGAATGCTCAAGTCAAGTGTATTCTCTGCACGTTATCGTGCAGTGCGTTGTTACTGGTTATATAATAAAAACATACATTTAATTTGAGTCTGTAACACCCATTGTAAATTTTTGCTACTTGTAAAAGATATCGCTGAACATTTTATCAATAATGGCAAAATACCTGCGCTTTGCAGCGGCGAAGTACTGTCTTAAAATTTTTATTAAGAAGAAAATTAAACCTTTTTAAACTGTGGGAAAATATACCAATAATTATTTGCTAAGGATCTCTTTGTATACCACATTGTCAGTTCAGCCCTCCGGTTGTAATATGACCAAGCTGTGCACTGAGCTTACTCTTGAGCATGCAACGTACAGTTGGCCATGTGAAAAGTAATCTTGTCTCAAATCTCACAGCTTGGATTGCTGCTGTCATAATCGGTTTGAGTTTCATGGTTTGTTTCAATTACGTCAGTATTTGCAGGTCTTGTGTTGAAGTGACATTCAGCATCTGTCAAGCGTTGTAAGCTTACAACTGGTTTCATCGATAACTTCGCATCCAGCTTTTGAGAGTTTAAACATTCATAAACATCAAAGTGTCCACTACTGAAATCGTCACCTGTGAATCTAAGATGTTTAAGAGGCATTGGAGGTTGTCGAAAGGTGTAAAATATTTGGCCATTTCGGTACACTTGAAAGCGACAACCAAACAATTTAGCGGCAGCCATCAATTCACATGCAGAACCATAGGTGAAGGGCTTAAGCATTTCACTCTTCTAGTGCTCCTGTGTAGTATAATTATCTCCTGTACCGTCATCAGTCCACACCTTGAACCTGTCCCAGTCATTCAATACATAAGACACAATGTTCCTCCGGATATCAAGAGTGAGCCTGATATGGCTGTGCAATATGTAACAAAGAGAATGGAAAAGGCAGGTGCCATCTCAGGGCATGGAAATCACTCGGTAAGTGACAGTTCTTTGATCGATGGTGATCACCTCGATAGACATGTTAATGGGGGTGCGGTTGGAACGATAAAGGAAATGGGTACCTGAACAATGTAAAGTAAGTCTAAAATACCTACACAATAACTATAATCGTAATAAATGAACAATAAAACACGGAGAAGCCGTGGATTAAATAAAAAGGCTGTAGTTATCAGCAGGGAGATGTGAATCCCGTGGCGAAGCAAGGAAGGTAATGTAGAGACCGGAGCGACAGACGGTCTTATATAGGCAGGCAGCCAACAACGTGGGAGGCGTTGGGATGTGGGACCCAACGCCGCCTCACACGGTGACCGAGCTACAGGCTATGAACGTATATATGTACGTAAGTAGGATTCAGTTAGCGTTGGGAACCTGTGTACCAAATTTCTTGAAGATGGGCCCATAAGTAACAAAGACCATTGGAAAGTTCAATAGGGCGGCCGACAGTGGCGTCATACCACCGAAATAAGTACGTACATCGTTTTCGGTTAGTGCAGGGAAGCCGCCTACCAAATTTCGTGAAGATGGGGTCAGCCTTCTACCTACACGGGAAGTTGGAGAATTAGTGACGTTGGAAAGTTCAATATGGCGGCCGACAGTGGCGTCATACCACCGAAATAAGTACATACATCGATTTCGGTTAGCGCAGGGAAGCCGCCTACCAAATTTCGTGAAGATGGGGTCAGCCTTCTACCTACACGGGAAGTTGGAGAATTAGTGACGTTGGAAAGTTCAATATGGCGGCCGACAGTGGCGTCATACCAAGGAAATAAGTACGTACATCGGTTTCGGTTAGCGCATGGAGGCTGCCTACCAAATTTCGTGAAGATGGGGCCATAAATAAGAAAGTTCAACATGATGGACATTGTCGACCGTTATGACCGTTGCGTGTAGAATTTCGAAATGAAACCTGCTTAACTTTTGTAAGTGAGCTGTAAGGAATAAGCCTGCCAAATTTCAGCCTTCTACCTACACGGGAAGTTGGAGAATTAGTGATGAGTCAGTCAGTCAGTCAATGAGGGCTTTGCCTTTTCTTAGTATAGATACATGAAAAAATTTTCTGTGTTAATTTCTTGCCTCACATTTCCTGTCATCCTGCATTTATCCAGATCACAGTATACACAGAACACACACCAAATGTATGTATTCCAAATAATGTTATATTATTTACCCTATACAACTCCAGGCACATCACATCCAGATAAACAGACTTGAGCTGGGAGAACTTTAGCTGCATTGGTGGTGGGGGTGTGGGGGGGGGCACAGCTGGAGGTTTCTGGGATTGCAGGCTGCTTGCTACCACTGCTGATTGACACATTTGCAAAAGAAAGACGCTGATGAAGAGGTGCAAGGAAATTTAAGGTTGCGCGGCATTATGACTTTTTTCGTTGGCTTCAGGGACTCCTAATGTTAAAATTAAAAAATATTACAAAGGTCTCAAAAAACTCATAAAGAGAGAGAAATTCTTAAATCTCTGCCTTGTTCACCAAAGGGTAACAATGAATGTTTATAGAATTAGGATTAATAAAAATAAGAAAAAAGGAACAAAAAGGATTTGTCTAAAAGGCAATCCAAAACAAACAAGCCACAAAAATGCATTCCTAATTTAAATCCCAGAAATGGCAGGGAGAGTCCAATAAACATGAATAAAAAAGAAAAACAATATTCATAACCTCTGATACTAACTCAGTGTGTGGGCCTTACAAATGCAGAAGGAGGACCCAGCAGCAGTTATATCAAGTTAGCCCTGTCTCTGACGGTTCTAACTACAGAATACAAACAGCATAAGATTATTTAAAGAGACAATACATAAATGTTAAATCATAAATACAAATTACATAAAAACATGAAAAATAATTTCAAAAACAACAAAACAAAAAGTACACAAACTCTAGTGGACACATAATTGGCCATTTTTGAACTGCGCTTAGGGCAACAGCCTGTTTTTCCATCCTGGCACCTTATGTGTTTGCAACAGAAGCAGCTCAGTTGCTTACAGAGTCTCATAGGTGTTCAGATACAAGAAGTTTACAATTTGAATGAAGTTTTAATGTGAGCATATTATTGAGTTGAACAGTTTATCACTTTCTTTTTACCTATTGTTTCCAAAATATTTTTACTTGACTGTTAATGGCAGCAAGGTGTGATCTTCAGTTCCACTGTCTGGTAACTCACTTCATGAATGTGAATGAGCATACGTGGGGCGTACGTGAGTGTACTCACTCTAATCACCCTTCATGTCTGATCTTGAACTGCACTGTGTGGCTCTAGATGTGAATGAAAAGACAAACTTGACTCTGATTTACTGGGCATTCATCCACCTTCAGATTTTATGAAATCGGGAATAAGTAAGGCATTTTGATAGCAATCACTTTGCTTTATTATTGTACAATCTCATGTAACATTGGCTTCAGTTTAAAACAGCAGACTACCATTTTTAATGTAGACTACAGTACAATAAGTCAACTTATAGGCTTTACACAGTCAAGTCTGTTTTACGCTACTACAAAATACCATCTTCAGAATATAATAAAGTTTTAAAAGAAGTGCAAAATGCAGCAAAACAACATATGGTAAATTGCTGGGACAACACAATTACCATAGATGTTTTAAAACAGCTGTTCTCTGAGGACATTTAACATATTCATGTTTTGCACGGATAATATCTTAAAAAACATTTTACTTAAAGTAAATTATTTGCACACATGTAGAGGCACCTGATTCAAATTATTACAGTACAGTATACAGTATTTAAACCTGTTGGTGTTACCAGTGAGCTCCATTTATTCACATTTGTTTATTTACATGAGGAGCTTAAATATACATACATTGGAAAAGAAAATGTTCTTATCAAAAGCATTGATTACTTTACAGCTAGCGCCTTGCACTTGTATGACTTCTCTCACTTCTTTAAGCAATAACCTTATTTCACTTTAAAAGGTCATATCATGGCACCATTTTGTAATGAAACTTTGGTTTGGCTATTGTACAGGGTTGTTGTGCCATTCATTTCTCTCCTGTATTGCATTGGATTGGCATTTAAAACATTCAGATCATCACACAATGAATGTCTCCAAGTTAAGGCTTTTTGAAACATTTTAGTGCCTGTTTATCCGATTCTATCACACAAGACAGTTTATGACACTTTTCAGAGGAGAGAAGGTGTGGGGAGCTCTGTTGTTTTCTGTGTAAAGGAACAGCTGTAAATATATAAGCAGGAAAATCGGCAAACACAGCAAAACATTGTAAAATGCAAAAGAAATAAAACCATTTTTTCTTCATAAAGAGGTGTTAGGAAATGTTTTGAAATGACAAATCATAACTACTTTAGAGTCCAAGAGGTGGGTGGAATCATGGCAGCATGACCTATGAACTGCACCCAGGGACCAAAAGAACAGCCTCTACAAGTTTAAAGTTTACAGCGTCCATAGGAACAAGACATATGCTTATACCACAGCACAGTTCGCGGCCTGTGGAGTGGCTAAGCAACACATCACTTAAGAAGTTTGTTTTCTAAGTATTAAAACACAGGACAAAAGGCAAAATTAGAAAAAGTCATTAAAAAGCAAAAGATCTTCAAACATTCTAAATTCATTCAAAGCCAAACAACTGACTGTCAAGAGCAAATAGCAGACTTGCTTTAGATCAGGTTCAACAGCCAAACATTTAGTAAAATATTTAGGACGTACTATAACATTTCAAGGACACAATCCACTTTAGGGTCTCAGGTGATGTACTGTTTGATGCAAATATATCATACGAATAAAGGCTTGTCCCTTCTCTTCTAATTAGATACAATGATAGAAACATTTACCAACAAATCAAAATATTTGTAACAGCATTCACTTCAGAAATATTTAACAACAAAACAGAAACATATCAAGAAAGATACCTATTGGGCTCAAATCTAAGCACAGAACTTAAACAAAAACTCACTGTACATATACCAAGAGATCTTATGAATGTCAAGTCTAAACAAATGATTTGACTGAACTTGCACATTCCATACTATCTGTTTTTATTAATTATTATACATAATCAGCTGCAAGCAAAAACAGCTAAAATATAAGTGGAAAAGTTGAAAATGATTCCAAACCTTTGTCCCCTTCCACCCACCAGTTTGTAAGGTAAAGTGCAGGTCCACTGCATTCACTGACCAGCATTCACAATGTGTTGTGCTTCTATAGATACTGGTGCAGCTCTTTTTTCACATATACAGGGATGTACTTATTAGCTCCAAGAAGGTGCTGATCAAAAACTGCATGTTCCAGCACGAATGACTGAAATATATATGCTCAGAATTGTCTAACATCTCAGAAACTATGAGTTAAATACAATACAGTATGTTCAGGCATCACCAGTGTTTCAAACTGTACACATATGCAGCCCCAACAAGGTTGTACCAAACTAGGATCACGCAAAGACGTGTCAGCTTATCATTTTAAAAATTAGACAATCAATCTACAACAGAAACTTCTAAAAAATATAAACAGAGAGTTTTGATAAGAACTTATCATTCTGCATATGCCAACATTTCACATCCTTTTTCCCTGTAATGTTTCTAAAATATTAATAAGCTAGCATTGAATGGTTTTGCTAATTTCTGTACTGTTATAGTTTTTTCCATGGTTCTGCTGTTCTCTGTAAGTTATTTGTCCATTTAACTAGCCTCCATTGTAACTTCTTTTAATATTGCAGCTGGCATCGACTTTAATTATCCACCCAGACATCCACTTTCCAACCTGCTTATTCAAACTTACAGTCACAGAGGCCTGGAGCCTATGCTGGCAAATTGGGTGACTACTTCACTACAGGGCACACACAGTCTCACTCACCCTGGGCAAATTAAAAGTCATCAATCAAGTTTACACGAACTAAAGTACCTGGAAGAAAAATTAGGGTACCACTTTAGTTTAGGTATTGCAAAAATTAATCTATTACTCATGTACTCTTACGTAAAAAGACCCCACCAAATGCTTTTTTGGTCATTATCACACTTATAAAACATCAGCTATTATAGGTTATTTGTCTCTGTGCAGTGTGGCATATTGGCATGATGGTAAAATGACTTGTTAATATAAAGAATTCACAGGTCTTATACTAAATATGTGATATCAAGAGATGCGTGTCTGAGTTAAGCCACCTCAGACCACTCCAAAGTGACGTTTTGTTAGTAGGTCCCATTGCAGAGTTGAGTAAACACTTTACTGATGCCTTGTAAGTGTTATGAAGACCTCTAGAAGTGTTTGTTACATAATAGTAAATAAGTAATAGATGCATTTTTGCAAAAACTGAAAAAAAAAAAAATCTGAAAATGAATTCTCACCCATCCCCTTCACAATATGTAGAAGCAGGCTGCATGTCAAGGAAGTGCAGCATATTCCCCTTTACAGTTTGAAACTGAATTCACTTGCAAGGTTAATGATGAAATGCCAGAGAAATTAATTTCCTGAGAAAGCCATTATGCATGGCAGCACTAAGTTTGGCGAATGCTAGCAATCAAATTAGGAAAACATTCAAGGAAACAATTTGCTCCTATATATCTACCTATTCAGCCATCCATCCATCAGTTGCCCACCATACTTAGCAATTTTCAGGGTTTTTGGGTGATCCTATCCTGGCCACATCATGTATAAAGTTGTAGCCAACGCTTTTTGGCGTGCCAGTCTAATGCAGGGCACATTTATACACATGGTCCAGTTCAGAGTTGCCAGGTAAAAGAGCTAGTAATGTTAGGCTGAAATTTCATTTCAATGTCTTAAAATCAGTTAACACAATAAACAAATATAATAAACTTTACATAATGTATCAAGAATCATAATCAATTATATAATTAGAATAACAAATATAGTAATTTAAAAAAGAAATCAAATTAAATTATGCATATCATACTGAGGCAATAAGATCATAAAAAAAGTTTTGACAAGAGCAGACCATTCAGCTCTGCAGTGCAGTTCAATTTTTGTTCATGTAGTTCTTTCAGAATACTGCCAGTTTGAGATTTGAAGATTCCACGAAACCTTAAAAATAAGACAACTATCTTTTTTGTTTTATAAAAATTAAAGCACTGTACATACTCTGAAACAAGAACCTTATCCAAAAACTGTTGTGTTTCATTTTCTAATAAACAAAAGGTTTTTAGCATAGCACATTGTTCCTATATCCAAATTTCAAGGAACAACAAATTAATTAAACACATATATGTTTTTGTAAACAACAACAAAAAAACGTAATTTTAATGTGTATTTCATTTTAGCTTTGTAATCAATGTCTTTTAAGGACAGCCTGCAGGTCTTCAGGAAGAGAAGTGATAATAGTCTGAATGTATGACTCCAGCTTCTGTAACACCTCCTCTTTCACAGGAAGTTGCTGATGATGAGCTTTTACCTACCAGAAGAAGATGAAACTCAGTGTTACTGGATACAAATGATCAGCACAATCATTCTCCTAGTGGGAACACAAAACAGTATTCTGTGTTCTGTGGTGAGTAGTATAATTAAAATGATAAAGGCTTCTAGCTATACAATATATACATTAAGTGCTATCAAATATGAAATTTCTGAGTTTAGAATGTTTTGTCAAATCCGCTAACCCTCCATTTTAAACAAAAACTATTAAAAATACAATAAGTAAATCCTGGAGCACACCATCAGGGTGCAGTTCCTGATGTCTTCAATGCTCAAGCAAGCCAGTTACGGTTTGTGATGATAACGCAGTCTTAAAATGCTGAGGTGGTCCCACCATAACCATTGGCATCCCTAACAAGAAGTCCCAGATACAGCTGTCTTTGACAGAAGGAACTGCAGTAGTATA
Organism: Polypterus bichir lapradei; assembly: GCA_026402145.1. Lineage (NCBI taxonomy): Eukaryota > Metazoa > Chordata > Cladistia > Polypteriformes > Polypteridae > Polypterus > Polypterus bichir. Next base: position 26,821,483 of record JANRMT010062792.1, on the reverse strand, counting down.
ATACACCATTACTGTGACAACAGGGTCAGACATGTGCTGCAGTAAGTTGTGTACCATATACAGTGGCATGGTATCTAAAGGCTTCACTACAGCTTGGGTCCCACAGTAAATAACTGACAGTAGAATATTGCATGTGGAATCGTAGCATAACATAACATCAAATCAAATCTGCTAAATCTAATTCAGGGTTAAGGGGAGCTGAGGCCTATCTAGCAAGGATTAGGCACAAGGTTTGAACCAGTACTGCACAGTGCGCCAAAGCTATATCAGGGCCCACTCACACTCAAATGGGACCAATTATGAGTTTATCTATCATGTCATTGGGGATATGGGAGAAAAAAATACACAATGAGGTAACACTTTAGCTTAGGTACTACAAAAATGCCTAAGTTGTTAATATACAGTTATGTAGCAAGACCTTAACAAAGTCTTCTTTTGGTCTTATTAAGATTTACAAAGCATCAGTAAAGTGGTTATTCACCTTTGTGCAGTGTGGTATATTGACATACTGGTAAAAATAATTCTGAATTTAAAGGTCTTATACTCAAATATGCAATATCAAGAGGAACATGTATCAGGTAAGCCACGTTTGACCATTCCAAAGTAAAGTTATTTTAGTAGGCTATACCGCAGATATGAATAAACACTTAATTGATGCTTTGTAAGAGTTATTAAGACCAAAAGAAGCCTTTATTTCAGTCTTGTTCCATAATAATAAATGAGTAATAGATGCAGTTTTGCAGTACCTAAACTAAAGTGTTACCCACAAAGAAAAACACACACACGAACGGGGAAAAAAATCTAAACTCTATACAAACAGTGACCATATTAGAAATCAAGCCCAAGAGATTCACCTACTTTGTGGCATAGAAAATAGAAATACAATGAAAGTGTAAGAAGAAACTTCTGTAAAAATCATACAACACAAATTTCGAGAAGGCCAGCCCAAAATTCTGTATTAAATCATATGCTATGTTAAAGGAACCAGAAAAACTCAGTTAATGAGGCGCTTCAGATTGGTGAACATATGCTTTACTATGATACCTGGAATTCAATATCAATGTAAAATAATTGCTTAAAATGTAAACATGCACTTTAAAATAAATACCTGAAGTGGCATTTTATCTAATTAAAGTGTTCTATGTATAAATAGCCAAATTTAATAATAAACATTACCAGTTTTTCCCGTAATTTCAAAACTAAATCGACAATTTCAACTTCAGATTTATCCTTAATCCATAATAACAGGTCCTAAAATGGAAAAAAGCATAGGTAGACAGTAATCAAAAGAAAGGAGCGCAAAATATAAGAAAACAAAATCCAAAACTCAAACACTTGATAGAAACTTCGAGGGAAAGGTAACAAATTAGGTTTTTAAAGTTATGGTTTTATAGGCTTGAGATTGTACATTGGGAAGAACAAAATCCTGACAGAAAATCCAAAGGGTGCAAATATTATTACAGAAAACATTTCAAGACTTTTTAACACTGATCTAACCAGACAAAGTGATTCCTGGTATGCTCTAGGCAGCTCTTTGCTCTCTTATTCCACATTAATTCAAAAGCCTGTCCATATTTTAAAGCATGTGCTTTCTAAATTGTATTACACTTACACGTCAGGCTGGCACCCAGGCACCCCATGTACTGTTTCCTGCTGGCCCCACCCACCTGGCTGTATTGCTAGACAGAAGCAATGGAAAATAAGCATGGGGGTAAAAGGTGGAGCCCAGGTCACTGCCTGACACTACTGCTGCATATTCTCAACAATATTCTTCACTATTATGCCAAAATGAGATATGAAATTTTGCTTACAGCTTCACAAAGGACTTCCAAGTGAAGTGACTCCAGTTTGTGAGACATTTCTTTATGTCGCAACCGGTACCAACCATCAAAATTCGGTGACCTAAAGAATCGCCTAAAAAAAAGTGCATACTTTAATTTTAAAAATCTTTTAAAATAGTGTCAGTGATACAATACCATCATAAAGACATACAAAACATACAGTGCAATATCAGGTGCCATTATATAGAATAATACACATACTATAACTATTAAGTAACCTTAAAAACTGCATAGAAACTGTGCTCAATTCTGCAGCTGCACTGTACATCGTTTGCTAGAAGGCAGGAGTGTGAAAATCGGCTGTGCTGGAAGGCTGAAGTCTTTAATTATCCTGTTTGCCTTTATAAAGCAGTTTGTATAATACTCGTATAATATAATATAACTAGGGTGTGCGCCACTTCACATCTCTGCTGCACGCGTAGTGAAGAGGGGGGCTGAACGCAACCCAAGGAGACACGGTCACTCCTCTGAAACCCCGTCTTAAACGGTGATACAATGGGAAACAAATACAGTTTTTTTTTTTTATCTCCTCTTTGCTCAATCAGTTGCTGGCTTACTGCTGTTGCCGTGCTGCATGACCTGCATCTCATGAGGTGCTTTGAACATTTAAAAGCTTGTACAGCAGCTGTCTTTTGTCATCTACTCTTTGTCTTTTATTTCTGGCCCCGGGCATGGTTAAATCTGTTGGCACAAACTCTCGTCTCGCAGAACGTGAGTTCTTGATATTTTAGTTTATAATTTAAAAATGGAATAAGAATCTGAAAATCTAACAAAATCACATTAAAGTTTCATAAATTCTGAAAAGAATGATACCAAACATATATATGTAGGTTTTAAAATAAGCCCGATTTAAAGCATGACATAAAAACGTCACATAAAATAATTGCACTTTTAGGCTTAGGATTTTATATATACAGAGTAGATATAATACAGTATAATATAATATAATATACACTGAGTACTTTGAACCAAAATATTATTCAGCAGGAGTGTGTCAAGAAACACTACGAGGGCTCCTTTATACACAACAACAATATGTCTGCATAATGCCTCACTGTGACAGGCAAGTCAGAAGTTTTTTCTTTCTTTTTCTTCGTTGTCCAGACTAAAGAGAGTGTATTTGTGTGTATTTACTGCATTTTCTGAAACTAAGGGAGCTAGGTTCCAGTGATATTCTGTGCTGCCTTCACCACTCCAAGCAGTGCTTTCATTCTTGGGCCAAGAAGGTGCCATATCTGGGTGTTATGCTGCCAATGAGAATGGACTCCACTGTGCACCTTTAGAGGTTTGTGAAAAAAGATGTTTAAAAGATGTTTAAAAAAATAAAGTTGCTGGTGAGCCTTTCTGACAAAAGCTAAAATGTGTTGTGCCAAATCTGTGGTAGTCTCTCCCATGATTTAAAACTACTAACCCTTTTAATAACATCCTGACTTATTCAGAAGACAGTGAGAACTGCTTTCTACTTTGTTTTGCTATCCTTAAGAATCAGATTGTTGTCCTGTGATCACTGAGTAAGCAGGCAGACTTCTACTCTGTAAGCTGTCTAATTATTTTTGGTGATCAGTCCTATGATGGTGGTACCAACAACAAACTGAATGATGAAGTTAGAGCTGTTTCTGGCCACATAGTCAGAGGTGAACAAGTTGTACAGAAGGTGGCTCAGCATACCTCACTCTAACGTGCCTGTGCCTATGCCTAGGATCAGGTTGGAAGACCTGATGCTGCCAACCCATACAGTATATGTTGAGGTTTACCAGTTAATAAATTGAAAGGAAAGTTGCACTGGGTGGCATTTAGTCCTAAATTGAGGGCTTTAGTGGTCAGCTTTGTTGGTGCAACAGTGTTAATGCTAAGCTGTAGTCTATAAACAGGACACTGGCATAACAGTTTTTAATATATAGATACAGTATGCCATGTTGTTATGAAGTGTGACAGATCTGCAATCCTCTGTAGACTGGTTGTGATGCCCTACATCTTTTTCTCTATCTCTATAGTCCAGTACTGTGAGACTTTTGTAGCAGTAATCCAGCATATTATAACCCCTTGTAGGGCTGGTGACATGCTGGTGATACGATCTCCAGCAACAATACTGTAAGTAATCCTTGAGGATATACATGCCTATGTTCTGTAAGAATGCTGCATAGATCATTTAGCACATTGCTCTTGTTGGCTTAAGGAGCAATATTAAGCAACCACTAGAAAAACAGAACTCCTTCAGGTGATACAATTGGTGACAGTTAATCCATAAATATATCACATCAGGCAGGTACTTTGTAAAGAGAAAGAAATTTAAGAAGGTAAGCTTGCATTGTTTACCGTAAAACTCACACATCCTTTGCTTTTAACTGACAGCTCATTTCAATCCATATGAAAGACACAAAAGCCAACTGGTTGTATTGGTTAAGTCATTCCCAGTCGAGTCATGTAGGTTGTGTTAGCTAAATATCACTAACTAGTTGAAATACCCAGCGTTGCCCGAAAGGAAAATAATTTTTTTTTTTAATTGTTTGAGAAAAACATAATTAAAAAAAAAAACACAACTTTAAAAATAAAAATAAATTAACAAATAATAAACCTGGGTTCACTTCCCGGGTCCTCCCTGTGTGGAGTTTGCATGTTCTCCCTGTGTCTGCGTGGGTTTTCTGTGGTAGGCTGGCGCGTTGCCTGTGGTTTGTTTCCTGCCTTGTGTCTTGTGTTGGCTGGGATTGCCTCCAGCAGACCGCCCTGACCCTGTAGTTAGGATATAACGGGTTGGATAATGTATGGATAGATAAAGGCTCACTAATGTGCTTGTCTTGCGGTGTTGTATGTATATTATCATCTAGTTGATGCTCGGAACCGGCCAACTCTATTTAATTTGAAAAGTAACAGAGGCATGGTGCTGCTCAAAAATAAAGAATGCTAGCAGTCACCTGGTATATACTAACTGTGTAACAGCACGGGATCCTAGAAAGTATTTAAATCGTCAGAACTACTCTGGACATCTCTCTGCTAGAAGGATTCATGTTGCCGAAGTGCTCGCATTGTTTCTGCATTAGCAGCTAAGTGACTGTCTTTCTTAGGAGGTTTCCTTTTGCCGGTGTACTGGCCTCGCTTACGTATCCTTGGAGCTGGAGTCCTCATCCCGACTCTACATCTAACTTCCGGACCAGACAGACAAACACACTTCTACGCATAGAACTCTATTTAATTTCAAAAGCAACAGGGGTGCTGTGGCGCTCAAACATAAAGAATGCTGGCAGTCGCCTCCAGGTGGTCGTTTCAAGTGTCAACTGGATGATAACATGCATACAAGATCACCCCCACCCTACAGTATTTTTAGTTGACCAGTGAGGAACATGTGTACCAAGTTTCATGAAAATTGCTCTAGCCATTCAGACGTGATGCTTGAACATACATACACACATTGACTTTTATATATATACTAGCGACTGGGAGCCCAATCGAATCGGGCTACAAATTCTATGTTTGTGAAAAACATACTTTCTCTGCAAAGAATTATTTGGTTTTTTTAAGTCTTTGAAATGATTTTGTTATCATGGCACTGATTTGTGCTTAAAATAGACCTTTTCGGCTGATGTAATGAAGAGCTTCCTGTTTAAACGGGGCTGCGAGACGTGAACTCAGCTCTTCGGTGGTCTCATTTGATTTTTTCCGGCAAACATATTTTCAAAACAAACCGTATTTTACGACTCTAATCAGAGTCGGAGTAATAATTATGTTGGCGTGGTCATTTTATCAAAAAAAACAAAAACAGATGGAAAAACAAGTTGTAGACATAATAGAAACAAACTGGAACACAAAGCAGGACAATGGCAAAGGCACACTGTTAAACAAAGAAAATATAAAAAAGCAGTACAGCACACAGGAGAAGGCCACAAATATTAGAATATTGAGCACAACGAAACACTGAAGCTGAACACCATGTGACTTGCAGTTAACCCGATGATGGTAGTATATTTAATTGCATCTATCCATTCATTTATCCTTTGTAGGAACCAACCTAATATTTTTTAGAGTTACTTAAAGCTATATAGATAAGTACAACATAGGGCTAGCAGAATTAACCATCCCAATTTTTCATTCACTGATCACATACAAAAAAAAAAAATCTGCCTACCTGTAAAGCCCCATCCAGTCTCCTTTAAGAACAGAAGTGAGCTGAGGACCAGAATGTTCAAGTGTCTTCATAAATTCTTCCCGACTGAAAGACCTAATTTGTGGTGGATTCTTAGTCAAAAAAATAAAAATTAAAAATTGCTGATTTAATTATTAACTTCAAATTTAGAAACATTAGCCTTTTCTACTCAAAATATTATGGATTTATCAGATTCTGGTGAATCAATCTCATTATAAGAGGTAGCATCAGGGAAATTTTCTTAACATTTTTGGAACATCTAAACACAAGTCAAAGGGCAAGTTTAATCTCAGTTCAGTACAATGAAGTAATTTATGTGACTGAATTAATTACACCCAAGTAACTTATATAATTGTTTAAAATTTTCCAGATGCCTATACCCAAAGCAATACATATGATCATGATACTTAATAATTCCTATATTGTCATATAAAGGGAGATTCACTCGAAAGAGGCCCCAAATATTCTGTAATAACTCTGGAAACAATGTGCAATGTGCTCCTCGGTATATGGAGCTTCGAACAAGCTGGGAAGCCCCTGCATTGGAGCGATGAGGTAGGCGCCAGATAGCTGTTGCAATGTTTAACCTCCATCTGCAACTTCTGGGTGCATACCACCCATACCCCTTCACTCAGTCACTTGATTTCTCATCAGGATGGTGGTGTACAGTATTGAGCAGCATGTCTTCATGGTGCAAACCTATTGGGACACCAATTTGTTTAAGTAATGTCAGAATCAACTGGATGATCGTGAGTTAACAGAAGGTTACTTCCAGCAAGATGGAGCAATGTGTCACACATTGGCAAGGAGCCAGCCAGAAATTGAGTCCTTCTTCTGCAACAGGGTAATTTCAAAGGGGCCACCATGGTCGCTGGATCTGACACCACCAGACTTCTTCCTTTGGGGTATGCTGAAAGGAAAAGTCTATCAGAACAAGCCTCGTACTGTGGAAGATTTGAAGGAAAACATCCAACATGAAATTGCTGCAGGAACATGGAGTGTCGTGTCAAATTATGTCTGGCAGAAAACAGAAACCACTTCCAGCATCGCATGTAATGTAATTGATTACACATACATCAAGGCATATGGCATATTTTTTTGGTTTGGATTGCTTTATCCTAACAGGAGTTACAACACAATATTTGGAGCCTCTTTCAGGTGAATCTCCCTGTATAATTTATACAACTATAGCTACATTATTTGGAGTCTGCTCCTCTAGGTTGCCATCCATATGGCTGCAACTCAATATATACTGCATGCAGACACTGTCAAGAGGTTTAGTAGTTCTACCAAAAATTAGAATGGGTAAGGCACGTGATTTAAGTGACTTTGATTGTAGTATGGTTGCTGGTGCTGGATGTGTTAGTTCTAGAATTTCAGGAACAGCTGCCCTCCTGAAATCTTCACACACTTACAAGTAATAATTTCCCACAATAAAACCCTTCATTATTAAAATACTAAGGACACAAATTCATGCAGTGTCTCTTGACAACTGACTCAGAGAGCCAAAAACTTAAAATGATGAGGAATTCGGCCTTCATGCTAGCAACTGTAGTAATGAGATGAACTCATTTATATTAGTTAATATATTTTTCTTTACAGATTAGCCTTTTTGAACATGCTTAGATGTAAATGTAATTAGTTAGAGGCAGTATTTCTCATTATTCAGGTAAAGAAAAAAAACAGGAAAAATACCTTCCAAGGCATTATGGCCTTCTGCAACGGCATCAGACTTGCCATGTAGCGTTCCTAAAAATTGACAAATATAGATTTAACAAAAAAGTCCAATAACAGATATTATGACTGCATTAAAAACAGATCACTGATAAAGCACATACTGTACAAATGCCATTCACTGTGTAATTATGTTTATTTCAAATCTTTTTAAATCTATTTATGATTACCTCTGTATATAAGTGAAAAGCAATGTCACTGTTTTCTGGTATTTAAACTTAAAAGAAAATATTGTAAGGCAAAGCAAAAACTAAAGTAACAGTTTAGGAAAACTAAACTAGAGGAATCCTAAATTAACAGTCCATTATGAAATAATGAAAGCTTAAATAACAAAATACAACACAGCAGTGTGACTTTCGAGACAGTCCTGCTAATCTAAAATTCTAAATGATGTGGAATATCCAATCCATTTTTCAACTATTGATCATCTTTTAAAGCCAGCTACAGTGATGGAATGGCTTCTATGAAAAAAGAAAGGATTGACAGCATTTTTAAAAATCAAACATTATTAGATGGAATATAATACATCTCTCAAAGGCAAAATATCCTGAATCTCTGCATGTTTGTTCGTGTCCTTAACCTAATCCCAGCAAGCTTTTTCAAGATGTTTCCAATGTGCTAATTGATAGCGTATTAGAAATAGTTGACTGTTCATTAGACAGTGGCACCCTCGTAGATCTTTTAAAGACTGCAGTAGTTAAACCACGCCTTAAGAAAAATGATCTTGACTCTTCTGTCTTTGATACTTTTAGACCTATTACTAACCTTCCTTTAAGTAGACAGTTTTTCAACAGTTAAATGATTGATTGAATAAAAGTATTCTTGATACGTTTCGGTCAAGTTTTAGACCGAATTGTAGTGCAGAAACTGCACTGGTTAAAATGATTTGCATGATAATGTGTACACAGACAACATACCTGTTCTTGTTCTCTTAGACTTGAGCACAGCATTTGGCACCACAGTCCACAGCATTCTTATAAATCGCCACAGACAATAGATAGGTCTTTCTGGTAATGTCTTAAACTTGTTTCAGTTTTATATAACAGGTAGAAAATTCTTTGTAAATTGTGGAGATTGTATGTCAGAGGTCCATGATACAGTATTGTATATTGACTACCATAAGGATCAATTCTGGGCCTGCTACTTTTTTCAATATACATGCTCCCATTAGGCCAGATTATTTAAAAAATGCAAGGTGAACTACCACATTTATGCAGATCACTTATCTATAGCACCTGATGACCCTGAGGCTCTGTACCCTTTGATAAAATGATTTAATAGCCATTACAATATGGATGAGTATTATTTTCCTCAAGCTAAACTAGGAAGAAAATTATATTTTAGATGTTGGAGGAAATGAAAACCTTGATCAGCTGGTTTTTAAAATCAAGACAAAAGTAAACATGAATCTAAATTTCAAATTGCATATTAACTATATTATTAAGACTGAATTTTTTTATTTAATAAATATTGCAAATTAATTTGTCAAGATGCTAACAAATTAATTCGTGCTTTTATTTTAGCTGAATATATTACTCTAATGCACTCCTAGCAGGACTGCCTAAGAAAAAAATCAATCGGTTCCAGTTAGTTCAGAATGCAGTAGAATACAATCTGAGCACATCTCACCAATCTTAGCATTGTTCCATTGGTTACTTGTGTCCTTTAGAACTGACTTTAAAATACTTTTTTAATTGTGTATAAAGCCCTGAATAATCTTGCCTTTCCTTATATTCTTAAGTACCTGTCTCTGGATTATAGTAGCTATAGTCTTAGATCCTCAGATACTGGTCTGCCTATTATTCCAAGAGATAAACATAAAATAAAAGGTGAGGCAACCTTTTGCTATTATGCACCGAAAATCTGGAATACTTTATTAACAAAGATACACCAGGCTAATACTACAGGAGATTTAAAAAAATTCTAAAATCCCTGGCTTTTTCATAATTGCTTTTTTACATTAGTGCTAATAGACTATAATATGTAAAGCATATATTATATACTTTATAGATTTGCAATCATTGGTAACCTCTACTAATACCAGTTTTCTACAGTTGTATTTGCACCACTGTCATCTGATTGAGGTACTCCTAGTCGGAGCTGGCCTGTTTTTTTGACCATAGAACCCCTGCAGGTTTTTACTCCAGTATCTTGCTGGCTGGAGGTTTTATACTTTTTGCTTAGCTCGTCCACCCCCTATAAGGGGGCGCACTACATGCCAGCCACTTCACGTTTCTGCCGCTCATGTTGTGAAGAGGGGGGCTGAACACACGCTAAGGAGATGCAGTTGCTCCTCTGAAACCCCCTCCTAAACGGTGATACATTGGGAAACAAATACATTTTTTTACCTCCTCTTTGTTTGATCAGCTGCAGGCTTGCTGCTGCTGCTGTGCTGTGTGATCTGCATGTCGTGCAGCACTTCGAACATTTAAAAGCCTGTACAGCAGCTGTCCTTTTGTCTCACTGCCTTGTCTCATAGGACGTTAGTGTCTCTGAGAAAATCACGTCTCGTCTTCTTCCAAAGCCTTCCAGGATGTTTTTTTTATAATAGAGCAATTTAATTAAAACTTTCCCAAACAGTACTATGTAAGGTATTTATTTATTTATTATTTTTGTGATTCATTTTGAATATATAATTATTTATTCTTTGAACTTGTAAATTCTGTTTTCTTTACGTTTTTCTAAAGCACTTTGAACTACAGGTTTTGCATGAAACTGAGCTACAGAAATAAGTGTGTTTATTAGAAACACAAAATAGCACTGTTAAAATATGACTAAGATGCAAGGACAGCAATCAGTTTTAAACTATTGGTTTTAGTGAAACATCTGGGTACTCCAGTTACATAAGATATGTTTTAGAATAATGTGTGCTGGATATCAAAGTTCATTGTCTTTACTGCATTGCACTGGTGTAAGAGTCTGTTGGCTGTGTTTCTCTATTCCCTGTGGAGGATTACAGAGGATTACTACAGTTTGCCTTTTGTTGTCATAGCACAACCTTGAACTACAGTCAACTATTAAAAAAAGATAAACAAAGAAAATTGTTGTAACTAAAAAAAGCTAATGAGCAGTGAGAATACGAGAGTGGCTAAAGTTAACAAAACAGCTCACTGACTCAGATGGGCAGCACTGGTATCACACGAGTCAGTGCTTTGGCCTGACAGTCCAGACATTAGCTTTCTTTTTCTCACTAGATTTTTATATTTTTTCCCAACTCCTGGAAAAAATGACATTTCAAGTATAGATCTGGACTTAATGGATAGAAAATGTAACTTATGGACTAGAAACAAATGCAATCTCAGAATCTTAGTGTCCACACTCAGTCCAGGATGATAAGATTGTTAAAATAGACAGACACGTGCATTGTTAATGATTTCTAAAGACACTAAATAGAATCTTCTAATTGTGTAACACTGAGATATTATTTGTATACCATAGGTAAGATATTACTAATGCTAAATCATTATATTTTTAATGGAATAGCAATGTCTCACATTTCCACTTGTACACTGACACCACTGCTGTCAGAGGAGTTAAGTCCCTACCAATGGTATGATGAAACTCTGTGTTAGCTCCAGCAAATGTCTTCTTAAAATGGCACTCTGTACTTCTGATGGTCTTTTCCTCTGAATTCCCTATAAAGCATTTAAAGAATCACATAAAAAAGAAGCTTTTCGTCAGTAATCCAGTCTCACATTTTCAGTTTAAACAAAATAAACCCAAACACTTGCAAACAGAATTAATAATAGTGCCTGACTTGCTATTAATCGAAATACCAATAAATTAAGAGACTAGAGAGCAGACAGTATAGGTTCAGTTCTACACAAAAACTAAAAGAGTTCCTATTGTAAGCACCTCTGTAAAAATAATACATTTATGAAGTGGCTATAGATGGCTTTCACTTTAAGGAGGTAGTAAATAAAGTACAGAAGATGTCTGTAATTCTCTTGAACATATTTTTATTCATGCAAGTTATTTCAAAAAAGCATATTATTTCCAAAACAAGAAAACTCCTATTTAATTGAAAATATCTGAATTAGAAAAATATTTAAAATAGTCTAAATTATTTAAGCAAATCAAAAGCATTTAAAATGGAGACAATCATCCCGAGTACTTATGGAAAGTGGGAAACCCACAGGTGAATGCTGGCCTTAGAGAAAGAAACACAATTAGCATCTAGCAGGGTAGACATCCTGTATCCTATCCAAGAGAATAAGATCCACAAAATCAAGTCTGTGTGGCATCAAACAAGTCCAAGTTTTTAGCAAATCAAGAATAGGACCTAAGTTAAAGCTGCAAAAGATCAGCAATAGCAAGCCAGTTATTCCTCAAATAGGTCAATTCAGCAAGAATTTGAATTGTCACCACCTATTTATCCATCAATTTTCTAACCCACTAACCAAGGCCTGGGCTGCAGGGAGCTGGAGTTTATCCCAGAAAGTTGGGGCACAAGGCAGGTATCAGCCTGAGACATAGTGAAATTCTATTGCAATGCACACCCACAAAAGGCAATTTAGATATGACAATTAACCTAACCTGCATGTGGGACGTAAGCCAAAGACCTAGAGAAAATATACACCTACACTGTACAATGTGCAGGCCCGGAATTTGAATCCAGCACTCTAGGGTATGAGGCAGCAGCATGAACACACAGTGCTGCCGTGTCGCCCAAGTCACAATTATAATTGATTCAAAAAACAAATATGGAAGAACAACCAAACAAACAATCAGATATACAAAATTAGATTTTAAATGTAGTGTAAAGGCATAAAGCATGTGTCAGCAAGCCCTCTCAGCACCATAAATCTACCTTCCTTTATTTAATGAGAAGGAAATACAAGTTTACTCATAAGTAAATAAGTTGCTTCAGCCTAAGATGAAACTCCCCAAAACAGATGAAAACAGAGTGTGCGTCTGTAGGTTTTTTTTAATGCCATAAATCTTTTTTCAAAAATGTATTTTTACTATGCAAGCTTTCTTCAGTCTTTAAATACTGTACCTGTTCCATAGAATTAACTCAAAGTCAGGAAGCAGTGTGATGATTGTGATGAAAGATTGATTCAAACTGGAAGAAAGTCCTTTAAAGATGAATGAACTTGCCCTGCTTATCGGATTTGTTAAGTCTCGTATCAGTTGTACAGCTGAACACACAGGGTATGCAACTCTACACAACATATGGTCTCTCACTCTGACAAAAACAGACATTGAGCACCATAAAACCCTCTGCTATATCATATTATGCATCTTATTTTTGACATGTATATTAAAAATGCAGTTGGTAAAAGATTGTAGACATGTGTGCCAAGAGCCTGCAACCATTCACAGGGTCACAAGTGTAGGTTTTGCTGAGCAGTGCACAAAGTCTACAGGTACACACACATAATAAAAACAAGTATAAAAAAATGTATATTAAAAGAACAATTATATAATAATATAAGATAATGTTAATTGGTAATTTAAGGTTTCTTTACCATAAGAGAGTCTGGCATGTGAGGTTCAGTTCTCATACCCCAAAGTCAGTTCTTAGCTATACTAAGAACAAATATTGTATCTCTCTTTCTTATTGGCTTCAAAAAAACAAATGTGGCCAGTTATAATCTGAGACTGATCTTAGAAGGTGAAAGCCCATGAAACTAAATATTTCTTTGCAATAATCTGAAAAAAAAAACTCATAAAAATGGAAAATGCTCTAGTTAACTGAAAACAATCCAAACTTTCAGCAAATGGACAAAAGTCAGAACAAGTGTAACTCAGTATAATATGGTTAGAATCACATCATTTTCACATAATTATATAATAGAATCCTAATTTTTATATGAATAACTGTATTGCTGTGAAGGAGTTTTTTTTTCCCCAGAAGTCTACAAGAAGGTACAAGAGTATGTTTAACAAATGCCATGCAAGTTAATACATGCAAGGAAATGTCAATGTGAACTTCGATAGGCAAGCTTTATATTTACTATAAATGGTGTGCACTTTAACATGGCCCCTTCCTTTACTGCATAAGCCAAATAAATAATTTCCTTCAACAAGACCATAAATGGCAATAACTTCAGAAATCACATATATGTAACACCATTACAAAAAGCAAAATATTACATTAGAGAAAAAAGACAGACTTTTAATTTCTGAACAAAATAGAATTCTACATATCTGATTTTTAGCTTTTAAAACTATTTTTTTCAAGCCATTTATTTATTTTGTAAATTCAAGAACAGGATTAGACTTTTGCTTACTTTTAAAAGCCTTTTGATTAGTGCCTTATCCTTGTGAAGGTAGGTTTTGTAAGAGGTATACACACCTGAGGGAAATAATTACATATAATTTAATCAATCAATCAACAAAACATTCATTTTCATATTGCAAAAACACCAAACAAGACTGATTTTTTTTTTGTAATCACAGTTAGGAAACGAGTCATGCACCTTGTAAACAACACACGTTTGAAGTCTTTTTAGGCTTTCCAAATGCCTTGCTTATCCAATACTGCTTGTTAAACCTGCATAGAAAGGAGTAGGCTACACCATCAGATCCTGTACTTCTGTACCTGATAGCAGGTTTTAGTTTTTATTTAGTAATAGCTTTTAGACATTTTTCTAATTTTAGATTTTCAGCAATTAACTTTTAGTTTTTGTCACAGCAAAATTGACAATAAGAACATAGTATTGCAGGCGTGTTTTTTATTTAATTGTTAAACTGTGTATCATTCATGTTGTACCTATCAACTTACTACATACAATTTTACTGTCTATGATGAAACTCGGTTTTTCTTATGATGATGTGTCAGTTCAAGGTTTCCAGTATAGTCAAAAACTGCTAGAATCAAATAGATGTAATTTTGTTACTTTACCCTGCAACAAGTTTAAGCAAATAGTTATTTAATTCCAGAAATACTTTTATTTTATTTTTGAGAGTCCCTTTGTAAGCAGTAAGATCACCTCAAACATATCATTTTATATAAAGTCAAAGGAATCCAATACAAATAAAAGCAAAGATGATATTAATAACACAGGACAATTAATATCAAATATTAATAAATATTTGAAAGTCAAAATCCTGAAGTAGTTTAAGAAACGAGCTGGAAAAAGAAGAAAGCCATTTATATTTACATGTAGGGATATAAATGTAGTTGTTACAGTCACCCATAGTGATAAAGAACAATGAATAGGGTAAAAACGGCTTTCGTTATCAGTTTTACAGCCAAGTGCAAAAATCAAATGTCCCTTTTGGATGTATGCCAAAAAAATTACTCAACAGAACATGCATCCAGCTGATGGGCTGATCAGGGTATCTTTGACACATAAAATAAACTGAAAAGGAAAGTTTAAAGGCATGAACAAAAGTGGATTTTTCCATCAGACTTTACCATTTTCTGTAATCCTCTTTCAGAGCACAGACTAGCAAGGAAATGTACATGTGCCATGCTGACTCTAGAGGAAGAGGGTGACTGAAAAACAAAACTTTTTTGTGTTTTTTTTTTTTTTAAGTTTCTAATTATTACAGACTTAGATACTAGAGATTCTCCCATTTGACTTAATTTATAACTATAACTTTTTTACTACTTATGAAAACACTACACTTTCATTTGAAAATATGCTTTAAAAATAGATATTTATTTTCTTAAAATCACTTACCCGGTTTTGTGTCCAAAGTCTTCAGCTTTGCTAGCTTCTTCACTTTTACTTGTTTTGGCAAATCACCTTTAAATTTAAATTGGACAATTTTTATCACATGAACGTGGCATGTCATCCTTATGTTATAAGACATAGCTGTTGAGATTAAAGTTTACACTAGGGCTATACAGTAGGGGACTGGAAAGGCCACTGATTCTTAATCTTAGTCTCATTTTGTTTTTTATTGAGGTTGTATATCTGACTTCAGATTGAGTAAATTAGAATGTTTTTCTAAGATATTTTGATAATTTGAATTCAAGAATTTAGTTCAGAGAATGATATTCTGTTTAATACCATTTTAAATAAAATGCTAATTAAAATGGTAATTTACAGTGAATAGACTTATGTAGATGATCATTAACTGCCACAAATGAGCCTTTGTAAACTGTGTTCTGTCTATTCACGACTAAAGGCCCTGACACATTTTATGAATTTCCAGTGTTATTTAGTTGTAGCCTTCTCTTACATAATCTTAGTGTGTCATTGGCAGTTGGCGGTACGTTCCCGTGAAGCCGATCACCTAATGTGACATGCCCAATAACTCAGTCCAACTAGTGTGTGACACACTCCAAAGAAAATCAAGCAGGTTTGATGCTCATCTGGAAGTAAAACGTATCTAATGTAGTGACAAGGAATAATGAATATGGGTGTTTTAGACCTCACAGCCTGAGGAGAAAATTGTCTGATGCCTCAAGTTTTACATACCACAAAAGAATGTAAAAAGTCCAGAATTGTAGTGGGACTTGCTGTGCCTGTTAATTCTTTTATAGGCATTGGTTGCCAATCCTATCAACTTAATTAATTCAAAATAACATCGAGTCTAGTTGTGAAGGTCCCAAAAGTTCTAATATCTGCCACTCTACTTGATAACTTATTCCATGTGTCTTTGGTTCTCTGTGTGAAGAAACTTCCTAACGTTTATGCACAGTTTACCCTTAACGAGTTTCCAACTGGGTCCTTGTGATCTTGTTGAACTCATCTTTAAACAAGATGTATATAGATGGTCCACCCTCCTTCTCACTTTAGCAGGGAGAATCAACACTGTTAAGATGAACATCCTTCCGAAGCTTCTTTTTCACTTTCAAACCATTCCCATATACATTAATTAAGATCATTTTGGACAAAAATCTTTGAATGCCTATCAGACAGCCTTGATGTCACAATCACTCCTACCCCATTAACAGTTGTGTTTGATGCATTCCCAGATGGGCTTAAAGTGGAGAAGAACAAACAAATCGTAATTTCCATTACCTCACTACTAGCACAAAGACTTACCTTGCTCAACTGGAAGAATCCCAACCCACTACTTTTAGGATGGTGGATAAATGATACCCTATACTATTTGAAATTGGAAAAAATCAAATTCTCACTTAGAATAAGCTTCTATATCAGTGATGCTGTGGTGTAAAATTTTGTATATAAGTTGATAAATATTTTGTATGTCTTTATTTGTAACTTAGACATTAGTGGTATATCATTGATAAAAACAGCAATGGTTTGATGGTTAAAAACCCTCCCCCTCCCTCTTTTTAGGACTAAGTCTTTGTAATTTTACGACAGGATTGGGGGAAGTGCCTAAATCCAGTTTGACAGTGATTCTCTGCAGGTCTCTCTCAATCAACTCCCAATTGGAGGCCAACTATCTAGCTGGCAAGCTTCATTCACCTTAACAAATGGTATTGGGGGCAGTTGTGAAACCATTGTGTCGCACCAAAATTCTATTGGTCTAAAGTTGCCTGAAGCCATTAAGTACCACAACGGCCCATTGACTATAGGGTTTAGACAGAAAGTCTATAAATTTGCTTGCTTTACCCCTCCCTCTCTCTCTTGTACAATATGATGAAGAAGCATCTCACACACCATGAACTGAAAAGTACAACACAATGAAGAGCACAGCTCACCCATATTGAGACAGCCATGCGGCCTGTTCTGAAGAAAGCTGACCAAAAATGAGGACTTAACTAAAGACAACTACAAGTCTGTGTGCCGCCTGAAACTACACATCAGCATTTATCAGGTTGTATGGTTTCCAGTGTTCACTTGTACTTTGCTTATTGTTATTATTTATGAATATTATCAATAATACATTATTTAAAATATAATTTAACTCTTGCCTGTCTTTTAAAACACCTAATTGCCTCAGGTTATAAATGTAGAAGGGAAGGTGGGGAGAAGTTATATGGTATAGTACCTTATGAACATTGATAAGTCTGTGAGATTTGAGGCATTCTGACAAATGCTACACATTAATAATACAAAAGGGGAAAGCAGAGTAATATAGAACTTTACCAAGACAAAACAAGGGAAAAGAATACTCTTCCTTCCTTGCTACTTTCAAAGATTTGCTTTATTGGCTGTCACTCCTCCCTTTTTTGGGTGGGGTTTGAGTTTTGTTTTTTGTTAAGTTTGATTTGATTGTTTGGATTATTATTTGCTTTTAATTAAAATCCATAAAATAAAAAAACTAATTTTTAAAGTAACAATCTTGATCCACTGTATGCTTTTTAAAGTAACAAGTCTCAATCCACTGTGTCTCGATCCTTTCTCCTTTTGCTTAAAATGAAAAGGTTAATCTCATTTAATCTTTCCTAATAACTCATCCCTTGCAGTCCTGGAATCAGCCGAGTTGCTCTTCTCTGCACATTTGCTAGTGCTGCTATGCTTTTTTGTAGCCCAGAGGCCAAAACTGCAACACAGTACTCCAGATGAGGCCTAACGAGTGCACTGTAAAACTTGAGCATAATCTTCTTTTACTGCCAATTAGGTTAACATATATAACTTTGAGATCTGGGGGAAGACTGATTCAAGTAGACAAAGAAAGACGGTGCAAACTCTTCACTGACAGTGACTCTATTGAGATTTGAATCTAGGTATCTGGAGCACTGAGGCAGCAGTATCAATGCTCTAAACAATATACCCTTGTTTTAAATAATTACTCAATACAGAAACAAATATGTGGTCCAACACTTACCAGACATTTTTAAGTCTCCAATACGGATAATATGGGGCCAATACTGGAACGTTTTTATAAAAAAAGGGTTTGTTACCCCTAATATAACATTTGGCCTGGTTAGAAGGAAAAAAAAAGAACAAAGACCTTTTATAACTATACATGGAAAAAGCAAAGATGTATATTTTAGCCAAACTGTTTTAAAACATGACTATTTGCATTGTATTTACATGTTTAAGTATTAGAATAATGTAATCGGAATTTAGTATATGAATAGCAGAGCAATGTAAAGAAACTAATTGCAAAACCAGTTAGCTAATTTTCTACTTCAAGTCTATTGACACTTAAGTGAAATACTCACGGTGCTTGTGTTCGGGTTGTATACTCTTTGAACTCACTATCATGAATTGTAAAATAAGGTCGATAATCACAGCAGTATTTTAAAGGTGCAATACAGCTGTAAACATACAAAACAGAAACAGAAAAAACAAATCTAGCATTGTTGGAACAAATTAATATCTGCAGCACAGACCCAAGACATGAAGCATTTACTGCACCTTTTTATTTTGGCTAGCAACTCATATTTTTGTATTTTAATAATATTTTATATTTTTACAAAGCAACACAGAATAAGAATTTACCAGGTTTATTCCTACATAAATATCCACTATACTCTTGCTTGTGTTGTGTTGTTTTTGTTACTAGTCTATTCTGCTTCTACTCTGATTTCTAAAACAAAGAAAACAAATTTGACTACTAAAGGTCAAGCAAATATCAAATTTTAGCAAAAATATGATTAACTTTATATACAATTATTAACTGAATTATTCAAGTACCATGAATATGTAGAGAAGGTGAATGATAACAAAGAACATTTTATACAAAAGTCATTTAAAAAAATCATACATGTATGTTGTATTGAGGTGCCTGGCTAGCAATGAGAAAAAGTGTTAGATGTTGACTGCCAATCCTAACCCTAAGTCTAAGACAACTATACACTGGACAAAAGAATTTTCTTCAGGATAGTTTGGGCAGAAATGGGAAGACAGTGGGTGATACATCCTACATGAGTTGGGCACAGGAACAGACAGGTGTGGTTATAGTGCTAAACGCACTTACTCATTTGTGGGCACTTGCATTTTCAACCTGGATATCATAGTTACCCAGGTAACTCTAGCATTCTGCTGAGTGCCCCGACCCCAGAAATGATTTCCAGGAATGTTACTGAAAATTGCTCCTGGTTGAGGTTTATATGGTCTGAAGTCAGGAAGTGAGCTGAGCAAAGGTGTGCCAGTGAACAGTAAATGAGCCAGCTGGGATTGTCCAGCACATGCTCAAGTGGGCAATAAGACAAGTCATCATACTCAATAGTCATGATAAATTAAGTAGCAGTGTTGTAGCATGATTTTGTTTCTGTTTACTTATTTTATTTTTGTTTTCTGTTAATAAATAAAAATAATTTCATTGTATAATAAACTCTTTCTGGCCTTTTATTTTGAGTTGGAGTGACTTAAAGGAAGTTCCTTGTGTTATAATGCTTAAGATTTGATGCCAGGTCTCAATTTTCTATTTAAATCACTCATTAATGAGTCATTGATTAGTCAGTTAAAACATTTTAAAAAATCATGTTATGCTAATGCCTTATAGTTGGTATCTAAATTGCAAAAGTATGTTACTGTACTGTGCAACATTGAGGAAGTCACTTCTTCAAACTAAGCGCCAATTATACAGATGTTTAATTAACTCTTCTATGAGCCTAACATTTTTAAGTCATTTGGAAATCTACACAAATGCTTAAGATAAATAATTAAATGAAAATATCATACCTCGTAAGTGCAAGAACAGTTTCTGATGAGATGGTTGGAGAGGGGGCCATAATAACAACTGGTTCTCCAAGCAGCATCAGTTCCCACAGCATTTGAATGTGAATTAATAATGACTGGAAACATCTTATGATTGAAAAAAGTTAGTAAAAAACATATTAGAAAATATACTTTGCCAGTAAGCTTAATCAAGTGCCATTATAACATCAATCCAGCATTACATGTACTGTAATATGTGATAATAGGTTATTCATCCTCACATTCTTAAGCCAGTTACACAGTTCATTGTTGTAGAAAACCACTTGCCATCACCAAAGCACAAAGTACAAGGTAAGAACCAGCTCCAGACAGATAATAAAAGTATATTACATTAAATATTTAACAGCTCTATATATTCTAAATATATCAGGTGTGATGTTTTGTAACTAAATTGTGCTTTTCTATACCAAGCACACCTTCTGGGATGTGGGAGGTAAAGAAGAGTACCCAGACAAAAAATCATGGAAACACACAGACACCATCTGGCAGTGTTTTCAAACTGAGTATGAGTTAAATTTAGATGATTGCATTACACACCATATTTACATTACATAAACATTCTGTTATGATTTTAGTGCAATGAATAATTGAAGACACAGACTTTCTAAAACTCAATAGTGAGACAATATGCATGCTGCAATGTTCTACTTCTCCATCTATGAATATTTTATGCTGTAGTCAAAGACTACATAAATTGCATTCAATATAAACATGTTATGTTTTATAGATTGTATATGTATAAATATGTATGAAGTTTCATAAGTGCAGCATTTGTTGTTCATGTATAGCAGGGAATGTGCTATAAAAAAAGGGTGTGAGATGGCATGTTCAAGTATCACTACATGCTTAATGCATAAAATTATGATTACTGTGTTTTAGATGTAAACAACACACCTTGTGCTATAATGCATTATGTTACCGAGCGACAGGTCAAGCTGGTAGGACTGGTTCCTTCAAAGTGATGTAAGACAAAAAAATAGTCAAAAGCACAGAAAATGGGTTATAGCCTAGAAAAGTGTGGTAACTAATAGCTGGTCTAAAATTGGGAGTGGTTAAACAATTAGAAGGCAACTAAGGTGGATGAATTGCAGTTGACTCACCCCATCTCTAAACACTGTGAGCAGAGTGCTTCCTGGTGAAATCAGCTGATCTGTCTTTGCATCAGCTACTACCTTTTGTGCGCAGTATAACTGGTACACTAGTGTATTGCTGTGGACTCACGCCACAAAGCATTTCTGATCGCAGATTTATACTATGGTGAACTGCTGGTGGTCAGCCACAAACCCACAATGTCTATCTCAGAAATAGTCTCCTTTACAGCATGAGCTAATAGGAGACTTCCTAGACACTGCTTCTGAACACTGGAAGCAAAGTGATTCCTGGGCGCTCTCTCTCTCTCTCTCTCTGAGCCCTGACCTTTTCTGCAGAACACCACCACAACACTCCACCCATCCATAGATCTGTCTCCCAATTACAACACAGTTATGGCAATTACCTAATTTGCTGGTTTTGCACTTTAGTAATGCACAAGTGACTCATTCTTACCCACTATCAAGGTGCACTTGTTCCAGTATACAGTTCTGTACAAATCTGGTAGGCTTGGTCTTTCCCTGTTCACTAACAGACACAGAATAAATGCCCATAGAACTAGAATTTGCCAACCTGGGAGTGAGCAGCTCCTTACTTTTGTCCTGTCCAGTTTTTCAGCAGGATATAATTCTACACATCTTTAATTATTTGTCTCAGTTCTTCTCTAAGCAAGAAATTTAATAAACTGACAGGACAAATTGGGGAAAAAAAATTGATGGATCAATATTTGTTATCATACAAAGATCTGATATTGTAAAAAGTAAGGGCCTTTATTCACATCCCAACTTAATTCTGGTGGATTCTGTTTCTTGCTCCTGCTCTTTGTCTTTTTTCTCTTTTTTCATCATGTAAAGCACTTTGAGCTACATCATTTGTATGAAAATGTGCTATATAAATAAATGTTGTTGTTGTTGTCTATGGGTGAGGCCAGGAATCAGTGGGGTAGTGTGTTCAAGTCACGGCACAAGGGTTACTGGTGTCTAGAATATACTTTATCCTCAGGAGATCTAGGATATCCTCAATTCTGTTCTATTTGAAGTACTGTAGGTGGTTAAGCAGGTGAGAAAAAGGAAAGGCAGACATGAGAAGGAAAAGTGGGCATGCAGAAACAAGCTAGTTGCTCCAACTCACTGTCAGCAATGTTGGTGCCGAGCAAGTGAGTAAGAAAAGCAGCAGGTGGACAACCTCAACCCATTTCCCATAAAGGACTGAGAAAGCAGGGCTTTACTCCCAAAGGAGAACAGACCTATGCATAAAATGAATCACTATTTATATGCTGATGATGTGGTGCTTAGCTGTGCTTACCCATTAAAAGAAGTGGAGTTTCTTTTCTAATTAAATTATCAATTACTTTAATTACCATTTAATTTTATCTTCAAATTGGGGTGATGATGTACCTACAGATTGAACCTACAATGGATCAACTTATAGATGGTGCTCATCTCAACATGACACCAAAATCATCACTGAACATTTTTCTCTTAATGGCTAAGGAGGAACTTATCAGCCTTGGGTTGCATACAGGTAAGTTATTTTTTTAGCAAAATTCCTCCAAATGCATGTCAGCCTTACATTTTTTGTTTTCTGCTGCACTTCCTCTCTCTGACACATTAATACTTAGTACTTTCTTTGAACAAATTATTCAACAAAAGTATGTCAAGAAACACTACTGGGGTTCATTTGTACCAACAGCAGTATGCCTGCATAATGCCTCACTGGAACTGTGACAGCCAAGTTAGAATTTTTATTTTCTTTCTGTTCATATTGTTCACCCTTTTTTACTCATTCTGGTATGCATTTAGATCACAATCTATCTATCTATCTATCTATCTATCTATCTATCTATCTATCTATCTATCTATCTATCTATCTATCTATCTATCTAGTCCTTTATGTTATTTCTTTTTTCCAATACTGATAATGTTACCAACAATAAATATTTAATACTACAAACACAAGTCCATCACCTTTGCTGAGTGTTACTCCAATAATTAGAATATCTTCAAAATAAGAATTCCTTTGATGTGTATAAGGTCTCGCAGGGTCAAGAGCATATTTCTGAACTTTAAGTTACATAGGCATTCAAGATTCAAGGTCCTTTATTTGTCACATACACAGTTATACAGGTACAATATATAGTGAAATGTGCCTTGTATCTGCGTGAACAAAACCTGTCAAATGTGGTATCTTACTTAAAAAGATCCAGTTCATTTACAGTAGGTAGCACCATAGGAGCTGGTAGAAGATTCTAAAAAAACAAAGAGAAAAAAAGGCAGTATTAGTTTAATTTAATAACCACAAAATGGTATCAACAGGCAATGCTTCAGCTTCTGAAACCTAAAGTAATAATGAATGCAATCTGAAGTATCGTTTAAACTAAATTCCTTCTTATATAAGTTTTACTGTAATAATCAGATACATTATGCTCTCACTCTTCCACATTATCTGGATAAATTGGGAAGCACTAAGATTTGAATCTGGAGAAAACTGAAAATTACATACTGTTGTGTTCAAGTAATATACTGTACCAGTAACGGCGTACTGCACGATAATGTGCAGTGAATACATTTGCCTTGAGCATTCATAGTTTTCCTACATTTCCTACACATCCTACATTTTCTCTGTACATTTAGCATTTGTTTGCTCAGAGGATAATGTGCTTGCTGCTTCCTGAGCAGCTCTTCTTTTCTCCACCCTAGCGGCCCGCTGCTTCTCTTCTTTCGTCTGCATCTTTTCACGTTAAAACTGATTAAGTTAGTTTTTGTGTTGCAATTACTTAGTACATTTTCTTTAATTTTTCACTTAAGCTGGCACTTAATTCTTCAATCTGCCTCAAGAATAATTAAAGATATTAAGAGGTAGGGGAAGTGACCGCAAAGGTGGTAGGGATGAGAACGACGCCCGTACACATGTGCCGCACGGCCACCCTGCTGCGCACTGCAGAGAGTTGATCCTACAATAAAATAAAAATAAAAAGAGTAATAAAAATCATCACCCGGAAAGCGGATAGTAGACGTCACGTAGTATATGTGTAACAAATTTCAAGTGAATAGGTGAAACGGTTTGCGAGCTACAGGTGATTTAAAATCCTGGACAGACAAACGAACAGCCACGGTAGTGTATTATATAAGAAGATTGAATAGTCCTCAAAGAGAGAAAAAAATTCACAATGTACTTTTCATTTGGATATAACATACAGAATAATGAGAAGGCTCTGAGTTTATAAACATATATTTTGTTATCAATAAAATTCTCATGCTACAATTACAATAAGCAAATGTTAAATATATATTTAAACATACAGACTTGTAAATTCTGATTTAAGTTTCACACCTTTATGTAAATTTCCCTTTCATTTTCCTTTTATGTATATATAAAAATATGCTAAACAACTTGGCGATTATTAAGAATGGAATGAAACTAGGATAAAATCGTTAAAAAGAAATCACCAGAATTCGACAATATTTACTTCATGTATAAAAAAGAAGCCACTGATTACATATTCATATACAAACACTTACAGCATGTAATTGTCAGTAACCACTAAATACTGGAGAAACCTCTAAAGACTAGAAGGTAACAAAATGTGTGACATTATGAAGTATTAGTGTTTTGAAGTATGCTTGGTAAACTATAGGTCAGTTTCTTTAACCTGTATCACAGGAAAATTAATAAAAACATTTGTAGTAACCCCTGTCTGTGTAATGGAGTGATTAGTCCTCTTTCCTATTCCTCCACTACCATCCATATCAGTCTCCCCCAGCACCCACTAACCTTGCCTCTACTTCCTCCTGGTGAACCTTTCTGCCAGACTTTCTTTCTGAATCCACACTTGTAGCAGCTCTGTCCTCAGATTGCATTGAATCTTTACTTTTTGAGATAAGGTTGCTTGACTTGTCTAAAAGGATACCATACAGACTAGAACTATCCCTTGCATTTGTGAAGCAATTCAATCCTGAGATCTCTAGGGCTACACCTGGATGTAATGTCCCCTAAAATGGCAAAATGGTTTGAAAACATGTGCTACCTTCTGGTTGCTACATGAGGGAGTTCTTCCTGCTCTCCCCTTTAAATAGGCAATGGACAGTGAGGTTCCACAGTAAGGGACCTTCTGCTGTCATATGTTTGGCAAAACATCTCTTGCTAGATTGCCATCACCTTTCTCTCTTTCTCTCTTATTACTGTAAACCAGGTGGACTTACTCTTGTGTTTTCCAGAACACCATGCAAACCAGTTTTCTCCAACCTAGTGGCCTACAAAGCCTTGCAGGTGTGCTTCATTATTAACAGCATTGGTGTCTTTCACTTGAAGGTTAGCTGTTGAACTTTATTGTGTCCTTTTCCTGGTGACATTCATGATTCTAGCAGGTTGTGGCCAGTTATACACCCTTTTACACTATATGCAAACATAAATAGGGATCTGAGCTTCAAAATGGAAAAAACTGTACACCAAATAAAATAAATTTAATAAATTTGCTCACATTATCATTACATCAACATTAAAGCAAGTCTATTAAGTCTTTTTTTCTAAACTAGGGGGCTTCACCCCCTGCTCGCTTTCCTCGCCAGCCCCCGTGTTTGGTTTTCCGGATACACACTTTTAAGATTTTTTTTCTTTGAATTGTTGCTATTTCATTGGTTTCACTTTTATTTCAGAACTTCTGTAAAAAACAATATTTTGAATCTTTGGAGTCCCAATATGCTGAATCTTTTTAAGGAGGTCAGTGAGACTTGTGTTTAAGGACTTTGTACCATAATTCAGGATAGGTTTCTCTGTTTGGAATTTCAGCACAGACAAAACGGTCTTCATCATCAGCAGTTAATAATTTTTCTTGCAAAGTAACCAATAAATGCATGTGAGGTAAACTCCGTTTTTGAAATTCTCTGACTTAAACTTCCAAACCTTACAATTCTTACATACTTCTGACATATCACCTATGTCCATATATTCAATCTCTGTTCGCCTTTTTGTTATTTCTCTGAGTAATAATTTCTCTTTGTTTGCGCGAATGCGATATTTTCTTTGTTTTTACACTGTCGTTTTTTTCTGCTTTCATATTCTGTATCTTGCTCTGCATGGGTTTCGCGCCTACGTTTTTTTTGAGTCTTTTGAATTCCACTGTTTTCATTATCTCTAACCTGCACTGCATATGTTTGGCCCCCTTGTTTTTTAACTTCTTTATGACGTTTTACTTTGTTTTCTACTCTGTCTTTTATTTCTGACCTCGCTTTGTCCTGCTTTTTTTTCCAGTGACACCTGTCCGTGGTGATTATTTTCCCTTTTTCGAGTAATAATTTCCGTTTATTTGTGCAACTGCGATCTTTACTTTCATTATACTTTCTAATTTTTCTACTTTCATATTCTTTAATTTTCTCCATATGTGTATTACGGCAACTTTTTTTTTTTGAGCCTTTCGAATTCCACTGCTTTCATAATCTCTAACCTGCTCTGCCTGTGTATAGCGCCAATGTTTGTGAACGTCTTTATGAAGTTTTACTTTGTCTTTTACTCTTTGTGTTTTAGTTCTGAGCCCGATTGGACGTGCTTTTTTTCAATTCCACTTGTTCCGGGCGGATAATTACTTTCCTTATTTTCTGAATTTGCACCTAGATTATTCTTTTTCTTTTTTGCATTTTTTTTCTCTCCAACGCTTTTGAGTCTCTTTTCTTCGCGCTGCTCTTTCTTCTTTGCTTAATCGTCAACGTTTAATCTATAACGTATTGTCCTTAATACGTTTATATTTTTAAGTGTCTTCCGTGATCTTAACGTGAAGATCATGTCTCGTCTCCCGTCTTTGTCTCCCAGGATTTTTTTTTTTATAATAGAGAGATGTTCTTACAATGAGAAACACAACTAGAGTACAGCTAATATAGAATAATGATGCCGGGGTCTGGGGAGTGTTCTGACGAAAGTGAGTACAAAGTACCTCGAATGTCTGATACTCTGCTATTCCTTTGCCTGTTAGGGTAAGCAGAGCTTAAAGAACCAAAGTAAATACAACAATGTTAATGTATTTCACCAGTAGCAATACTGTAGATCACTGAAGAAATATAGTGACTGAACTACTCAGTCATTTATTTTTCAAAACCACTATTCCAATTTATGGCAATGAGGGGTGAGAGGCTATGCTAGCAGCATTAGCCACAAGACAGGATCTATACCTGGATGACACATCAGTCAAACGATACACTAACTTATACTGGCACATAACTCCATACAAAGCCAATTTAGACTTAGCAATCAGTCTACTATACACATCTTTAAGATGACCTGAGGAAGCCAGGGATGACGTCTAAACTTCACACAAGCAGTGAGTAAGCCAAAATCCAAACCTAAGACTCTGAAGATACAACGCAGTAGTACTAGGACTACTGTCTCACCCTCTGTGTTATTTACCAACACATGCATCCATTAATCCATCTATTCTTCTAAGTTCCAGCAATGACTCATTTTGCTCATTATTATTTTAACTTTATGCTTAATAAGGATGTTACAGTTTTAAATTACAAATCCATCTGTCAATCGAAGCAATTGTTATGAAAGCATACTTTCATGAAATAAAATAATACATTATACTTAAAACTAGACAAATATGTAAAATGCTGTATGCTTTTTACCTCCTGATAGGCCTGCTTTAGAGGGCTGGAACCAGGTTTGTCATTCTTTGAAGGAATTCTCACCTGTAATAAAAATACAGTAACTTATTAACAAAAGTGGAGTTTGTAATATGTTCAGATGGGCAAAACTTGCTTCCTGGATGTCACTGAACATGATAAATAGCCCTAACCTCTTGCCTGTTTTCTTCACAGGGCCTCGTTTGGCCATGCCCCTCTTCTTTGCCACTTTTGCCTGCCTACCATCTCCTTCCCAATCAAGTCAGAATCCAGACAGTATGCATAGTCTTTAAATAGCCAGTACTGTTATGTCACATTACTGGACTCATGTGGACAATTCTGTAATCATGTATCTCTTTCTCACTTAAGTAAACCAAGGCATTTTAACGGAGATAAAACAATAATACATGCTTTTTTTTTCATTTTTCTTTCCATTGTTTTAGGCAACATTCATTTCAAGTTATTTTAAATGCTTGGGCTAATTCGAATTCCAGTTTTACAACTTCTCAACAAAAAATCCACAACTCGTGTATGAACTCTTTGAACATAATATAACAATTCAGTGTTTGTATATATTTTGAAATTTACTGTTTCTGATGCTAGCTGTGTAGTTTACTGCCTAAGCTACTACCCAAATCCCCCCATTGTTGTTCAGGCAGTAAGTGATCACCAGGACTGCATGCAGTAAAGGATAAAAGTGGCAGTGATAAAATAAGGTGATTCTAATACAGCAGACAGACATATATGAGAAAAATAAAACTTGGTCTGTAACAGGGAGAAGTGGTAGATGGATAAAAAGACAATTTATCACAATGGCAAGGACAACTCATATTTGACACATAGGTGAAATGTTAGAAATCACAGGAAGAATGACCTAGTACATGGGACACTAAGATGCTGGGTAAACAAAATTATAATAGTTCTGCTGCGTGTGGGCTGGCGCTCTGCCCAGGGTTTGTTTCCTGCCTTGCGCCCTGTGTTGGCTGGGATTGGCTCCAGCAGACCCCCCGTGACCCTGTAGTTTGCATATAGCGGGTTGGATAATGGATGGATGGATAATAGTTCTGTTAATGAGCAAAGGTTATCATGGGTATATTGGTAAAGAACTGTCAAAGCAGTTTTCACAAAATTAATAAAAAAGCAATGCTAAATGATTAATCACATTACATTGTTTAAGGGCTGTAATTATCACGGAATATAAATGACGAATTTTAATGACAGAAAAAAAGAATCAATCACTGACTTCTATTTTCTGTAACAGTTTTCAATAATGAGCACCATAACAAGACATTTTACATGTAAAAAGCCAAAAGCTTATATATACTTCTGAAATTGAAGCACAGGCAGGTTACGTGTGTTGTTTAGGGTCATATCATGACTGAGAAGCCAGGACTGACTCCAGCAGCCTTGTGACTTAGAGCCCAGTTTCTCAGGCAGTGTTAGCTGCTTATGACAGGATTTGACAAACACTGATTAATACAGACTGATTACTGGTAAATATTGAACAATTTTTAAAATGTATTATTCACTACCTGAGTACTATATGAACATGTAGTATTTACCAAATTGTTGAGTTATCCTTTATTTCTTTCCTAATTTTGGTGCCTGAAAGTTGTACATACTGTACGTACTGCCATGTCAACCATGGATGGTGCTATGCTACAAAGAGTGAGATAAATCAGTATAAAGGATTGTTGTGTGCCTTTTGTCATAAGCAACACATCTCAAATGTTTGAAAAATTAAGAAAAAAGCCGTGAGATGTCCTTTACAAATTGGTTCAAGTTACATGTTCATATGATTATACTGAGTTATTGAGTAATACATGTTGCAGGTATTTAATTATTTTTAAATCACCTGGTATAACTGAGATTTGTATTTTCTGGCAAATATGCTAAAAGATAAAGAAAAGTATAAAGTAAACATATGAAATACTAGATGTGTTACTTGGCTTCAACTGGGAAATTTCATACAACAATGGCTGTTGGTTATTCAGGTGTTTCCCCAAAAATAAGACCGGGTCTTATATTAATTTATCCTCCAAAAGATGTACTAGGGCTTATTTTCAGGGGATATCTTATATTTATCTGGCGCCCTGCCCGGGGTTTGTTTCCTGCCTTATGCCCTGTGTTGGTTGGCATTGGCTCCAGCAGACCTTCGTGACCCTGTAGTTAGGATATAGCAGGTTGGATAATGGATGGATGGATGGATCTTATATTTATTCATGTATAACAATATACATTTATCCAAATACAGTCATCTCATCTTCTTCTGGAATATTGTCATAACTCTCCACGTTCAACCCCTGAATTCCAGCCTGAATTTCTCGCTACTCCAGCTGCTTTTAGGATCCTCCAGAATCAATGTGCGCACTTCGATGTTTGATGAATGGTACGATGTGCTGAAGCAAAATGGCAACATACAAATGCATTTGTGGTGCTTTGATATTCAAGCGTCGTTCCCCAAAGTAATGACACGTTATATTTTAAAAGTCTCATATACCATCTTCTGTGCCATCTTTTTTTTTTTGTACCTTTACAATACCATCAGAATGTACGGTGACGTATTTGAGCCACAGAGAAAAATAAATAAGGACATAATGAAAATGTCTATTTTGTGATTCAAGTGGAAATTTCGGCTTTAACCTCGAAATGTCCACTTTAACCTTGTAGTTTATCATTAAAGCAGACCGTCATTAAAGTCATCTTAAAACCGACCCAGCTGTCCCTTGTGATCCCCTGCCTGGAGTTTGCACGTTTTCCTGGTGGGTTTGCACAGTGTGCTCAGTTTTCTATTCAAAGACATGAAGGTTTGGGGATTTGGTGAAGCTACAATGACGCCAGTGTATGTGTGTGTGCTTGTGTTCAACTTGCGATGAGCTGATGCCCCATCCAGGGATTTTGTTTCTGTCTTGCGCCAATGCGCATCCCTGAATTGATAGATATAATCATTAAACATCCTTTTCAGAGTTATTGTGGCAAGGTGTCCTCGGAATTTAATGGATGTTTCAGGCGCACATGTCACATCGCGTGAAGTATAAACCTGGCCTTAGGCGCCTTCATTTTTCTTGGCTAGGGCTTATTTTTGGGGTAGGGCTTATATTACAGAGCAGCCTGAAAATTATGGTAGGGCTTATTTTCGGAGTATGTCTTATTTTCGGGTAAACATGGTATGTAACTGAGTTCTGTTCTGCATACAATATTTGTACATATTGTATACAATTTGTACAAATATGTACAGTTTGTTCTGTATACAATATATGTAGTTTTTTTTTAACCAAGGACTAATATAATTGAGAGGCAGTTTGTTGTAATGGTTTAGGCTTTGGTCCAGGACTACAAACCCTGAGGTTGTGGATTCAAATCCTTCTATTGACACCGTCTGACCCTGAGCAAGTCACTTCACCAGCCTATGCTCCAACTAGAATAACATGAGAAATGTAACAAATTGTATGTTAAATGTTGTAAGTCACCATGGTTAAAATCATCAGTCAAATAATAAGTAGTACAGTAATAATTAATATTAGGTCACTGGAGCTGCTTACTCTTGAACATACACCATTGTTCATGAGTAAAACATTCCTGCATTAGATCAGTTGCTTCTTTTTCCAGTGACTTGGCTTTTGTTGATGGTCACTGCAAAACACAATTTTCCAGGAAAGCATATTCTTTTTGAATTGAAACGGGTTATCAGTAGAAATAATGTGAAATCTGAGTATACAGTATTATCATTAGATGTTTACAAATTTCACTCAAGTACAGTATTTCTTTTTGTTTTTTTCATTAGTTGCATGTGGTCCACCTTCAAAGTCTACAGATGTTATTGTATATGCAAAGCAGTGTTTGAAGTGCAGATACTCTATGTGTTACACCGATGTATTAACACGAAGAGTGAGGAGTACGGAGCATTTCCCCATTAGAAATTCAACTGCCACAATCTAAGACCAACATTTCTCCTTTGCAGTTTGTGTTACGAGCCTCAGGCCAAGGGGAACTTGGGCCTGTTACAAACCAGAGCTGCCATAAAGTATTGTAGCAAATGTAGCTAACTTCAAAATTAGGAGACAGTCACCCATGTTCAGCTCTGCTGGGTGCTTTTTCTAACTTATATATTAAAACTGAAAGAATATACTATTTCAACTAAAATAAACTATAGTCAGCAACAATTAAACCATCTTTAAACAAATGCAGTCAACTAAATTATGTATTCTTTAACAATAGTTAAATATGTTCACCTATCGTAAGTAAATGCCAGTAGCATATTCCTTTCAAATATATAAGTACAGTAATAGATATACAAATAACACTTGCCACTATCAATTAGCAGATTGCGTAAACATCACCATTGTCTGCTCTGACAAATAAGAAAGGAAAAAAAACATAAGTGCACTGCATTTTGTGAGGAAAAAAAGAAAACAGAGATACATACCGATGTTTTATAAATTAATTATTTGGAGCTAATAACAGATTAGAATGCAATACTACATTTGGGGAGCCACATCTTAGTCTCTTTATATAACCTAATGCATCTGATAGGCATCCTCTGTCTGTTAAAAAAATAAAAACACCCAGAGAAGCTTCCATAGCAGCTGCTGATGCTCTTTTCTTGTATGATGCTGCTCCCAAGCTCTCCTTTATGACATGCAATTGCTTTTATTACCCACTTTGCATTCTTTTGATAAACACCATCATCACAAACTACTGCAACGTATTAATTCAACTAAAATAATCTTTTGCTATTACAGCTTGCTTTGGCAGTGAAACTTTATTGCATACACTTTGTTGCTTTTCCTGTTGTTTTTTGCCAGAATCAGTGCATACTCCTTTCACCAATTGTTTTTTATTTGTACTCTATAATATTCTAATGGCACTTTCTGTCAGCACTTTTAGAGCAGGTAACGCAGAGGAATGCATGTATGTACCTCCAAAATAAGGAGACAGGCACCACATTACTGTGCCATTCAGGTCTGCTGGGTGGTTTATTCTGGTAGGAACTCTTTAACAAGAGTAGTCCATATGCTTTATTTCCCTCACTCCGCTATGTGGCGCCCCGTAGTACTGATCTGCCAGGCTCTTTGACTACTTAACCGTCTTTTATGTTTAAAAGACAAAGATATTTTGTAGGTCTTCCAGAAAACTAAAATAGTAACCCTTTTAGCTGCAAATTTATTTGAAATCACATAAATAATGTGTGTTGGGATTTTTTTTAATAACATAATCCTCACATTTGCAGCACTGAGGTTAGGGGTTCTCCCTTAATGTTTTAAGTGCCGTTATAGAAGGAGGATTGGTTTTCAGCACCACAACTGGAGTTTGTAGGTTGACGGAGTGGAATGAACAACCAAGATGAGGGCCAGTACGTATCTAAGAGTACCAGTAGTCAACAGCAAAAAAGCAGCACTTGTTAACCATTAAGCTTTGCAAGGCTTCGCTGAACTTTCTCTTTCTGTTCTTTTTTTTCCTGTCCAGGACAACACCTCATTTTCTGTCATCTATCCACTCTATTGACTACTAGTTCTATCACTTCTGCCGCGTCCTTAATTTGCATAAAACGTGGTCTCGGCGCAGGGTGGAGCATGTATGTTAGCATAACATTAATAAATTTTGGCAAACAAAATTTTTTTGAAAAATAAAAATACATCCATCCATCCATTATCCAACCCGCTATATCCAAACTACAGGGTCACGGGCGTCTGCTGGAGCCAATCCCAGCCAAGGAAACAAACCCCAGGCAGGGCGCCAGCCCACCGCAGGGCGCACACACACACAGGGACAATTTAGGATCGCCAATGCACCTAACCTGCATGTCTTTAGACTGTGGGAGGAAACCGGAGTACCTGGAGGAAACCCACGCAGACATGGGGAGAACATGCAAACTCCACGCAGGGAGGACCCGGGAAGCGAACCCGGGTCTCCTAACTGCGAGGCAGCAGCGCTACCCACTGCGCCAAGAATTGCGCGTATTAGTCGAGGTATAGCTGCAAATCTTGAGAGACGATCTACCAGAGATTATCGCAGGGATCTAGGTTCAAATCCCGCTCATGGCTCATTGCTGAATGAAAGAACATATTTTTCTTTTTTGATTAAACAAAAGCTGTTTAATGAATGATTGATTTGTCAAGGAACACTTGGAAAACAAGCATAGTTAAAATTACGCTTAAACAAACTGCCTGCCCATTCTATTGAATCATAATTATAACAAATAATAATGCATTTCACTTACTTATACAGTATAGCACCTTTACCGAGCTCTCAGATGACTGTTTAGATAATCAAGAGGGGTACAATAAGAACAAATAAATAATAGTGCACAGCCTTCTGTTTGTATGTATTTATAAAATTTGGGAAGTAATATATTCTAGTTGATGCTGACATTTAATTAATTTGAAGTAGGTAAAAGTAAATATTTGGAGATACTGTAAAAGGAAATGTTTATATACTTAACGCAAAACAACTATATGTGTTCTAGTAAACAGCATGCACACCACTTAGTTAATTATATATTTATATATAAGTCATTCTTTTATGCCTCTGGAGGCTGTATGATTAGAATCGTCTGAGTATTAAAGGTGTAGGTCTATTTTATAACCATATTTTATAACATCAATGTTAATATAGAGTATTACTATAATTATTATTGTATATTAGCATGGATATGAACCATTTGTGAAATTAGAGTTAAATACAAAAAAACATACCAGTCATTTATATAATATATATATATATATGCAGCTGGAGATCCACAAAGGGAGAAAATGAATCACGTATCATAAAGTACTTTTTATTCCATGCAGTCTTGCCCAGCGGTATACATAGGACAAACATCAAAAAGAATCGCAACACACCATCACTGATCTATACGCACACATAATCAACAGGATATACATTTAACTGGGACAATGTACAAGTAAGATTCAAGGTCAGTACTAAAAATGCCAGAGAGCTGGCTGAATCTGGGCTATCAAATGAAAATGCCATTAACAGACATTTGGACATAAACCAGGCATATGCAAACTTAAGAAGACCATGTTCACAATAAATAAAACTTTACGACCTATACCAGAACACACTGACCTAGCTCCCACACCTAATTTTGCTATATATTGCCTTTGATTCTTGTAAGTCTAAGCATTATCCTCTGATGAAGGTCCCTAGCAGGGGCTGAAAGCTCAGGAATAAAAACTACTTTATGATACGTGATTCATTTTTTTCTCCCTTTGTGGATCTCCA
>JANRMT010062792.1:26764870-26785955 GCA_026402145.1 Polypterus bichir lapradei | reverse complement strand
ACAGTATATATATAATTTTTACTGCAGTAATTCATTAACAATTATTGGTCTCTATATACCAGAAAGACTTTCCTAGGGTCTTCTGTAGGAAATATGTACACATAGTTCATCTATCTTTTCAGATAAAAATGAACTCACCCAAACAATGAATTAAAAAAAAAAAAGTTTTTAAATTGGCAAAGATGAAGTCAAGAAAAAAAAGTTTTCACTTCTTATGAATTGTATTTTTATAATTATACAGCATTTCATATTATTATTTTTAAAGCTCATTCTGTAAAATGAAACTATGATTACACAATTCAATGTTTATTATATTTATACATTATTATATCTTTCTTTACACATTTTGCACACATATTTAATAAATGTAATAAACTGCACCAAGAATGTTTAAAAAATCATTCAAAAATATGTACGTGAATGTAAATATATCCGCACAAACTGACACTCATGAGTAACATTTTTAGAAAGTTCAAAAAGAAATATAAATCACAAAGTGTCTGTGTGCCGACTTGAACAAGCTTTTGCAGAATACGTTAACTGACAAGAGACTGGCCCACCCTTTTCGAGTTTTGGTAGCCAACATGAGCCGTGATTCGCCAATTCTTGGTAGCTGACCAAGCTGTCATTGGCCAATTCTTGGTAGCCAAAACGGGTTGTGAATGGTCAATTTTTGGTAGCCGATAGGGCTGCAATTGGCCCGAGCTTTCAATTCTTGGTAGAATCTTGGTAGCAGAAAGCGATCTGATTGGTTTTCGCTACCAAGAATTACCTCGACTCATGGCTGCTCGTGGGCGCCACCATGCCACCCATAAAAATACATGTGTTGGCTAATTTTCTTTTTCCTATAATGTCACCAAATTTGGGTAAAATCAATCAAGTCATTTTAGAGATTTTGGGGTATTTAGTTTTTCTATTTGGTGGGGGAGGGGATCACCCTAAAAATTTATATATTGAAAAAATCTTTCTTAGTGGATCGGTTTACCATCCTGCCACATTTCAGCTTTTAAACTAAATTGGAAATAGTGTTTTTGTTGTTGAATGATTCAGTCAGTCAGTCAGTCAGTCAGCTAACTTTGCATTATATATAGATTTTTATTTTATCTTTGAGAATTATAAAGAATAGTATAATGTACTGTATCATTAACAGGATGCATCACAAAGGATGTGGACTATAACTGCTATCATAAAGAAGTATAAGATGGCATTAATAAAGAACAATGGTGTGTAATTTTTTCCAAACTAATAATTCGTGAAATAATATCACAGCATCTTACCTGTATGACCACCCCCATAACTGGCAAATTAAGAGTCTGACCAGGGATTGGGGCTGGCCACTGATCGATTTCATTGCACACTGCAAGAGAGAAATGGTAAACTCTTAAAAAAATGATAACAATCACTGAGAAATTCTGTTAACGAAACATTCAATCTATTACAAATAAGGAATATTATTTTGCTTGCAAGTTATAAAAATAAATCTCTTGGGGAATATGAAAATAAATATCATTGTATGTGTATATCTCTTCATATTTATGAAAATATATTTTCATACATCCTGCAATGGACTGGTGCCCTGTCTGCAGCTGTTTTCTGAATTGCAGCCAATGTTTCTGGATTGGTTCTAGCCCCACACAACCCTGGATTGAATCAAGTGGGTTTGAGAATGTTATGTTATGCAATTTTTAAAATTTATATACTTTAAAAATATTTCTTTACAGGACAACACAGATTTTAACAATGTTTAAGGGTCTAAACAATAAAACTCAGAGAATTTAGACTAGTAATTAGAGTAATCTATAAGTGCAAGATACTTCCTGTGAACTTCTTATACAAGTTTCTGCATTTCAGGCTTTAACACTATAGCACTAGCTTGATAAAGAGACGAATAGAACAGTTGTTTCAGAAATACTACTGAAAGTTCTTTATTACTGAAAATATGCTTTTGTACAGCTTTAATATCCATTTGCAAATTTTGTATTACTTGAATAAAGGTAGCCAAGATGGTTACACATGTAAGTTACCCTATTGCAAATCTAATGCATCATGCTTACACTACAATAAACTGGCCAAAGGCACCTAACTGTATACAGATAATACAATCCTTACCATGCATCTGTTTATAGAGCCTGCCTAATTTCAGGATCACGGGGATCTAGATCATTTTCCAGTCCAAGACAGGACCTAACTCTGAAAGGGACACTGGAGCTGTCTACCATCTCCAAATATTAACCTTTATTACATAGCATACTACTTCAAAATGTCCAGAAAGCTTCTTCCCAAACAAAATGATGCCTTATTTCATACCACAGTTTTCAGATTACCGTCCATCTACTGTATCACATTCATCCCTGGGATCCAGAATGGACTTGAATTATATATGTAGTGAATCTAGGCCATGACCTTCATGTCTGTTACATCAGATGGGATGGCGCCACACACATGTCTGTAATACTGCTGAATTCTGCCAGATTATAATGCAGCCACTGCCAATAGTTCAGGTAGTGTGTTGCAACATGGAAAAACTTTGACTTCTGCTTTCTGACCATTTTGTGCCATTTTATTCTTTGCATTTTTGTTCTTCTGGACATTTCATTCTTATTACGTTCCCTACTTATTTTTCATATATAGATATAGCACTTGGACAGGGCCAAAATTTCAAATTCAGGCTTTCAAAGGATTTACACTTTTTAGTCATTTTTAAACATGATTTATTTGACCCCTTCCAGAGTGATGTCTCTGTGTGTATTTTTCTGTCTTTTCTGTTAGGATGTTAGTCTGTAGATATAATACTCAATCATGAATCACTCCATACAAATGAACGTAGCACAGACTATGTTAAATTTTTAAAGAAACATGATTGAGTATCCTTTATAAAACAGTGAAAGAGAATCATACAGTTGACATTACCTAATATTTTATACATGATTTGTTATATAATAACACAAACATATTTAAAATGTCAGATTTCAAATACTATCATTTTTATTTGATGATTTGCTAATGCCTGTACAGTACAGCAGGCCTAATAAATTAGATCTGCTTCAGAATTTCTATAAAAGTAAACAGGGATGCAATATAAATTTAATACCTACCTGCTTCCAGGCAAGGGTCTAGTTTTTCAAAGTATTCTGGTGCAATAAGCTGCAATAAGGACTGGAAAAGATTCACATATGGTAGTCTTGAAATCACAACAAGAGACTAAAAAAAAAAAGAAAATACTTAATAAAGGGGCAACTATAAGAAATATGATAATGATGAATTGTACTGGACGTGAAGCCCACAACTCCAATTTAGACTAAGCAGCTTAGAGATTGTTATGTTACAAACATAAACAGGCTAAAAAGATAACATTACCACAAACACATCATGCATTACAACAAACAGGAAAAAATGACGACATCAAAAAGAATTATCTAGAAGAACTGACATAACCGCAGACTCAAAAATCTCAAATCCTTTGTAGGAGTATTCAGCTCATATTAGTAAAAATGTATATTCAATACTTTTTTAATATGTTAAATTATACACAGTGCTCTGATATGTACTGCAGTCTTAAGAATTTCAGAATGCAGAATTGGGACTATATCCAGTATATTGAATCATGTTAAAAAGTAATTACATGCTTTTATGTGATTTTACATATCAGGACATCATGAAGAATTTTCAGGTCTTCACTATGTACAACAATTACATGACTGTAACCTCACATTACAAAGAACACATAACACATTTTACTCAACTAAAAATAAGCCAACATGCCATCCAGCCATCCATTCATCCATCCATTCATCCATCCATCCATCCATCTATTCATTCATCAATCAATTAACCAACCCGCTATATGCTAACTACAGGGTCATGGGGGTCTGCTGGAGTCAATCCCAGCCAACACAGGGTGCAAGGCAGGAAACAAACTCCGGGCAGGGCGCCAGCCCAACCGCAGGGCACACACACACACACACACCAAGCACACACTAGGGACAATTTAGGATCGCCAATGCACCTAACCGGTATGTCTTTGGACTGTAGGAGGAAACTGGAGCATCCGGAGGAAACCCACGCAGACACGGGGAGAACATGCAAATTCCACGCAGGGAGGACCCGGGAAGCGAGCAGCCAACATACCTTTTTGGCTAAATCTAGATATATAAAACTATGGAATTGAAAGTGGATGCACTTTCTTTTTCACAAGACTATATGCATATTTCTTTCCATTTGATGCATGGTGTTTCTGTACTTACATTTCAACATTATGTTTTGTCCACATCATTTATTCATACAATACTAATGTTGTTTTTCTGTCCACTTAGGCAAAATATGTGGCAACACTCCCCCAGTTCCATTCTTAACGGAGTCAAATAAAGTCGAACTACAGTTTGTTTCAGATATTTCATACAGTGGAAGAGGGTTTGAACTACAGTATACTGCTGTTCTTAAATCTGGTAAAGCACATTCTCTAGATGCAGTTCACAAAATGTTTTGTATTTTGGGCACCTCTAGATATCCTTAGGGTATTATTGATACAAACTTTCTTTTTGTAATGGGTTGTTTAAAATGTTGGGAAAAAAAATATTTTAAGTCCCTTACCTATTCAGTGAAAAAGGAATGAGTGGTTGAGAATGCCTCAACTGTGCAAATAGGGAAATATGTAAACTTGTTTCACTTTTGAATGTGGTGCCCACATATCTACATCCCTAATTAGAATTAGAATTCATACAATACTGTATTTTTAATTATTGTACACAGTACTATATTGGGTTTCCACGTTGAAGTCCACATAACTTTTATTTTAATTATTTCTCTGAAACATTCAGTATATTCAGAATATACTCATAAATATATGGAAATAAAAAATACCTTGAATAATTTAGAGATAGTAAAATTATTTAATTAAGGGAACAGTAATATTTTTGAGAAAGGGGTGCATTATAATGTTTAAAAAGGTTTGTATTAATACTCAAAGTGATTTTATATTGGTTGCTTGCGATTTTAAGAATTTGTATTTTCTCACCAAATTATCATTATTTTAAAAATAAATCACATCAATATACAGTACTGTTCTACCGAATGTCAATATGGACTTTGGTAAACTGTTTGTCTCTTTTAAAACTATAGGAAACAAGCATACTTTTCAGTCAATGTATCTAATTTATTTACCAGCTTTCTTTCATGCATAATGACAATGTGAGAGAACAGTGTCCTTCTTTTAATATAAGTGTTCAAGACAGGAAAAAATAAGCTGATCACCAAAGTGGAAACAAACAAGTTTGACACTTGCAGATAGTTCAACCACACTGGAAGTCATGCATTTACATTTTTTTTTAGAAATTGAAATGAAAAATTTAAAAAGAAGAAAATATGACTAATTTTGAACTTCTGAAATTATTTAGAAACTACATGCCCTGTCTTTAATTAATGAGAAATGTTGCAGTCATGGGGAAAGAAAGCAAAGGTATGTTTAATGGGGTTTCAACATTCAGTGGGTTTCTTTGTGAAGCAATTGGTAAATATATTTTCTTGTACAAACAATGAATAAAAAACAAGCACTGATCCTGGTAAAGTGTTACAGTGAACAGACAGAAGATGCCATTAGTATGGTAATACTTTATTTTTTGCTTATTAACAAAAATATGAATTTCTGAAAATATAGGAATAACATGAAAGTTGTACAGTACATCGATCTACTGATCAATTACTTTTCTCTTACATACCTTTTGAAAATATCCTCTTTTCACAGTGGTATCTTTTACTTGTCTGAAGTAAACATAGCCATAATAATGCCCTGGATCTTTCTGTGAATATTTTAAGAAAAAGACACATACAGAATATGCTGTAAACCAAAGAAAGAGTAAATTTTGCAAACCAAAAGTCTTTTGAGAAACCTGCTTTCAAAATTAACCATATCTGGCTTCCTTAAATAAGCCTTCCAGGTAGAGAAAGGTTTTTGCAAGTTGTTTGAGAAATGATATACTGTATGGTTGTATTGGCATAGAGAGTAGTCAAAATGTAACATTTTAAAAGGCTGATAAGACAGAAATACTGAGATTCACTGAGACACAGTAAAGCTGAATGCAAACTTGGAAAGGACAGCTGTGAAGGCAGTAAGTCACCATGTGAGGAAAAACAAGCTGATCTGTTTTTAAAAGCAACAGTTAAACTCCTGTGAAGGTAATAAGACTAAGACATTGATGCGTAACACAAAAAGAATGGACTGTAATTGTATGTATGCCCAAGAATTTTGAAGGGGTAGCCAATCTAATCCAAATATTCCCTCTTTCATTTCTCAAAAATTTGGGGTTATGTCAGGCACAAAATTTTTCAAACCTCTGCAGATCTCCTGCATACCTGCCTCTGTTTTTTGCACATTATTTCATTATATATATATAATGTTTTATGGTTAGTAGTGGCATAGCTATAGTTACAGAAGACACTGCCACCTAAAATCATGGTGGTGATAATTAAAAATTTTGCTTTTACTCTTAGTGGACACTTACATCTCAGAACAGGGCCTGAACCTGGTAATTACAATTTCATGCTAACTTATACAAGGGGGAATCAAGCTAAATTTAGAAAATGGAATTTATTAGAAAATGGAATGAACCTTAACAAAGCTGATAATGTCATTTCTCAATGCAGTCTCCACCCTTCTCAATGCACTGAAAGTGCCTGGTTTCCAGCAGAATAAAAGGTTTTTGTCTTGTCCTCGTAACTACTCGTGCACTCAAGATATTGTTGAACACTGCAGTCACTAGTGCAAGTTAGTGTGACTTACTGGAGACCAATGTGACGTCTGCTACTTGAACCAAACGGCAGAGACTGCTGTCTCAAGGAGTCCTTTGCTTCAAGACAGTGCCCACCCACACACTGCTAAGAACACCAAGGCTTGTCTGGAGAGACTGAAGTTTGAGGTATTGCCACATCTTCGTTATTCACCAGATATGGCACCGTGTGATTTGCACTTTTTTGCACTGCTAAAAAACATCTGGGTGGACAAATGACGACATCAAGAAAGCAGTGCACGAGTGGTTGCGAGGACTTGACAAAACCTTATATTCTGCTGGAATCCAGGCACTTCCAGGCAGGTGATGCAAGTGCATTGAGAAGGGTGGAGACTGCATTGATAAATGACATTATCAGATTTGTTAAGGTTCATTCCATTTTCTGATAAATCCCATTTTCTAACTTTAGCTTGACTCCCCCTTGTACATATAACAAAGATCTTCAAATTATACCTCCTGATGGCTTAAATTGTACACTTCTGTGATTTTTGCCATCAGCAACCTTCCATCAGTGTGAAAAGAAGCAAAGTGAAAGCAATGCAAAAGATGACTGAATAAATTATGTTCAAAACAAGATATTCAACTCACAATGGAAAGCCACAGATTAAGTGGAGCATTTCTTGCAAAACTGCATACTGAGTCTGGATACTGTCATTGGCCTGTCCACAATCAGAGCTTCCCTCTGTTTAAATGAGTCCAGAACTCAAAAGCATAACTACTGGAACTGACTAACCACAAACTGCCCCAACTAATAATAAGCCCCCGAAAGGCTCAGTGTTTAGAAAAGGAATGAAGCCAAAGAAGTAGAGGGGGATGATTTGGGAAGATTGCAGCTCATTCGGAAAAACATAAAAGAATCTGGAAAGATGAGGAAATAAATTGTTAGGAGTGGGAATGCACAGGATAATTATCATTAAACTCATACCAATGGTCTAAAGGACTGTGAACTTTTCCTTTAATGTTCCACTGACTAAACCAACATTTGCATGCATTAATATGGGATGTCTGTTGCACTGTTATGTGTGCTGACCAACAAACATAATGTTACTGAATACAGATGAACAGGTAGCTAATCAAAAGAAACTCTCAGAACTGTCTCCCCTTACTGCAAATTAGAATAGCTACTGTTGTCTTGCTAGACTGTGAAAAAATCCTAAGTGAAACTGTTATAAGCACAAGCTTAAAAATAGCAAAATTTCAAAAGCAAGCAGGAACACTGTACATGCTGTGGTTTTACAGTGTGTCAGCTATAAAAATAGCACAGTCTGTCCAATGTCCTTACTTACTGATTTACTCCTATTTATGCTGCTATATTCTTTGTACCTTTCTGCCAAATCAAATTATAAACATTCTATATGTATTATTTTTTTCATTTAATACTGTGTTTTAATTCTTTGGCTGAGAAAAGCACGAACTGAACACAAAAATTTAAATGCAACGAGGTTGAAACATTTTATGTGTTGCTGATTTACAGTTTCACATTTCCCTGGGGCATCTGTAGTGACAAAAGATACTGACACAGATGTGTACATGTCATAAAATATTTTGCTTGTTTTTACTTAACTGCCATTAGAGGAACAGTCTGGATACCACAGGATATGTTATGGATATTGGAAAATGTGGATTTCTGCCTCAATATTGGAAACTGTTACAGGATGCTCTTCAGCATTTTCTGCCAGGCAAACGTTTATAGCTGAACATTAGTTAAACTATAACATTAGGGCACCTTTTTCTTTATTTGTGTTACCTGGAGTGTAACCGGTGCTTCTCTGCTATAGATATCTTCTTCACCAAACCAGGAGGATTTCTGTCCTACAGACTGCCGAACCCGGAAACTGAACTGAGTATCTCCAAGGCAACCTTTTAACGATAAAAAGACAATATTAAAAAAAGCTACTTACTTGCATAGCCTACAACTTATATG
Source organism: Polypterus bichir lapradei (assembly GCA_026402145.1). NCBI lineage: Eukaryota > Metazoa > Chordata > Cladistia > Polypteriformes > Polypteridae > Polypterus > Polypterus bichir. The sequence continues at coordinate 26,777,249 of JANRMT010062792.1, read as the reverse complement.
TTTCAATTACAGTTCTTTGAAAATTAATTGCTTATAAGCTACAAAACATTTATTATAAACATAAAGTATAATTATAGTACAGTATATATAAGATTCATGTAATTAAGCATGGCAATGACACAGAGTCAGTTGAAAGCAAATCTGAGGGAAAGCCATGATATCATATTAAGTATAAATTTATGTTTAAAATTTGAATTTATTACAGTTACATACTGTACATACTAAAAAATCTGCTTAATCCATTTCAGGATTATTGGGATCCACAGTCTATGTCAGCAGCACTGAGCACAAGACCCTGAAAACAATCCAGAGCATCAGTTATTTTTAGGGCCTACTCACACTCTTCCATGCTAACAGAGGGTCAATTTAAAATTTCGTACAAGCTAGGTTTCCAGGACAAAACTGAACCACACTTGGGGAAAACATGCAAACTGTATACAACAAAACTAGTCATGAGATTCGAATCAAGGACAATTAATCTGTGCAGCAGCAGTGCTATCCACTGTCCTGTGTTATGTTTAGTTACTTGAAATCGACACATGACAAATAAGCAGTAATATAGATGAAAGCATCACATTTCAGATATTTAATAGACAGCATATATTAAAAATATACAATAATACATTTCTTTCCAAAAGTTACACAATCTTGCAAAACATAAACAAATAAATAATGAACAGCAACAGCTAAGCTAATGGGTGCTGAATCATTTGGACATAGCAACAACATTTATTTATATAGCACATTTTCATACAAATAATGTAGCTCAAAGTGCTTTGCATGATGAAGAAAGAGAAAAAAGACAAAATAAATAAGAATTAAAATTAGGGAAAACAAATTAGCATAGAATAAAAGTAAGGTCTGATGTCCACGGAGGACAGAAAAATAAAAAAAAGCTCCAGACAGCTGGAGAAAAAAATAAAATCTGACCACGAGACCACCTAGACCCTCTAGGCATTCTACCTAACATAAATGACCTCAATCAGTCCTCATTGTATTCAGTATTGTATTGTATTGTATAAGCAGCAAAAACTCAAATATTAGGCTAAGTTGATGTATGGTGACTATAAACACCCTAACCTTCCAGATTAAAAAATATTCAAGTGTCTGAATACGTCTATGCAAACAGGTGACAAATAAATTGTTAATGCTGGCACAGCCAAAGTTTGGAAGGTAAAATAAGGATACATCTACATACAGTATATGGGGCACAATCAATTGGAAAATGTTTTCTCCTTAAGTATTCATGTCCCACTGATAAAATTAAGAAAGAAGAAAACCAAACTGTAATAAAAACATTGCTTTTGATACACTGGTTGATACCAATATGAATTGGCTCTGATCTGTACCCTGTGTTTCTATATCATGCGACTCGAATTATGAACTTTATATGATGACAGTTGTACTTTTATTATACATTTGTGTATAATACTATTCAATCACATGACCCATCCAAATGGTACAGCAAAGTGATGTAAACATTAATATTATTACTTCAGGGATCCTTGGAAATGAGTTTGTATTTTGGCCTAGTAACTTTCTGTGTGGAGTTGGTGTGTCTTCTGCACGTAAGTAAATTGCCTCCAGTCACCCCAGTTTTTATTCCTTAAAGAAGAGGCTGAATCACACAAGTAACCTCAAAAAACAATAGTATCTCACATCCCCACAGATTTGCTTCAAGCATCCTTACCTGAATAGGAATCAGGAAAGGAAAGGTAGCAAATATTTGTTTTCTGAAAGGTAAAAAAAAGAGACACTGCATGATTTCCACAGTTCTGTTATTAGTAGTAGGAGTGGCATAGTCACGCACACAGAGTACAGTGAAATTCTGCCATGTATAGAACCAAACGTTTAAGGAGATCAAGCTGTCTTTTAGTCCTTTATTTAAGCCAAAGTCTTGATGTTGTTTATAAATTATCTTTGTGCAATGAATTTTGAAAATATTTCCAATAACAAAAGGTACTTATTTTCTAACAGTTATTCAAATTACTGTAGTATATTTGATACATTTCCTGATCTTTGATTAATAAAACATTGAACATTTTTATTTTTGTTCAAAGACATAACGTGTTTAATTATGCTATTAGAAGCTATGAAGATATATTTGCTCATGAATTATTATCAATCCTCACAATTTAGCAAACTAAAAAAGTAATACATACCTCTTTCTCTGTGAGTTTAGTGTCGTGAGGATATACAAGCTAAAATAAATTAACATAACATACATGTTAGACTTTTTCTTTTTCACTGAAAAAATAAGACATTTTTTAAATAAAAAATCCTTTAAAGTTAATCTAGTGTTAAAAGTATTCTAATGTACAGTGAGTACGGAAAGTATTCAGACCCCCTTCAATTTTTCACTCTTTGTTATATTGCAGCCATTTAATCATTTAGATTAATTTTTTCCCTCATTAATGTACACACAGCACCCCATATTGACAGACAAAAAAAAGAATTTTTGAAATTGTTGCAGATTTATTAAAAAAGAAAAACTGAAATATCACATGGTCCTAAGTATTCAGACCCTTTGCTCAGTATTTAGTAGAAGCACCCTTTTGAGCTAATATAGCCATGGGAATCCTCTGCCATTCCTCCTTGCAGATCCTCTCTAGTTCTGTCAGGTTGGATGGTAAACGTTGGTGGACAGCCATTTTTAGGTCTCTCCACAGATGCTCAATTGGGTTTAAGTCAGGGTCCTGGCTGGGCCATTCAAGAACAGTCACAGAGTTGTTGTTAAGCCACTCCTTCGTTATTTTAGCTGTGTGCTTAGGGTCATTGTCTTGTTGGAAGGTAAACCTTCGGCCCAGTCTGAGGTCCTTAGCACTCTGGAGAAGGTTTTTGTCCAGTGATGAGCAGTGTCTGGTTGTCTCCACACATAACGCTTAAAATTAAGGCCAAAAAGTTCCATCTTGGTCTCATCAGACCTGCTCATCACTTGTCCAATACAGTCCCCACAATGAAGCATGGCAGTGGCAGCATCATGCTGTGGGGGTGTTTTTCAGCTACAGGGACAGGACGACTGGTTGCAATCGAGGGAAAGATGAATGCGGCCAAGTACAGGGATATCCTGGACAAAAACCTTCTCCAGAGTGCTAAGGACCTCAGACTGGGCCGAAGGTTTACTTTCCAACAAGACAATGACCCTAAGCACACAGCTAAAATAACGAAGGAGTGGCTTAACAACAACTCTGTGACTGTTCTTGAATGGCCCAGCCAGGACCCTGACTTAAACCCAATTGAGCATCCAACCTGACAGAACTAAAGAGGATCTGCAAGGAGGAATGGCAGAGGATTCCCATGGCTGTATTAGCTCAAAAGGGTGCTTCTACTAAATACTGAGCAAAGGGTCTGAATACTTAGGACCATGTGATATTTCAGTTTTTCTTTTGTAATAAATCTGCAACAATTTCAAAAATTCTTTTTTTTTGTCTGTCAATATGAGGTGCTGTGTGTACATTAATGAGGGAAAAAATTAATTTAAATGATTTTAGCAAATGGCTGCAATATAACAAAGAGTGAAAAATTGAAGGTGGTCTGAATACTTTCCGTACCCACTGTATATCAGAAACGTTACATAATTACACAATAAACAGTTTGACATAGCAGCTAAGGCACAGGACTTTACACTGCCAGGATGAAAGTTCAATTCCTAGCTTTGACCCTCCATGTGCCACTAAGCAAGTCACTCAATTTTTAAAAAATCCATATGAAGAGTTGTACAGTGTTTCTGTACTTGTAAAGAGCTTTGGAAGATGCTTTAAAATACACAAATTCAAACATATTAACACATATTTAAAAAAATTGTTTCTGTTCATGTGCTTAAAGTACTTAAAGATGACATTTACCACAGAAAGGTGACATACAAAATAAAGTTTGTTTGCTTATAATAGATGGCATACAAAAGAAAAACTGAACTGTACATTTAAATGTATTTCCCCTTTAAATAGAAATGCAACATGATTTGTGCAAGTTTATTTGACTAAATATTGCTACAAAGAGTAACTCTTTAAACAGTGCCTCCTATGTTGGCAAATGTACAGAGTTTTTTAAAGCAATGAGTAAATTAAGATACTAATTAGTCAATGGCACACAAACAAACATTTAGTTCCAGACTTACTTGAACCATTTAAATTTGCTACTACAACTTTGCATTTTCAAAATTCTCATTCTTCCTTGTAATGCAGATTGCACAAAAAATAAAAAACCTCTAGTACTAATGTCCCCTAGACTGGTGGATCTACTTCTTTACATTTCCGACAGTGCTCTGATATACACCAAAGAGCACTTAGATTGTAACCGCATCTGGAAAAGTGTTCAGCAGCAAACCCATCTTTATTTGCAGTTGCATCAAATAAGTATCTTTAGTTTATGTAGAACCTACTTTATCAACTGTATGTGCTCTCAAATTTTGAGAGTTTATTGCAGTTATTCACATATTTCCAAGCCCAATGCACCATAGATAAAATGAACTGGCTACCTTGTGTGCTAAGGTTCAGTTCTCCAGCTTATACAAAGAAAGCATGATATTATCTTTTGCATAATGAAGATAATTTGAAGCTTCTTTATTGTTAAAGAAAATGTTATATGAGATTTCTAGAGTATAGCATATAGCAGCTTTTGGATCCAGTGGAATGGATCTGAATCCAGTGCCTGGATGATTTCTGCATGGCATTTGTAAGTTATTCCTGGGTCTGCATGGTTTTTCTACAAATACTCCCTTCTCTCAGAATTAAGCATGTCAAGGTTAAACTGGCAATTGTAAATTTGACCCATTGAAGTGTGCATAATTGGGTCTGGCAATGGACTGGCACCCAGCCTGGGGGGCTGCTTCCTGCCTTGTGCCTAATGGGCCCTTAAATTCTGAATAAAAACTGGATTACGTGGATTACAAAATGTTATTTTTGGTTTCAAGAGCTGGAGCATGAGCAAAATAAGCACCTTTGTTAGACTGCACTGCCTGAACTTGTTTTATAGTCCACTGCCTGTACTACAATTAACTGACCAATGTGTAAGCTAACAAAAAAAGTCGTCCTCCTTCATTGACATAACAAAACTCTCTCAAATTTATTTAATCCAGCTAAGAGTTGCTTTATATTCTTATTTTTGGTGTTGCTGACTCTTGCATTCTACAAACAGTTTTCTTCACATTTAAAAAGTTATCAATTTATTTACATTTAATATTATCTATACAACATACCGTGGGCTAATCTAAACTCGTGTTTCTCTTCAAGGTGAACTATTTTCCATTCCTGTCTATGCTATTCTGAGCTTTGTAAATCATCTTGTGGGAGACACCACATAATATAATGATAGCCTGACTGCCATTTATGCAAGAGAGTGGCGCAGTGATGAGCAATACTGCACCACGGTTTCATAGTGCTGGGCTCAAATGTCTTTGTGGCATTGATATTTTCCTGATATGATCACATGACTTTTCTCCCACATCACAAAAAACATGCAGGTTATTTCACTGGGCATCCTAAATTGATTTGTGCCCTGTGATAGACTAGAGTCAAGCCAAATGTTGGGTCCTGTTTTGTGTTCACTGATGCAAGGACAGGCTCCCTTCCTCATAAACCCTGCATTGGAAAATACACATTCACAATGTCCAAGACAACAGATATAAAATTTGCTAACCTGGGCTGCCCCTAACATGCACATCACACAGAATACACAGTATCTGAAAAAAGGTAAGGTGGCTAACAGAAAAAAACAATACCCAAAGTTAAAACGGACCCTTCTAATTTAATATTAACGCATGTGTGGATAATCATCCATAAATATAGTTTATTTACTATGTTATAAACTGCATATTTTGGACAAAATATAATTTTTCACATCATTATTTGGTCTAAGGAAACACTGTTACACGCTATCCAAAAAACATGCATATCTGCTTAAAGGGCAAGTGGTACATAATTTGTTTTGTATATAAAATTGCTCATACAATCATTAACAGAAAAGTCTAGAAACGTGTTGCTTGCTACAGACTGTTGCTATTTTTTGAATGTTACTTTCTTCTTCTTTTGGCTGCTCCTGTTAGGGGTCACCACAGTGGATCATCTTCTTCCATATGTTTCTGTCCTCTACATCTTGTTCTGTTACACCCATCACCTGCATGTCCTCTCTCACCACATCCATAAACCTTTGTTTAAGCCTTCCTCTTTTCCTCTTCCCTGGCAGCTCTATCCTTAGCATCCTTCTCCCAATATAACCAGCATCTCTCCTCTGCACATGTCCAAACCAATGCAATCTCACCTCTCTGACTTTGTCTCCCAACCATCCAACTTGAGCTGACCCTCTAATGTCCTCATTTCTAATCCTATCCATCCTCGTCACACCCAGTGCAAATCTTAGCATCTTTAACTCTGCCACCTCCAGCTCTGTCTCCTGCTTTCTGGTCAGTGCCCCCGTCTTCAACCTATATACAAACATAGCTGGTCTCACTACTGTCCTGTAGACCTTCCCTTTCACTCTTGCTGATATCCGTCTGTCATAAATCACTCCTGACACTCTTCTCCACCCATTCCACCCTGCCTGCACTCTCTCTTTCACCTTTCTTCCACAATCCCCATTACTCTGTACTGTTGATCCCATGTATTTAAACTCATCCACCTTCGCCAACTCTGCTCCTTGCATTCTCACCATTCCACTGACCTCCCTCTCATTTACACACATGTATTCTGTCTTGTTCCTACTGACCTTCATTCCTCTCCTCTCTAGAGCATATCTCCACCTCTCCAGGGTCTCCTCAACCTACTCCCTACTATTGCTACAGATCACAACAAAAGAAAAGATACTAAGAAGCTGGGCACTTTCCCTTAAGAACTATTGCTACTAAAACTTCTCTCATCCAAAGGCTTGTATCCGAAACCTATAAAACGTTTGCACTCTAAAAATGATAGATATCTAAACAGGATGTAAACACATGCAGCCAACCTAATTAGTGTCAACTAACCACCTCCTTGAAAAGTGGAACATAAATAGCAGCAGTTCTTACATCAATGGTGAAAATCAAAAAATATATCAGATACTGTAGTAAAATTTGATTTATTTTGTCAAAGCCTTCAGTTATCATTACTGTTTTCTCTCCTAGATATGTGTGTTGAATAACTGCAATCACTAAAGTTTATACAACAAAAAATATTCACTCTTCAAATAATGTATTTCAATGTGTTGTATACAGATGTGCCACATATACCACAGTTAGTTGAGTCATGGTGTCAGTGTTGCACAACAGAAACAGTCCTCATAACAACCTTATCTACTCCCTTTTTTAAAAAGACACTTCTTAGTTTTGTCTGTCATTCTTTTCCTCCATCCAACAGTCGGGAAATGTGCGTGCTTATGTATAGGGATGTGCTTGAATTTACTTAATTGTAACATAAAAATTTACTGTACTATGCACCCTATGCTAGCTAGGATAGGCCCCAGCAGACCCCTGTGACCCTGTTCAGGATTAAATGGGATAACAAATGACTGACTGATTTACTGTGATTTACTAAGAACGGTCATGTTTAATGGAAAATGAATGCAAATTTTAATGCTCTGTCTTGATAAAGGAGGTTCCAAATATTTAACCAGCACTCGAAAGAGAATCTGAAACTAGCAAATCGATAACTAAATTATTCAGAGCATAAGATAGTCCCTTTCGAAAAATGGTTTGCAGTAGATAAAATGTCATACCAAAACAACAGGCAGACTGAACAATCAATGCCACGTTTATAGTGCCCTAACAAGCAATCCAGCTGATGCATCAGAAACAAAAATGACTTATGGGCTTATGAATGGCTATAGACAAGTAAAGCTAACTCAAAGGATACTGACAGCATCTCATTTAAAACAAACTTGCAGTCACGTGAAAAGGCAAGTATGACCTCCTTAAACTCATAACATTTCACAACATAACTAACAATCATGTATAGTCTTCACCAATTGCTAAAATTAGATAATTCTAACCTTAGATGGTAATCAAACTGAATCAACACATAACAGTACCAGATTTTATTTTATCATTATTCAGTTAACAAAGTACAGTATAACCCAAAATACAGAAACTCAGAAAAAGCAGAAGCACCCTTTCTGTCTAATTACCTTCTTAATTCATGTGTAGAGTCTGGTTCTGCAAATCAAGTGCAAGTGGTTAGTCAATGAGCAGGAAATGCAACCACCACTTGATAAAAATTGAACCTCTGATGGTTTAGTCTGATGCATCCCAACCTCTGCAGTGACCTCAAAGAAGAAATCATTGCTGCTCTTCATTTTTGGAAAGCTTATACGATCATTTCAAATACTGTGCAGATTTTTTTGTTTCCTTTTCATTTTACAGCGAGGAGGAAGCTCATTTACAAATGCACAACATTCAGAACACATGTCAATCTTGATATAAAATTTACCCAAAATTAGAATATGAGTGAACACAACATATACATCCATGAATATGCAGACTTTTGTAAATGGTAAATTTATTTTCATAATTCTACAGCAGAGGAAGACTGATTTAATGTAATTTTGTGGAATGATCGTCAGTGATCTTCTCTCCAAAGATCACACTGAAGAATTTATTGACAAAGCTGCAATTGGAAGAATAATGCTTCCAGAAAGTTGTCATCTGTACAGACAAGATGATTTGTTTGGTTATTTGGTTTGTTATACACAAAGGCCAGTTCTTCCAAAACTCTACAGCATGTAGTGTAAGCAGGAGAATCTGAGCGCAATCAGAAAGAATTTGCGTGAGGGGTGGTCATTTGGGGTTGTAAAGCAACCACTGGATCTGGAGGCCCTCCTTTCATTTAGTTCACAATGGACTCCTTATGTCACAATATTCTAGAGCAGGGGTGCCCAATGCATCGATCGCGATGATCGACCGGTAGATCGCAAAGGTAGTGCAGGTAGATGGCGTTGCATTCAAAAAAAAATGTTTTTAAACGTTAGACTATCATATACTGTATCCTCCCTATGGCATTTGCCATTTGATTGACATACAGGGCGGCCAGTCTGAGATATCTTCTCTTCTAAATCACTGGTCATCCTGCATTAACGATCAAACGCGCGAGCTACTGCAAAACTCCGGCTGTGATCTAGTTAGCTTTCCAATTTATATCGACTAAAAAAGGGATTTAAAAAAAAATTGTTTGGGGAGGGTATGGGCTGGATGTGGAATTGGAAGAGGTTTTTTTTCTCACAATGTCACAATCGAAGTGCGTTTGTCTGGTCTGTCAATCTATCATTGCTATTCCAAAGAAGGAAAATGTGGAAAGGCACTTTCAAACTGTTTATAAAAACTACGAAACTGACGTCCTTCCAAAAAGCGATCTGAGAAAGAGAAAGGAGAGGGAACTAAAATTGCAGTTAATCGGACAGCCGTCATTTTTCACTCAGCTGAATTCAAAAGCTCCTTGACTGCATTATTCGGCTCTACTTATTTATGTGAGTCAGCCTTTTCCCACATGAAGATTATTAAATCCAAATATTGTAGTGATTATGAATGTATTGAATTGTTATTGTGCCATAAAGGTTATTCAGTTATGCAAGGTATGACAACATACATTTTATGTATAAAGTATACAAAGTATATATAAATAGCATTTTTAATGTAGGTAGATCATTTCAACCTGGTCATTTTAAAAGTAGCCGAAAAAGTGTGGGCACCCCTGTTCTACAGTAAAATGTGAGTTTCTGTCTAACACCTAACACTTGACTGAAATGGATCCACACAACAGGGTAATCACCCTAAGCATGAAAGCAAATGTACAACTTAGCAGCCAAAAAAGAAGAGAATTAATGTTTTAGTATGGCCAAGAAAAATCTCAACTCTACCTTTATATGCTGTGGTGGCACCCTAACTGAAATGTACATAAAAAATGTGTAATGATTTAGCCAGGGTGGTAGCCCTGGATCAAGTTTCTTCTTTGTTTGCTTAAAGGTTTTGTTGTTTTTTAAATGTTATATCTTTTTATTTTAATAATTATGTTCATTATATTGATGTGCCTTTTCTTTCATTTATGTAAAATGATGTTGTCTTTGGTTATGTCTTCTATAATTATTTAATTTATAAATATTGTGTTTCTTTCTGTAAAATAGTGTTCTCTTATGCCCTTTGTGTTCTGTGTGTGGTGCGTTAAAATTTACTGGTGTTATTGTTAATTATTCTGTTTGCTTTGATTTGAATTGCTAGTTTTCAACCTCTGCTGCTCTGGATTTTAGATTTGTACTGTGGATTGTGTTTTTGGGACTTTGTCATATGATTGCCTTTTAGACAACTCCTTTTGCTCAGTTGGGCATTTATAAAGATTATTTCATGGATGATTTCTCAAACCAAAGGTTTTAGGACATCCCTTTCTCTTGAAGGGCACATTTAGATTTTGGAACACTTTCAAAGCATATTTTGAAGCTGAAACTCCTTTTAGGTTGAAGCAGGTCAGTAGGGTATGGTATTCAGCTATTTGGGGGTGAAGCCTATTCTAGGCCTTACTGGCTTATGGAGTCTTCAGGAGGCCACATAACCCCTTTCACTATGGTTCTTGTTCCAGATCATAACAAAATGGCATCAAACATCAAAAAACTGACACAGAGTTGTATGAAGCAGTGTGCTTATGTGGGATGCTAATTAAAAATAGATCTGCAAGCTACTGATTCATGGGTGGTACTTAGGTTTTTCCACATATGGCATTTGTATGCTGGCATATTTGTTGTTGACTAAATAATGACAAAGAAAAGTCTGTTACATGTTGTTTGGTACTTAAGATTAATTGTATCTAGTGTAATGCCTTTATGAGTATTAGACTACATCTTCTTCTTTTTCTTTTGACTGCTCCCATTAGGTGTCGCCACAATGGGTAATTTTTTTTCCATATTTTCCTGTCCTCTGCATCTGCATCCAGCCCTGCAAGCAGGTATTCTAACTTGCAAGGAACACTCATGGGTTGAGGGTAGGATTGGCACTCCATCCACTGTAAAAAACCTCACACTGTTCCATTCCATTCAAACTAGTGTTGTGCTGAAGTGCCACCTGTTGCACGGCTGCGTTCAGGTCCTAATTGTTAGATCCTCAGGTGGTTTATTGTGTGGTAGGAGCGGCAACTCACTGTATTAGTGCATGCTCCCAGACTTGCATCTTGTTCTGTTACACCCATCACCTGCATGTCCTCTCTCACCACATCCATAAACCTTCGCTTAGGCCTTCCTCTTTTCCTTTTCCCTGACAGCTCTATCCTTAACGTCCTTCTCCCAATATACCCAGCATCTCTCCTCTGCACATGTCCAAACCAAGGCAATCTCGCCTCTCTGACTTTGTCTCCCAACCATCCAACTTGAGCTGACCCTCTAATGTACTCATTTCTAATCCTATCCATCCTCGTCACACCCAGTGCAAATCTTAGCATCTTTAACTCTGCCACCTCCAGATATTGTTGCATATTTAAGGCAAAAACTAACTGAAAAGAAAGTACTTGGTAGACCACATTACTGTATGTCTGGGTAAGTTTAAAATCAAGCAATAGTGAAACAAAAAGGCTAGTCTATAAGTAACATGAATATAAACCTAAACCTTTTGTGAGAACAGGACATTCAACTTAGCACATCTCACAAATTTCTATTCAAAAAATGTCCAAAGCAGAAATTTGAAAGTCCCTTCAACTGCTGTATACTAACAGATAACTACTTAGCAAGTTCTTTCATGGATCTACTAATGCAATAAAAATACTTCCTAACATTTCTAAGACATTAACCATTTTCCATCTGCGGCCTCCATGATCATCTTGTAAAACTAATTTAAACGTAATTTCTAGAATCTACCTACTAAATCCATTTATAATTCTAAAGCCTTCCTTCATGTTTATTATTAATCTTTGTTTTCTTAATACTGAAAATACTGAACTTCATAAATCTTTTGAAATACACTGCAAACGTTATGGAATAGGCTTGGGAACTTACCTTTGGGTTTTCAGGGCTGCAGTTCTTCATGTAGTACGGAGTCCAAAACTGCAAGCAGATGTAGCTTCAAAACTGTGTTATACAGCTGAAGTGGGTCTTCTTTCTGACTTATATTTCATACAGCATGCTATGGAGCCCAATACACTTTTAGCCTTTTAAATCACTTCTGTAAATTACGTGCCTTTGGACAAGTATAAGCTGTGTACAATTCCAGCATTGCTGAAAACATTTCACTTCTAATCTGTAAATTTTACATTTACGGTTTTTATATCAAGCTTCATGTAAATTTTTATCCATATCTATATTTGTTTGGGCTCATCTACAATATTTACTTACTCTGCTACTTTACTTAGAAAGGCATCAATCGCAAATTAAACTAATTTGCTATTTAGATTTTATATATATACAGGTGCCGGTCATAAAATTAGAATATCATGACAAAGTT
>JANRMT010062792.1:26687073-26759870 GCA_026402145.1 Polypterus bichir lapradei | reverse complement strand
AAAAAAAAAAAAATCTGCAGGGATTCCAGGCCATGAGACCGCCCAGTCCCCTCTGTAAATGTGTGTATTGTGATTTGTCTGAATTAGTCCACCAGACCCATTTAATTGGGGCTGAAGAACAGGCATCCCGTCTGGGATTGGTTAATGCTCTTTGATAATTATGGCAGGCTCAGAGAAAATCTACAGGGCATTGAGAAAATGTATAAATTACTTGCAGCATACTATGACTGGGACAGGATACTGATAAATCAAAAATAACTCAACTTACCCAGTGTTATTGTATGCAGCATAATCATCAACCAAAATGGCATTTCACAAATCTGTTACTATCTATTCATAGTTCTAAATAAATAACAGTTGTTTCTGGATCTTTCATGTAAATAGTTCTTTTGGGAGTCACTTTGGCACATTTTTATTTAAGAGCGTTGAAAGAATCAAGGCCAAAAGTGGTGGAAAGCAAATGCATCTGTGCACTAAAGTGCCTAAGAAAGGTACACATCTTAACTGTATTTAATTTTGCTGGCTTGCTTTAAATTCCACAGCACAAATTCAGAAGGACAAACAGGAGAATTGAATTAAAAGCAGGAAGAAGTAATTGGCTAGTATCAGCATCCCAATCCCTTCAGTGGGTACATCTTGCAGGTGGAAGAGATTTATATCCCAGTCTGGTCACTGCTGGCGTTGAGCTGGCACTGTATTTGTTCAAATGGGTAAGTTGATTAGTGACTCTAAATTGATATTGTGCAAGTATGTAAAAATGTGACCTATGATGTATATGCAACCTGTCCAGAGAACAGTTCCTGTTGTGAGTATGACATTGTCACAAAAACCTCAGGTGAATTTATAGTTGGATAAGCAGTTGAAAAAATGGATGGGTGGGTCAGTTAGTGCAGTGGTGTCCAAACAGTTTAGTACATAGTCCTATGTCCAACCTTTCCTCCAGCAGCATCACTGACTGAGCTAATCTTTAAAGCATCAAGGATTTTCAGTACAAATGTGCCATTTTAGAAATATCACAAAAACATCTACAGGTGACATTGGATTCCATCCTCACTAGCTGTAGAATATCCTGGTATATCACCTGTACAGCTCAGTACCATATACTACTAACGAAGGTGGTGAAGTTTGAAACAATACAACTGGCACACAGCTGCCTTCTGTTTAAGGCATATACAACATACAGCCCTAGAAAGGCAAACAGGATTATTAAACACCTTGGCCATTCTCCACAGTCACTTTTCTCCCTGCTCCTTTCTGGAAAACAATACAGGCCCATTAACACTACCAGTAGACTGGGGACAGTTTTTGTGCACAGGCCATAAGGCTACTCAGCAGCTGCTACTACTGATACTAACATGAGGATATTAGATGTTTCTTTTTTTTGTTTGTGATTTTTTTTTATTGAAATACAAAACAAAAGGTCAATATAAGATATTCTGAAGGGAATTACAATAAAATAAAACCCAGTCCTCATTGCCCACTCCCCACCCTACCACCCCATAACACCATCCAAACTAACCCAGCCCTGACATATTTATTTCTAATAGATATATATTGTTTATGTTTAACATGCAGCATTGTTGAATTGGCTTTTGTTTGCATTATATGACTGTCACTAGTCTGTGGAAGACATGTAAATTATATTAAATAAACATTATTAATCCCATGAGGAAAATCAGATGCATACAGTAGCAGAAACATAAAAAAACAAGGATACAGACTCAGAGGACAGATAATTCTGTCAATCAATCAATCAATCAGTAAATAAATAAATAATAAGCTTAACAAGTACATCAGGTATACAGTGCATCCGGAAAGTATTCACAGCGCATCACTTTTTCCACATTTTGTTATGTTACAGCCTTATTCCAAAATGGATTAAATTCATTTTTTTCCTCAGAATTCTACACACAACACCCCATAATGACAACGTGAAAAAAGTTTACTTGAGGTTTTTGCAAATTTATTAAAAAAAAAAATTGAGTGCTTGAATACTTTCCGGATGCACTGTAAGCATTGATGCCTAGTAGCAGTGGGCAGTAAAGACCCAGAGACTTGCCTCCTAGCATACCATGATGGAATGAAAGAGCTCCAAGAGAGCACCTCATGGAGGGGATTTTTCATGATGACTTCAGTTTTGCCATTATCCTCTTTTCCATAACAGCTTCCAGTGTGTTCAGAGTTGGCCCTGTGATGATGCAGGCTTTCCTAACAAATTTGTTCAGGAATTGTGCTTCTTTTGAGCTCAGGTGACTTCCCCAGAAGACTGCAGCGTAGAACACCACACAGGCTACTGTGGACTGATAGAACATTTCACGCAGCTTGCTGTGCACATCAAAAGACCTGAGCCTCCTTAGCAAGTGCAGTCTGCTCTGATCCTTCTTGTACAGTGCCACTGTGTTGTCAAACCAGTCCAGTTTGTTGCTCATGTGAGCCCCCAGGTACTTGTAGCTCTGCACCACTTCCATGTCCTCCCCATGAATGGCAGCTGGTCTAACTGTACATACCGTGTATGTGATGGTAAAGTTGAACCTGAACATATGAAATGGTCTGGGGCACTTGCAAAGCTGTTTGAAAACCTCTAGCTTATTTTATATCAACCTCAACATAATATCCTTCAAACTCGAGGACAACATGTAGACCACTTCTAAATTTGGGTTTACATGTGTAAGCTTGGAAAAATAGCCCCTTCAGCTTCTCTTGATAGTTTATGCCTTTCAGACCTACAGTGAAACTGGCATTTCTTGTTTTCTGTCACACTTCTTCAGTTCAACTACATTATATCTTGAACAAAAGTATAGGCTAAAAGCACAAGTACTGAAGCGTGAAGATCATAGCTGACAATTCAGTCCCCATCACTGACTCAACAGTTCTGTTTATATTTTATTTGTAAAAATATATTCCAAGTACAAAATCCAGTGAGGCAATGTTCATTATGAAAAGTGTGGTATAAAGCTTGCTGTCAAGGATGCCTACTTGCTTGATATGGCACAGTATAACTGATCATTTTACATAGTTCTTATTTCTGCTGCCAAGCTTTAGTATGTTTCATTTTTGTATGTCCTTAGCTAGCAAAGCCCCTGACACTCAACCTTCACCCTAAAGATTGTGAACACACATGACGACTTCACGCAGCTTTTTCATTTAGCCACCAAGTTTTTGCTACTGAACACCACTGGTATAAACTGGCTTGAGTATTTAGTTAAAAAGTCTACAGACTTCACCATTTGAAGGTTCACAAACCAACACCTACTGGGAAAAGACTAAAGTGCACACCCAGTATACACTGGAGATATTATATTTCACAGTTGTCTTCAGGGAGTCTTGGTATTTCTCAAGATGGGCTGAGGAAGTTGTTGGGATAAAGATGCTTGATCAGATGATTAACCTGTCCCTCAAAAGTAAACATTGCATGAAAATAATGACGATATTGTATTTCTAAAGTGGAGCTTTTTTTATAATGGAGCTAATTTCTTCTAGAGTGTCTATTAAATCTATCCATCTACCAAACCCCCTTTATCCTGAGCAGGGTCGTAGGGAAGCTGGAGTCTGTCCCAGCAAGCATATGGCACAAAGCTGGAATAATCCCTAGACAGGGTGCCAGTCTAGCAAAGGGTGACCAAACACACCCACACACACACACTGGGGCCAATTTAGTGCCGCCGGTCCACCTAAACTGCAAGCCTTTGGACTGTGGGAGGAAATCCATGCAAACATAGGGAGAACATGCGAAAACCATGCAGGAAGGACCCGAGATGTGAAATTCCAGCCTCTTTGTTGCGAGGCAGCAGTGCTACCACTGTGCCAAAGTGCCACCCTGTCAACTAAAACATACTTTCTTTCTAAAATATACAGTACATTTCCGTTCATAGCTATTTTTTATTACCTTATCAACACATGGTTTAGCAGCTCAAATTTAGCAGCTCAATTTTTTTATTTGTTTAGTTAATATTTATTATTATGGAGTGAGCATCAAAAATCTATACAATCTTAATTAAGTTTTTTTTGTTTTATTGTTTTTCACTTTAATATTGCTGGATACAAAATATTACACTAGATGAAAAAATCTAGCGAGATGTTTTTCTGAGTTTCAGACTTTATATCAAAAAAAAGCTGAAACTTTAATAAGGGTGTGCAGATTTTTGATATCTACTGTATATACACAGTTACAATGAAATGCTTACTTGCATGCTATTTCACATGCACAGAAAAGTTATCCTGGTAACCAAGAGTGTTTATTCCAGTAAATCCCAGTATTCCAGTAAACTACATTATTTTGTTAAAATTACATAAGTAGTACATTTTGCTGCAGTAATTTAATATATTGTTTATTGTTTATAAGAAATTTAGATTAGTTGTTATAATTAGTTCTTTTATGCTATGATCAATGTAGTTTCTTTTCTAGATGAATATTTATTGTTGGAGCATTTGAGATTTCCTTTCTGCTTGGTATCACTAGCCTGATTTTAAATTCCTTGGGCATGCACTCTGACCTTACAGTGTTTTAGGCATACTTTTGCTGAAGTGGAGTGATGGCTCTGAGGCTAGGGATCTGTGCCAGCCATCAGAAGGTTACCGGTTTAAATCTTGTAAATGCCAGAAGTGATTCCACTTTTTTGGGCATTTGAGCAAGGCCCTTAACCTGCAATTGCTCCATCCTGGGTATGACATTAACCTACATCCAGCCCTGCAAGCAGGTCCTCCATCTTACAGGGTAATCTTGGAGGTTGGTGGCAGGATTGGCACTCCAGCCACCATAAAAAACTTCACACTGTTCCAGTGTGTTGCTGAGGTGTCACCTGTTGCACGGCTATACTCAAGTCCTAATTTGGGATGCTGAGGTGGTTTGTCGTGTGGTGGGTGTGACAACATGCTGTATCAGTGCGTGCTCCCAACTTCTCTTTCTTTCTTTGCTGAAGTGTGCTTAGGGCCTGAAAGCTAAAGCCCTTTTAAGGAACCCATTGATTGACTTTTTTTTGTGACACAATTTGTAGAGTGCATGAACTTGCACATCTGGCAGTTTTGGAGTAGATATCATTATGATGAATCACATTAATTACTTATGTACATGATTAAGCATGTTGCCCACGGAACAAAAATTCTACATTTTTGCTTTTGGTGTTGAGTAGAATGAATATTTGATAGTGACATACAGTATGTTTTAATGCCATCATTTGGTGGTTGTACAGCTCATTTTGTATCATTTTTTATGGAATTATTTATCTGAACTTTTAGACTGGTAGCCTAAAACATTATAAAACACAGAGTCTTTGCCTCGTTCCCTCACATGAGGTGTACTGCAGGCCACCTCCTTCCTCAGCCACTCTCCATCACAGCTGTCACTACGTTGCTCTTCTGTGGCTCCTTTCTTGTAGCTCTAATAATCTTTTCTCTGCTGCATCCTCTGTTTACACATTCATACCTCTGGTTTCAAATCTATTTCCCACTTAGACAGTTAGTTCTCATTTACCTTGGAAAAGGAGAAAGGGCAGGGGAAAGATTTGTTACATTTCAATCCTGGACATAAATTAGTGTCCAGTTTTATTTCTGTTCTTCAATTTTTGGTGTAACTTGAGGGGCATTTTAATATTCACAAACTTGTCCATGATTTGGTAACTAGGCCACATTATCAGATAAAACACTACATCCCTCTCTGCTGCACATACACTTTATTTACATACTGTAACACATCTAAAGAAGAGCCAGCAAGCATTGCACACAAGAAAGGAACCATCCGTGAACATGGCACCAACCAATCGTAGGGTGAACACACACACACACACACCCATTAGGTGCCAATCCACCTAACCTGCATATCTTTGGACTGTAGGAGAAAACCAGAGCACCTGAAGGAAAGTCACACACAAACACGGGAAGAACATGCATATTCGACATGCAGGGAGCATCCCCAGTCTTCATGTTCTGAAGTAGTAGCGGTACTTTGGCTCCCCTCTGGTAACATATAGTACCATTATTTTTTATGCATTAGACTGTCCTCAAAAAAAGGTACAATTATTATGATCTAGAATACTAAGGTATAATATAAAATTATTATATTTCATACATGTATTACAATCTCCTGTAACAAAAACAAAAGAAACATTGTAATTACGGGTTTGCTTTATAGGTGTGGTCAGCTTTTGGGTTTTAGTTCTGGCTCGTACCTTCTGGTACTGAAGTAAATGTGCGAAT
Organism: Polypterus bichir lapradei; assembly: GCA_026402145.1. Classification (NCBI taxonomy): domain Eukaryota; kingdom Metazoa; phylum Chordata; class Cladistia; order Polypteriformes; family Polypteridae; genus Polypterus; species Polypterus bichir. The sequence goes on along the minus strand of JANRMT010062792.1, from coordinate 26,753,678 downwards.
AAAAAGAAAACAGAACTAAATATAAAAATAATGACAACATGTTCACTCTTCAAAAACTGGCCCCTTCCCTAACTTATTGTGTAAGCATGCCAATATGGCCCTGTATATTTAGCTACAGTTAATTTCACTTGGCAGTCTTTTAAACATGGACACATTATTTGCTCATTATACTGTATAAATGTATGCATCATACTATTTGTACATTTACTGTAAATTGTTACACTTATCTTTTAAATATGCTTCCCTGCTTCTCAGTATGAGCTTTTTTGTTGAACTTACAAAAAATAAATATATAACACCAAATCTACTTCATTCTTCACAAGAGTCTACACCAGCAACAACACGTGCAAGATAGAGTCCCATCTTAGACTGGATGCCAGTCCATCAGAGGGTACTAACACTCACACCCACACACACAACACACAGTGGTGGACCTACATTTCTGGTGCCCGGAAGCTTGAACTGTTAGGGGGGCCCCTTTGTAACCAGCAGTGAGGTCTGGGTAATGACTGTTGCTCTATGACATATCACCACAATTTTTTTTAATTTAACCCCCACATCTCAGATTTTGATAAAAATTGCTGTATTGGATTATCTCACATGTCAGAGTCACTGATGTGAATAAAAATTTCCAAATGCCTTACAGTTTTCAAGTTATGGTGGGATTTCAATTAGGGAAATGTTATATACCTGTAGATGAATGATGAAATAAAACATAGAAAAGACCACAGACGTTATCATTTTTTACTTATGACACCTATGAGAATACATTCTACATGAAGCACATTTTACAAAGAAAACTCTTTTATTCTGCCACAATATTAATGTACAGTTTTGTCCTATCAGAGCTTCCTTACAATGTTATTTTCTAGAGACAACATGCACAAAGAATTTAAGCACTCTTTAGTCATGGTAGACTGAAATTTTTTCTTTATAAAAAATAGCTTTGAAAAATTCCTTTCTGTTTTACAGATGGTGATAGGTATAAATAATTTTAATAAAAATGTTCATTTCACAGTGGCACAGTGGTAGCGCTGCTGCCTCGCAGTTACAAGACTCGGGTTCGCTTCCCAGGTCCTCCCAGAGTGGGGTTTGCATGTTCTTCCCGTGTCTGTGTGGGTTTCCTCCGGGTGCTCCGGTTTGCTCGCACAGTCCAAAGACATGCAGGTTAGGTGCATTGGCAATCCTAAATTGTCCCTAGTGTGTGCTTGGTGTGTGTGTGTGCACCCTGCGGTGGGCTGGGTCCCTGCCCGGGGTTTGTTCTCTGCCTTGCACCCTGTGCTGAGATTGGCTCCAGCAGACCCCCGTGACCCTGTAGTTAGGAAATAGCGGGTTAGATAATGGATGGATGTTCATTTCTATAATCCGCCACTCTGCAGATCTGCCACTGCAAACACAACATTTCTAGAGTCACCTGAAAATGACTGTGTGCATGAGTCTCTAAATATACAGAGTTAAATGCCAGGGGGACTATGCAATCACGAATCTGCATTTACAGTAAAAAAATATAAAAATCACTTCTCATTTCATATACTCAGAGTAAGTATTGCCACATGTATAGAGTACAATAAAATCTTTACTTGCACACACAATAATCATGCAACATGTTGACATTCTCCAACTTAATGATCAGTAATTATTATTTTTACTATCATACCAAAAAAGTCTGCCTTCCATATCTCAAATAACTACCCTACCTTGAAGTTAGAGTTATAATAGAAGTTGATTTCAAAACGGTTGGTTTAAACACAGGTTATTTTGACACAAAATAACTTAGGTTTGCACATTAGCTCATACTTGAAAATAGCTTTCATGTGCAACAGGGCTGAAGTGAGTGAGTCTGCTTTAAAGTAATTGAGTTTATATAAGACAAAATTTTTCAAAGCTAAAAGCCCTCATCACGCAGACTACCTCCATTTATTATGAAGGCTTGTTTTTTGCTACCTCATATGGCAGGCACAGCAATCACTACTATCAGAAGTCAAATCCTCAAAGGTGAGTTTGCTCACAAAGGTTAATGCAACGGTACCGGGTTTTAGTTATAAGCTATAATTCTATAATTTAACTGATAATTACACTCTTGCCTTGTGCTCTTGGAACCTTTTTTTAGCATTGACTACCAATAGCTCTTAGGTTAGTGACACACCAATGGTTGGTCCCGACGCCTGACAAAAAGTTTAATTCTGACTGGCCTATTTGCAGTTGATGCTATGCAGCCATTATAATGTATCCTTAGGCTGTGTCTATTTGTACTATGTGACGATTTCTACTGAGAACCCTTAACAAAGCAAGTTAAAGCACTGTGCAGTTTAACTTGAACAAAATAGTTATACACCTCATTAATCGTGTTGCCTGAGCTTCTGTCAAATGATGGGCAGTCAGTTTTTCAATTTATCAGCACTTACATGACCTTATGTTGAGGTCATGTTGACCTGAAAGGAGTGCCCCTCACAGTCTCATGAGAATTTGATTGCATGCATTTAAACAATTAACAAAGGTTTTTGTGTAAAAAGATGCATAAATATTTCACTTTCCACTATTATGGCTTGTTAGTTTCTCCAGCTATATTACCTCAGGTGCTTGTGCAAGACGAACATTTAAACCACATTTGCATATTTTTTCCCACACCCGTTATGGCGGCGGGGAGCAAAACAATACTTTTACCCGCAATCATGGAAAGCTCTATTGCAATGAGCTTGAGCTGATAGGTAGAAAATGCTGACTACTGTCAAAAAGTTATTTGATAAATCACTAATACTGTGTGCGGCTGACCACCTTAACAACCTAATTATAAAACCCAATGTTATATTCAAAGTGAATGTGCGTGGCTGGTGCCAAGACATTATACAACACCCACATATTTTCTAATAACTTTTTTATGGAATTAATAGAGATTATTATCATAGACTATATTGTAATGAACAGACACACTCAATTTTTCAAGAAAAACACTTTCTCTTTACTCTTTCCTTTCTACTGGTAGCGTTGTACATTCAAGTAATGCAGACAACCACTATAAATGGCAATATCTAAATTAAACCTCTGCCCCTTACTCCCAGTACTGGGATGCATACACCAGGCAGCATCGGTTAGTGGTGGTAGTCCAACTCAAACCCCCCTTCCAACTTCAATAAATCACTCCCATTGCCAAAAGCTACAACCTAAAATTAAACACAACTGTTTGAAACCCAACATGAAAGAGATCACAATTAAAAGTCTAATTTTAAGTGCAGCATCACAGAGCCTCTTGGGACATCAGCATTGTCCATTGCTACAATACTTTAAGTCCATATAGAATGGTAAACAGTAGCTTACCTACAGAAGCTTTAACAATGTATGTTGCTTACCGCTTCTGGTTCTCTGTTTCTTTCCTTGCAAAAGGAGTCGTAGTCAGTAGTGACCAATTACATCCTAACAGGACACTTGGACCAATGAGAGGAAATGGGTGGAGCTTGAGCCAATGTAGCCACCCCTTTCCGCAAATCCCCGGACTGTACTGTAGGCACCTAGGGGCAGCACTATTTTGTCATAATAGACTTTGTGGATCAGAAAATCCAAGGATATTTACAAGTGTTATTTCAAATGCCTTTTTTAGAAGCATAATGAAGGTTGCAGTGATAGGTTAATGGATTCATTTCAAAACTAAAGCCCCTCATATTTCATTCATTGGAGTTCTGATTAGAGGCACCTTTTGTGTACTCAGTTCTTCTGTTTCAATCTGTCCATGGCCCATCAGTTGATTTATGTGCAAATCATCTCACAACATGGATTTTGTATGGCCACTTTGTTTCCTTTCATCTAAATTTCCCTGAATATTTCTGTCATCATAATAGTGTCTCTTCTCAGAATGTGTCTATCTATTTTTACAGGATATCTAATATTCTTTATCAAACTAGCCACCAGGGGGCAAACCTGAAGTTTGGGTAAATAGAGAAGGTTAGTGTCAGGAAGGGCATATGGCTGTTAAACCTAGCCAGGACCTTAATGATGTAATCAATTTAATCAGCTTGGGAAAATGCTGGGGCGTAACTTGTAGATGATGTACAGGGCCTTGCCTGACTCCTGTGGGAAGTGAGCAAGGTCAAAGGCAGGCCAGCTAAAAAAGTTAGTCCAGAAGAAGAAGAAGATAGGGAAGGGGAAAGAAAAGAGTAAAGTAAATGTAAGAGTGGGGACTCCAAATTTTGAAAGAATGACTGGGAAAGGAAGAGATTTAATAGGAAGGAGAAAAATAGAAGTGTTTTATGTGCATGAAACTAGATGGAAAGGGAATAAGGCCAGAGAATTGGGAGGAAGCTTTAAGTTGTTGTACAGTGGAGTAAATGAGCAAGGCAGAAATGGTGTAGGTATCGTAATATCTAAAGAACTGATAGATAGTCTTGTCAGTTTGAATTTGGAGGAGTGATAGGGTGATGAGTGTCAAGCTAGGCTTTGGTGAGACTGTAGTTAATTCCATTTGTGCATATGCTCCCCAAGTGGGCTGTGAAGAAGAGGAAAATAATGTTTTCTGTGTACAAATGGATGCGTAGCTTAGGGCAGCTTAGGGCAGTACTGGAGGAGGAAAGGGTGATTGTTTGTGGTGATCTTAATGGGCATGTGCGAAAGAGTAGACAGATGATAGAGAAGGTACGTGGAAGGTGGGGAGTAGGAGAGAGGATAGTAGATTTTGTCATGCCATCTGATTTGGTAATAGTTAACACATTTTTTGAAAACAAAGTAAATCAGCTTGTGACTAACAGTAGTGGAGGAAAAGAAAGCCAAACAGATTTAATATAATGTGTAGAAGATCTCATTTGAAAGAGATAAATGAGAAAGTGTAACAGTGCAACATAAAGTGATGGTGATGGATTGGGAGATCAGAATCAGCAGGAGAATAAAAGCAGAACAAGCAGATCCAAAGATAAAGTGGTGGAGATTAAAAAAGGAAGGGCTAAAGAACAGGTTTAGAGAGAAAGGTGCAGTCATTTAAGAGTGTGGAGGAATGGTGGGAGAAGAATAGCAAATTTGTATTAAGAGTAGGTGAAGAGGTGTAGGGTAGGACAGCAGGAAGGAACCCACCTGGGAACAAAGAGACATGGTGATGCTTGGAACAGAGAAGTGCAGGATGTGATAAAGGCTAGGAAGGAGGTAAAGAAGACACGGTACCAATCTGAGATGGAGGAAGACATTGAAATGTATAGGCAGACTAACAAGGAGGCAATAAAGGCAGTGGCAAGAGCCAAGGCACACGTTTTGGAGGAGGTGTACAGTATGAAAAACTGAAGACAAGAGAGGGAGAGAACATAGGAAAAGGCAGGCTCTGCATTCAGAACTAAACCTCTTGACAACTAAAGAAACTGAACAACTAATTTATAAATCCAGACATCATTACTATGAACATGGAGGGAAAGTTAATAAGCTTTTAGCTCAACAAATTCACAAGCAAGAAGTCCGCAATGCAATCCCAGTAATCACCAACACGAACGGAGACAAAATCATCGACCACAAAAATATATTGTACACATTCAGAGACTACTATAAATCCTTATATTCTACTGAGTTTAAAGAAGATGATACACGATCTAATGCATTTCTAGATACATTACAGATACCACGAATAGACACTTTTAGTGCGGAGAAACTCGATAAACCTCTGGCGCTATCAGAATTACTAGATGCTATAAAGTCACTTCAAGGTGGGAAAGCAGCAGGCCCTGATGGCTACCCTGCAGAATTTTATAAGAAATTCTCCGCTCAGCTAGCTCCCCTCCTATTAGCAACATTTACAGAAACCATAGACAATCAAACTCTTCCTCAAACTTTTTGCCAAGCATTAATCACCGTTTTTCCAAAACAAAATAAGGACTTATTACAATGTGCATCATACAGACCAATTTCACTTCTGAATAATGACGTTAAAATACTCTCAAAGATCATAGCTAGAAGGATATAGAAAGTGCTCCCCTCGGTAATATCACAAGATCAAACTGGATTTATCAAGGGCCGACACTTATCTTCAAATCTTCAATGCCTATTTAATGTAATATACTCACCAACTAAATCAAACACCCCAGAAATATTATTATCATTGGATGCAGAAAAAGCATTTGACATGATTGAATGGAAATACCTTTTTACTACATTGGAGAAATTTGGGTTTGGCCCGAACATTTGTGCATGGATCAAATTACTGTATACCAATCCAGAAGCTTCAGTTTGTATCAACAACATTTGTTCAGACTACTTTAAACTAGAACGTGGTACCAGACAAGGATGCCCCTTGTCACCGTTATTGTTTGCAATCGCCATTGAACCACTAGCAATACACTGTCGAAATACTGATCAGATAAAGGGGATTATCAGAGAAGGACTGGAACAGAAAATTTCTCTATATGCAGATGATATGGTACTGTATATATCAGACCCACAAAATTCTGTGCCTGCAGTCTTAACAGCACTCACAGAATTTCAAAAGATCTCTGGTCTCAGAATTAATCTGAATAAAAGTGTACTCTTTCCAGTGAATTCTCAAGCATATAATATTAGATTAGATACCCTACCTTGTATCATTGCAGAACAGTTTAAATACCTAGGGGTAAACATCACAAGTAAACATAAAGCTCTTTATTAACAAAATTTTGCCGTCTGCATGGAAAAAATTAAGCTAGACTTGCGTAGATGGTCAACCCTTCATTTTACTCTAGCTGGAAGAATTAACACTGTTAAGATGAATATTCTTCCTAAGCTCCTTTTTTATTTCAAAACATCCCAATATACATCAATAAATCATTTTTTAAACAATTAGATTCAACAATAACCTAATTTATTTGGAACTCAAAACATCCACGTATCCAGAGAGTGACTCTACAAAGACGAAAGGCAGAAGGTGGCATGGCTCTATCTAACTTTCAGTTTTATTACTGGGCAGCAAACATACAAGCTAAAAAACATGGACACAAATGGAAGAACAAACACAGGCTTGGTCCGCAATAGAAATACTTCTTTATATTCCCTGCTCTGTGCCCCAATAAATACAAGTTACCGGCAATATACTAATAACCCAATTGTGCTTCACTCACTTAGAATATGGAACCAAAGTAGAAAGCATTTTAAGATGGAGAAGCTTTTATCTGTGGCACCTCTGCAAGAGAACCACCTCTTTCAACATTCGCAAACATATGCAGTTTTTAATATCTGGAAAAAATTTGGGATTAACTTACTTAGAGATCTTTACATAGAAAATGTCTTTGCATCCTATGAACAATTACATTCCAAATTTAACATTCCAGCTACACATTTCTTTCACTATCTTCAAATTAGGAACTTTGTTAAACAGAACCTTCCCGATTTTCCTCATTTTGCACCGTCATCCATGCTGGAAAAAATATTGCTCAATTTCAAGGACTCAGACACCATCTCTGCAATATATAAAATCATTTTACAGTCCCTCCCTTTCAAAGATCCAAGAGGACACTGGGAAAAAGATCCCTCAATTAATATATCAGAAAAGGAGTGGAAAATAGCAATGCAGAGAATTCACTTGAGCTCCATATGCGCAAAGCATATAATTAATCAACTCAAAATTATATATCGAGCACATCTGTCTCGTCTAAAACTCTCCAAAATGTTTCCAGGGCAAGATCCAACCTGCGAACGTTGCAATCAAGTCCCAGCCTCACTGGGTCACATGTTCTGGGCCTGCCCCAAATTAACATCATTCTGGACCAAAATATTTCATTTTCTTTCAGACAGCCTTGGTCTCACAATCCCTCCTAACCCATTAACAGCTGTGTTTAAGGTTCTTCCAGATGGGTTTAAAGTGGAGAAGGACAATCAGACTGTGACTGCATTCACTACACTTTTGGCACGCAGACTTATTCTGCTAAACTGGAAAAATCCAAACTCTCCTCTTTTAAGTCAGTGGGAAACCGATGTTTTATACTATTTGGAATTGGAAAAAATCAAAAATACTCAGTTAGAGTATCTGTACAGATTTTTTTTTCAAAACATGGCAGGATCTAATCAGTAACATTTTAAAATAAGCTCTTAAAGCACAGAGGAAGCAATTATTTCTGTATTTCTTTTTCTTCTCCATTCATCTCTATTGGCTTATCAAACTTATCAATTTAGGTATGTTTACAAGCCTTACATTTTACTACGTTGGCCTTGCTCTCTCTCTTAGGGGTGGTGGTTGACTTGTTCTCAATTCTACTTTTTGTAAAAATTGATTGATTTGTATGGAATGATTGCAATAAAATTAATAAAATTAAAAAAAAAAAAATAGAGGGAGAACGATTTTTAGATTGGTGAAGGCTAGGAACAAAGCTGGAAAGGATTATAATCAGATAAAGCAGATGAAAGATAACAAGCAAGGTGTGGTCTTGAGTGAAAAGCTGTTGAATGAAGAAAACAAGAGTAGTATTTGGGGATGGAGCCCCAAAAGATGGGCTAATACCAAGAAAAAGGAGGGAAGAGCTAAAGAAAACACTGAACATAATGAAAAATGAGAAGGCAATAGGACCAAATGAAATACTAACAAAAGTGTTGAAATGTTTAGAGGAAGAGGGAGTAGATGTGTTGTGTGATCTAATGCAGAAGTTCAATGAATAGGAGAGAATACCAGAGGAGTGGAGGATCAGTTTGATTGCACCCATGTATGAAGAGGCGGGTGATATTCAGGATTGTTGAAACAACAGAGGGATAAAGCTGATGTCACTCACAATTAAAGTTTGGGAAAGGTTATAGAGAGAAGGCTTAGGAAAGAGACCACCATAGAGATGGAGCAGTTTGGTTTTATTTCGGGAATAGGAACAACTGATGTAGTCTTTGGATTGTGACAGATAATAGAGAAACATTAAAAAAAAACAGAAAGCTGTGCATATGGTGTTTTTTGATTTGAAGAAGGCTTATGAAAAAATGCCACATGGAGAGGTCTGTAAATGCTTAAGAGAGAAAGGAGTGTCAGAAAAATATGTGAGGATTGTCCAGCTTAAGTATGAGGGTGTGACAATTTGCATTAAAAGCAGTGTTGGGGTAACAGACAAAATCCCAGTTAGAGGAGGTGTGTACCAGGGATTTTCTTTAAGTCCTTACTCTCTTTGATCTGGTTATTGATATGTTTACTCATGGGATAAAAGAACAATCCCTCTGGCACATGCTATTTGCTGATGATATTATGTTTTGTGCACCACAAAAAAGGAAGTGGAGGGGAAGCTGGAAGACAGAGGATTTAAGATAAATAGAAGGAAGGCCAAATATATGAGATTTAATGATGATCGGGTTTTAGAAGTTAGACTGCAGGGAGAGCTATTGAAAATATCTAGGATCAGTGTTAGCCCAAGATCGAAAATGAGATGAAGAGATTACCCATAGAGTGCAGTGTGGATGGAGCAATTGGAATACGGTATCAGGAGTATTGTGTGATCAGTGAAATTAGGCAAAGGTTAAAAGTAAGGATTTTAAGACAGTGGTAGGACCAACGATCATGTGTGGAGCTGAGACATGGGCAGTAAAGAGAATGCAGGAGAAGTGAGATGTAGCAGAAATTAAAACATTAAGGTGGATGTGTGGACTTACAAAAAAGGGCAGAATAACGAATGAGACATTCAGAGGTACAACAAAAGTGGGGGAGATATCTAACAAAGTATAGGAAAGTAGGTTGAAGAGGTATGGACGTATAATGAGGAGAAACAATGAATACATGGGCAAAAGAGTGATGGGAATGGATCTACAGGGGAAGAGAAAGTGAAAGAGACCAAAGCAGAGCTGGGTGGATAAACTAAAAGAAAATATGAAAGAAAAGTGTTTGACCGAGGAGGAGGTACAGGACTGAGCTGTATGGAGAAGGTTGATGAAGCAAATCAACTCCACATAGAAGTGAGAAAAGAAGAAGAGGAAGAAGAAGTTGAAAGAAAATCTAATATTCTTTGTCAACAAAGGTAAGTGGGCATTATATTTTTATATTTAACAATTAAGTCATTCAAAAAGAATTTTCTTTTTGAGTAAACAAGCCCTTTTTCTCATTGGCATATCCATGTGCAACACATATTGAGTGTACAGCTTATTGTTTGACTGATCTGTTGAAATACAATACTTTTGCAGACAAACAAATGAATACAATTGATTTATTGATACATCAAATGACTGAACCCTTTGGGCCAAAGCATACCGCAACAGCAGCATGCACAAGACAGGACCCAACCCTGGATGGGGCACCAGTCTATTTCTACAATACACATAACAATACTCACTCATTCTGGGCTCATTTAGACTCATCAATAAATCTGCCAAGATCTGGAAGAAAATGCAACAGAAACCATGAGTGCTCTGGGATTCAAACCCAGAACCTGAGAGGCAGCAGGGTTACCAGGGTTGCAGATGCAAAACCTAAATTAAGAAAAATGAATAATGCAAACTGATTACAGGAGTACACTATGTACAAAGTGCACAGTACAGTAGGCTTCAACTCAGGAAATGTAAATTATGTTTCTGCATTTCATTTAAAGTGTGACTCAGTAGTCTTACTGTCACATCTCCAGTGCCACTCTGCCTCACATCAGCCTGAGATATTATTTACTTTGACTTTCCAAAAGCTTTGTATCTTATAAGAGGCAAGATCTCAAATTAAAAGAGGCAGAAATTCATGACACACTGTGCAGATTATAGTGTGAGGAACATATTTGGAATTAGCTTAAGGAAGAGCACTGGGGCCACTATTTTTTATTAGTATAAATTGTTTAGATAGAATTGCATCTAAAAAGCTATATAAATATACAAATATCAGATCAGTTAAAGTTAACCAAAGTCAGTTGTTAGTATATGTGGCATATAAAAAATGTAGTCTTTTATATAGGTTAATATAATTTGTTACATGGAAGGTCTGTCTGAAGCTGGAAAGTGTGCCTAATGAGAAAGATTTAAGAGTCTACTTTAATCATCAGTGTCCAGAATCAGACGGTGTACAGAAGCAATTAAAAAAGAATAAGAGGATATTAAGTTGTCCAACAAACTGTGGTGTGAAAGACAAGAGGAGTTATGCTGGGAATCAGAGTCTCCCCATTACACAAAAGGAACAACAGAGCTAGAGAAACCCCACAGATGACCTACTAAACTGATTTAAGGAATTTATATTACCAGCTAGGAAGAAGGCTTTAAAGGAATTAAATGTTTTTGGTTTAAACAAACAGAAGTTAAGGGAGTTAGTAGGGCAAATATACTGAATTGCTAGTTTTTTAGGTACACCCCCCCCACACACACACATTTGTGTAAATTCCACATTCCAACATATCATATGTCACATGACAGCAGTATGTCACATAAATCAGGAAATCCGGCATTTCTGGCATCAGTTAGTATTCAGCTGAGTGTTGAAATGGACAAAACGAGCAACCTTATTGACTCTGAATGTTCTAAGTTGGTACTAAGCATGTCAGTTCTAGCATCTCCCAAAGAAATGTAGCCACAGACTTTTCACATGTAACCATTTCAAGAGTTTACCAAGAATAGTACAAAAAGCAAAAAAACTATCAGCGATAGGAAATCCTGCATATAAAAAAAACTTGTGAATCACAGGGAACAAAGGAGAGTGGTGAAAGAGACAGGCCACAACTAATTAAATCACATCCAAGTTAGACGCTGGCATGCATCTCAGAATGCACCACATATTTCACTTTGTCTTGAATAGCCTAAATATCTAAAGACCACATCAGATACTGATTTTTGTCAGCTTAAAACATCAATATGTATCTCCCATCGACACAGAAGCAGCACAACTAGTCAATTGAGGAATGGAAAAAATTTGCTTGGTTGGACAAATCTAGGTTCTTTTTACATGATGCTGATGAAGAGATCAGAATTTGGCACATGTAATATTGGTTCATAAAGCCATCCTGTTTGGTGTCTGAGAAATGTTTTCTTGGAACACATTAGGGTTTCTGATACCCATTAAAGAACATCTGTACAGTAATGCATACGATCTGACCACTGTGGCTGACCAATTTCATGCTTTTATAGCTGTAGTATGTCTACACTTAGATGAAATGATAATGCATGACAATATACCACTTCACAAAGCATGCATCATCACTGAATGGTTCCAGGAACATGACAGTGGCTTGCACAGACCCTGGATCTCAACTTTATCAAGCATCTTTATGATAAGAAAGGGCTGTTTGCAGCAAGATTCTGCAGCAAAGTGTGCAACACAGTCAGCTCTGCATGGTACAACATCACTGAGAAACACATCCAGCATTTTGCAGAATCCATGCCAGAATGAAGTAATCTTATTCTGAATGACAAAAAAGGCTCAACATATATATATATATATATATATACATACAGACAGAGACAAAGCTACTATGAACCTAGTGTAGGTTAAGATTTAGGGCCCATTGTTTGCAAGGCCAGGGTTTTAATTATTGGTAGACTTTGATTGTAGAACTATCTCAGACATTCAGATGTGTTACCTTTTATCTTTGTGGAAACATGAACAATCATGTTGGGAATCATACCCATATTGTTTTTTATCAGTATGCTGCTGCTGGAGGATGTGAATCCTTGGGATTAATAAAGTATCTATCTATCTATCTATCTATCTATGAAGAGGTTACCAATGTGTACAAAGTTTATTAAGGTCTATTAGGCTGTTAATTAAAAATACCACTTTTAGTTTTTCTTTTGTGAAGATTATGGTATTTGCCAGTTTTTAAAAATCAATTCGCTATTTACCTGATGCCTTTATCTAAGGCAGCTTACAACATCTGAGATACAATTGGTTACACATCTTTTGTTATTCCAATTGGAGCACATGCAGGTGAAGTGACTTGCTCCTCATCACATGGCTTCAGTAGCAGGATTTGAACCCAGGGCCTCAAGGTTTTAAGTCCATGTCTTAATTACTTTGCCCACCACGTTTGTAAACTGTAAATGTGTAAGTTGCATTCATAAGAACTACTTATGAATGCTTTGAAATCACTTCATTTTTTTGGCTCCTTCTGACTCTCACCGGAACAAGAACCCCCCCATATGATATACCGCTTGACTCATCTTGATGTCTAGTTATGCAACACATTGAGATTTTTTGCCCCCTCCCAATTTTTGGCCCACAAGATTTTTAGACCATTTATGACCATATTTCATGCAGAAAATTAAATCCTTCTGATAAAGAGTAAACCAATATGTGCCTTCAGCCAAACCGATCAGAAGGACTTGAAGCTGTGCATGCCACATCAATCAACCCCAGGGGTTCACCCCCTATTAGAATATGAGTCAAAGTTACCCCTTTTCACAAAACTTTAAAAAATGGGGATTAGTAATATAAGCTTGTGGAGTGCCACTTTATGCCATTTTGAGGTTGCCAATCATGAATATAGTATCTTTGATATTTAATCATTTACCGGTGGTTCTAGCCCACTAAGAGCCACTCCATCAAGGTTAAAATGATCAAATTTCAAATATACACACGTGGAATGTTGGCTTAGGCTATTTCAAGGTTAGTGAATTTGAATATGATGTGAAAAATTACAAATTTCTATTATATTTGAGAATATTTAGACTTTAAACATTTACAATGAAGCACACATTTTAATATATGATGCATCTATTCTTGTTTATGATGTACTTCAACCTCATTAAGTAAATCATTACGTTTCTTAACACTCCAGATTAGGGCAGTTTATGCTTCTTCTTTCGGCTGCTCCCGTTAGGGGTTGCCTCAGCGGATCATCTTCTCACATATCTATTTCCATAGGGCAGTTTATGCTATTTCAGATTTTTTGTAATTGTAAATTTTAAATTAGCATGACGTTTCTTTTCTCATTCTGAATAAATATTCATTCTCATACCCAATTTTCTATTTGCAACAACCTGTTCTTTTTCTTAAAGAGGGGCCCAAAAATGGTATAAAATTTAGTCCCCACAAAAATAGGCTCTCTTATGTATATATATGCAGTGCATCTATTGTTAATTGAAAACTAGATATATGGACCAAATCAGATCTAAATATCATAAATTACTTTTTAAACTGATAGCGTTGAATAGAATATTTTCTCGAAGTCAGAAGGGGAAGAAGCAAATAGAAAAGGGGAAGCAAAAGCGCATCATAATAAACAAACCAAAGTCGGGATGCCGAGACCGCGTATGCACGCTCCCGTGGACGCCGCGCGAGCGCCAGGGCACGCGCTTTAGACAAGCGACCGCCATTTTGATCCGAATATAAGAGAGAATATTTTTTTCTTGCACAAGCCTGGAAGCAGTGGTCAGGATTGAGAACATAGGAAGAAGAAGGGGAATAATTAGGATAAAAAAAACTTTGCATGAAATAAAAAAACGAAAGAGCAAGATCATTATATCAGACGGATATATCTGCGCTTGTTTGTTTGTTTACTAGAGGGGGTTTAGCGCCGGAGGAATTACGCCCCCCCGCCACCCCCCTGTAAGAACAGTTTCTTGGAGGCTTGCATGCGAAGGAATTGTCCTGCATTTCTAAGGTAAGCATCATGAGGAACAAAACGTCCTTTGACCAATGCGATCTCTGCGGGCGAATTTCCTGTAGCTTGAAGTGTTAAGCATTACTTTATTTGGAGCAAACATAGTACTCGCACGTTTCCCCCCCTCGTTATTATTATCATTTCACCAATTATTCACGAGCGTGGCTAGTGGAATGTTACGACGCACAGGTAAAGCACCCACTTGGGGAGCTCGAGCTGTCACTCGAAAAGAACGTGGCTGTACTTTTCGGAGACAATTTTGTTTTCGTCAGGCCCTCCCCCGCCTTGCGGAGGTGGATTGGATCGGAGTGAGGCGGAGGAGGGGGTCATCACCCATCGCTATTTTTTTGTGGGGTGGGGGCGGAGGATGGGCACTTGACCTACTCGTCATTCAGTCTGTCAGGCTGAAGAGAAAGTTCATGAGCAGCCAAGCGTAAGCAAACCACTTCTGAGTTCCGTGGAGGAGCTTTTACAGTCACAGTGTGCAAGGGACATGAAATAAATAAAGAAAGGGAAGGAGTCAGGAGAGCCTTGGGGGTTAGGGCACTGGCCTGGTAGAAGATCTTAAGAGTGCCTTGAGCGCTGTGGAGAACATGATTTGTGTATGTATATTCCGTAACTGCGCTGGGCTTACTCGATGGAAGCGAGACAGGTTCAGATTGGTACTTGTGGAATGATGAACGACGAAATGTCTCGCGGATGAATCCTGTGTGTTGCAGGTTTGTACTGTGCAGGGCTTTGCAGATTGAGCCAGATTCTTGTTTAGTGGCTGTATTGGAACATGAAAGGAAAAATGCGCAGTAAGCAGTAATAAATTCTTATTATTAACCTATGTAAGGATTATACTGATTTATTTTTCATATATATGGAATAGACATGCCTAGAGTTGTGGTACCTAGAATGGTTAATTACGTCGAGCATCCTTCTATATAGCGTCTTTCACAGAGTGCGCCATCTCAAGCACACATGATAACGAAGTGTACTGCAGGACGCTTCTAGCTTTGCTTTTCAGAGCTGTGCTTTCTACAATTAACTGCTTAGAATGAACTCCACTGAACTTTAATATGCAGCAGCATCTGTTAATTGAGTACTGTGTACTATAAGAAGAGTGTTAATTCTTTTCCTATACCATCTTTAAGTGGCTTATGGCTTTAACTATCAACTTTTAAATCGCCTATTAATTTAAGCCTGGTAGTAGTGGCTTAGGTCTTCTACTCTAAAGAAAGCATGAAACGATACACAGATTCTCACAGGATAATGAAAATTGATTTTTCCTGTGTCACATTTGCTCACTGCAGTATCAGTATTCACATTTGGCTGAAATTCTACACGGCACACAGTGCAGAGTTCATTGAGCAGTCTTGTTTCTGTTCCTAATACGTGTGTCATTATATTGACATAATGTATTGTAATAATCTTGACATTGGATACAATGCTGATACATTTTTCTTTTTATTCCACTATTAGCAGATACTGTTACATGATGTACAAATTTTGATGCACTCCTTTGAATCACAAGGTTGCTTAAATTCAATCTGTGATCCTAAATCAGGGCTATTCAATAACAAATTCAGCTGGGCCAGATTATCACACCACAACATTTAGCTGGGTCAGACATTTTCAGCCGCTGGTAAGTAGCAGATAATGACAAATTTTAAACCAACACAAATAAAAGTATTGAAAAACAAGTGATGTTTATTCATTGTTTCCCTTTTAAATTAAAAAAAAAAAAGACTCAAAACTCATCTGTTCAGGAAGGCTTTTAGCTCTACCTGACTTTATTACCCTTCCCTAAGTTTACCTGTTTGTCAAGATGCTCATGTAACCTGTGTGTGTGTGCTAGACCATCAATTATGTTGTCTGTTAGGCTTTTTCTCTGAATTTACTGTCTTACTCTTCTTTATTTATTTATGTGGTTTAGTACAATGCTATATACTGTATACCCTGCCGTTCTTTCTTAAACTCTGTGAAGTGCCTTGAGCATGGGAAAGGCGCTATATAAATAAAATGCCACATTTTTTATTATATTCTTATTATTATTATATTATTATTAAATTTGGTCACATCTGACACAGGCACATCAAAAAGTGCATAAAAAACAATAAAAAGCTATTATTGGACAAAATATGAGGTAGTAGTGCTGTGGAAAAAAAACTTTCCTCTGTTTTCAAAGAAGTCCACCACAGAGTCAGATGAAAATGCTGAACAATTCTTTATTTGCAAACAGATTTGCACAAATGTCTTGGTCCATGGAGTGAGCAATTCATTCTCTTTTATACTTTTTTTGTTAGAGTTACCTTATCTAATACACTACTTCTTAATATGCAGAATTCTGTGTTCTTTGCCAATCGACTACAGCCACCAGTAACTTTGTATACACGTTGATTCTTCCATTATGCTAAACATCGCTTCGTTACTAGGCGTGTCCTACGGGTTTTACCATTGATCTTATCACCATCTCATAATAAGGGTGCTCATTACTCATTTACTTCATTTTAACCTTAGTAACTACATTGGTGCCTCCTCTAAGAAGATGCAAAAGCCTTACATGCCTAGACTTAAAACAACATTTAGTTAACCCTTTAGTTACATTCAGTTCTTTTCTGTTTAACAATTTATTGTCAAAACTTCATAAAAGTATATACTTGTATTAAATTGTAGAAATTATCATTTATTTATTTAAAATATTGATGACAATTCTCTGCGGTGGGCAGGCGCCCTGCCCGGGGTTTGTTTTCTGCCTTGCGCCCTGTGTTGGCTGGGATTGGCTCCAGCAGACCCCCGTGACCCTGTAGTTAGGATATAGCGCGATGGATTTTGGTCATATCTTTATGGTGGGTGCGACATCATGCTATCAGCACATCTCAAATTGCATAAAAACAAAATAGTGCACAGTATTAGCAATAACATTTGTTTCCCTTTTGAAATACAATGAATATTTTGGTCATATAATAATAATTCTTAACATTTTATATAGAGCTTTTGTCACTTCTCACAAAGCAAGGACCTGGAACATGATCCCATTATGTTCTTACTATGAGGTGACAGCACTACCATTGTGTCACTGTATATATATGACTCCGGCACATCATAAAGGACATTTAACAGAATAAAAAACAACTATCAATGCTATCAAAGCTATCAGTGTACAAACCTATAACAGGTGTTAACGGTAACTAACGCACATGAAGACGTCTACTGCACACTGTGTGATTAGGCAGGGCTTTGTTACACACCTTCAGTATGTTGATATTGTGATGTTCCTCTACTGCATGGGCTGGGGGGGGGGGGGGGGGTCTTGGGGGGAAACACTTTGTGAGGGCTCAGAGCACCTCCCTAGAGAGAGCTGAGTGGCAGGATCAGGATGAGGAGGGAGAAAATGGTTTTAGAGATCAAAATGTGTTTTCCATGGCGTTTCTGGTGTAGCCATGGGCTTGGCCTCTCGGAGATTGGTTTGGGAACCGCATGTGGCCCTGGGGTCACCATTTGAATAGGCCAGTGCTAAGCAATTCAGTTTAATTCGGATTTATTGTTACAAGAGTAATGTTTGTGTGTTGGGTGGTTACAAAAAGACTAGGAAATCACATTAAAGCCGAATAGTTATTTAAACCATCTTTCCTCAAGTTGTTCAGAAAAACATGCAAACAGTTGTGTACCCTAAAATTGTAAGTCACGATGGATAAAGGTGCAGGCCCATTTTGCAATAATGTTGATAAAAACAATCGTATGCTTTTTAAAAAATAATTTAGTTCAGCTTTTGGTTTACTTTTACTTCTAGTTTATTGCTCACCTACTGTACTACGAAGTACTGACCAGCCTCATGGCAAAACAATAGATGCTGCTGTACAGATACATTTCTCTCATGCATGTATAAATATATTTTCAAAATTTTGCACAAGGAAAACTGAGTTTACATTTAGAGACTTCATGAAGCAAAATACATGCTGCAGTACAAAGGTGGAGGGAAGGTGCCAGCTGTAAAACAACTGATTATTTAGGAAAAAGTTGATTTATTTTCTTTTTTGTGTCTGGTTGGCAAAATATTTTCTTTTCATATTTCTTTGTTTGATATGTCAACAGGACAAAAGCAAAGTACTTGCATTTTAAATGTGTATGTGGGAGTGTTTATAAAATTATATTTAAAAAAAAAAAAAGGAAAAAATTCTGATTTTTGGATATAACCTGAAGAACTATCTTCTGCTGCGGTGGGCTGGCACCCTGCCCGGGGTTGTTTCCTGCCTTGCGCCCTGTGTTGGCTGGGATTGGCTCCAGCAGACCCCCGTGACCCTGTAGTTAGGAAATGGCGGGTTGAATAATGGATGGATGGACTATCTTCTGGTTCTACCAAATGATGTATGTGTGTGGCTGATGACCCACTGCTTCAGAATAGTCTCATTAGTCCAGGTTATTTAGGAAAATATTTGGAGAGTACAATAAATTGTAAAGGGATATTTGGCTGGAGTTAAGTAAAATGAATTTTTTGTCAATTATTAATAATCTCATTATCACTAGGATATAAGATGTGGAGTGCTGTATATTATTTGCACATATGCTGCATGCATTTTGTTTTGTGCAGTACATACAATGTAAGACACATCATGATTCTTTGCATTTTACATGGTGAAATGGGAGTGAGGGTAAGTCATTTACAGATTATAATTATGGCCATGAGGCTTGCAATACAGAAATGCACTTACTTTGGCAACATGTCATACCCAAAAACAATAGATTTTAAATACATTAAAAGAATACAATGAGCCCTGATATCTGCAGTCATAGTAATTGAGTAGACACTGTCACTTGAAGGGTGTGTCAGTTACTCTGGTGTTGGTTTAATAGATCAATTCTGTTACCTGTTTCAACATTACATGTCTGTGCTAAATAAATAAATAATAATAATCTCAAAATACCTTTGTCCATGGTGCCTTACAAAGAAAGTTATAATAGATAAAAGAATGAAAGTGCAAGCCTCAGAGCAACAAAGAACAAGATAAAGAAGCAAACACAAGGTAGTAGTACTACTGCATAATTATCCCAGGAACTAGACTAAGTGAAAAATCAGTATCCTAAAACCTTTGTCAGTACAACAGCAGCTATAATGTTGGAGAGAAGAGTATTTAATGAAAATGTGTGTCTTTAAAAGACTTCTAAACACAAATAAATTGGATGAAGTTTGAAAGACAAATTGAGATCATTGCACAGCTTTGGAACAAGAACAGAGAAAAATTGTCTAGACTTGGTACGTCTAGCAAGGGGACGGATGATCAGCAGACAGGCAGAGGCAGAAGAGAATCTTCTTGAAGGGGTATTAAGAGAGACCAAGGACTGGAGATACTGAGGAGCAGAACTGTTCAGAGAACTGTAGGTCAAGACAAGCATTTTGAACTGGATCATCATCAACTGGAAGCCACTGGAGAGACTTAAGCAGAGGAGTAGTAGGAGTGAAATGAGTAATGGAGAACTCCAGTCGAGCAGCTGCATTCTGAAGGAGCTGAAGAAGTCTGACAGCAGTTGAAGGAAGATCCGCCAGTAGAGCGTTGCAATAGTCCAACCGAGGGAGAATCAGTGCCTGAACATAGAGTTGTGTGCAATAAATAGTGAGGAAGGTTTGATGTGGTGGCTCTGAGGCTAAGGATCTGTGCTGGTATCCAGAAGGTTGCCAGTTCGAATCCCCAGTACTGCCAAAAGAGATCCTACTCTGTTGGGCCCTTGAGCAAAGCCCTTAACCTGCAATTGCTCCAGGCTGTACAATGGCTGACCCTGCACTCTGACCCCAAGGGGTATGCGAAAACTTACAAAATCCTAATACAAGAAATTGTGTACCGTGAAATAAAGAACAAAAAAAAAATCCTCTAAAGACTATGAAGAAAGAAAAGACAGGACTAGGTCATTGAAGATATATTGTATGTTCGATGAACGAAAGTGATTTATGACCGGGACTGATGGTGAAAATTTGACATTTTCAAGGGTGATGCTTAAAAACAATTCCTAGGATGAAGAATCAGGGGCTAGTAAAAGATATCTGACTTTGAAAGGTTAAGTTTAAGGTGATAATCATTTATCGATGATGAGTTGGCAGAGAGAGGCACCTGTAGATTTAGGCTGAAACCTATGGGTTGTAAGAGTGAAATAAGAAGATGATCTGTGCATCACCAGCATAGAGGTGGCAGGAGAAGCCGTTAGAAGAAGTGACATTGTCTAAGAAATTAATGTAGAGATTAAAGAGAAGTGAACCAAACACTGATCTTTAAGGCACATCTGTTGAAAGTTCCTGTAGAGGAGAAGATGAGGTGCTTCCATGGATCACTTTGCAACACTGTAGACAATGTGCCAGTAACTTGCATAACTCCCCCCAGTGCCAGGTGAAAGGCATCTAAGTTCGTCCATGGCATCCTTTATTATATCTGCCACTAACATTAGCCATCATCAACTGTATCGGTCTTGTTTATTCTACAGATCAGTGGAGTCACACTTGGAAATTTTATGTAGACCTTTCTTTAGGGCAAGCAGCACATGATATTACTTTGAGTCCGAGAGAATGTCAGACTTCATGACTGCACTTTCTAGATCTCCTCATCTCGAGGATGTCAGATTACTCGACTAGCTAAAGCCAGACATGATAGATTACATGAATTGCTCATGATTTTTCAGTACAGTCTTTGATTCCTAATTATCACAAAATCGCCACATTTGAACATGCAGTTAATGTGCTGCAAGAGAGCAGAGGTGGCTGTACAAATGTTTTCTAAGCATGATTATTTCAGGCTTAGTCTCAGCCTTTTTCTTTTTTCCATTGTTTCATGGTATGACATACACACGGCATGGGACAAATGAGTCTTTTTAGTGTTTACATGTTTCAAAACACCTGTTCAGCTTCTTTCCTTGCAGCTGCATTGTATTCATTGTACTTCCATCTGAGAGCTCATTGGTGTCCCTTAGATACAGCAAGCCATCCATATAACTTGCAGCAGCATCAAAATTGTTTGATTTTGTTGTGACAGATTACAGACAGCTATAAATGAGTCAGTACATGACTGGATGCCACAGGCACATGCAGTAATGTAAATGAAGGCTACTACTGAAAATCGCTGATAATTGTTACATGACTTTCTTTCCACCTGACTCCCACCCTTTGCCTTGTGGTAGATCATCCCACATGGCAACTCGCACTTAGATTGGATTTTAGGCGCCACATAACACTAAAATTCTGTTAAGGAGGTTTAGATGTATTGATAAATATGCTCTTTAATAGACTACTGCCCCAAACAGGGTTAGTGCTTAGTGTTGCCGGGATAGGCTCTAACTCTAGACCACAACCTATTTAAATGGTGTAGAACAGAAGCAGTAAATGGAAGGTTTGTTCTGAATTGGTAATGCAAGACTTAATTTTGTCAGTTCTTGTGTTCTTATGTTTATTTGCATACTGCATTCTTATTTATTTATTTTGAATTTCTTGTGAATTTTTCATATAGAGTGCGAAGACCTGTGTTTTCTCACTTTGTTTTAGAGTTGATACTTTTGATTCTTTAATAAGGGTAATACTGTATTTTAACATATTACGCTAACATCACTGTTACGTCTATCAATTCTTACACGAAATGAGGATAATGGTAAAACTGGATGCCATCATGAAAAATCCACCTGTGTCCCCTCCAGGAGGTGCTCTCATGGAGCAGTTTCAGCCACAGATTCATTCCACCATGATGTATTAAGAAGTGCCCCTGGGGGTCTTTTCTGCCCACTACTATCAGAAAATTCAGTGCTTCCACCTGATGTACTCAATTAATTGGATGTATTACCTGACCTGTGAGTCTGTATTCTAATTTTGTAATGTTTCTGCTGCTGTATGCATTTGAACTTCCCCATGGAATTAATAAAGGTTATCTAATCTAATTGTTGTAATTATTTATTGCTACAGTACATTTATCAACACTACCTTTACCTGCCTTGTAATGTCATTGAGTTGTACTGTGTTATACATTTTTTTGGCTCAGAAAAAAGTCTTTTGTTATTCTTTTAATGACGCAAAATAAAGATTTACTGATAGAATGTACAACAGGCATATACTGTAATGGGTGTCACTGTCAAAAGTCTGTAGAGGTCCCTGGGATCAAACTGGAATAGGATTGTAACTTGTAACTGAATGCCATTAAACCTGATTGAGAGTAAAAACGTTTAGATGAATTTATTAATAATAAATAAATTAATTGGTTAGAAAATAAGAAAAGAATGTTGATGAAAAATAGAATAGAGAAACAGCATTGTTTAGGTGTAATTCAAATATTATGAAAGTGGAGCTTCCAGGGTGGAAATCTGTTTGCATTATTTCTTTGGGTTAGTAACATATGATTATGAACACCAAAGCTTGTATGTTTTATTTTTTTTTTGTTTTCTTTTCTTTTCTCTACTGTGGTGTTACTTAAATGGTGATCTGATGCCCTACTTCAGGACTGACCATCTGGAAACAGAAGAAAAAGCACAGGGCATAGTCCAGATCTCCTTATTCCATTCTTGCCATGAACGTAGCAGGAAAGAATGCTGATGTAGTACTTGTGTTACAGACATACATTTCTGAAGTTGTCAAAATCAAGAGTTTCTGTTGCTGCTGCAGCAGTGGTTGCCTTCTATTTCAGGATAGTCACAGTGAAGGCACTGTAATGGATGTCATTCTTGGTTTTAAGATACTGTTGAGAATTAAGCTGTGTTGTCTGACTCCATATTGACAGATAATGAAGTAGGATTCAAGATGTGTTATAACATTCCTCAATGGTTAGATGTGAATTATGGGTCGATATATAATATAATAATATAATGGACTGGATTTTATAAATGTGGCAGAAAGCATAATATTCTATATAGGAAAGCATAATATTTAATATAGGAATCTAGAGAGTGAAGTCTTTGTTTTTTCTTTCTCTCTCTTTCACTTTTTAGCTCACTCCCAAAGCCGGTTTACACAGTGTCAGAATAAGAATGCTCTCTTTTTGGAAGAAAGCTTATACAGCAAAATATTATATTTATATAATGTTGGCTGTAACTACTACCAAGTAGTATTTGGAAATAAGTACATAGACAATTAATAAATTAATTACATTTATATAGTGGCTCCCCAGCTACTCAAAGGATGCAAGTGGCTCGTTTCAGCCATTATGTGTTTATACTGATTTTCTGCTGACATTACTCCCGTGCAGGGTCAATTTCGGTGCATCAGTTAATCTAAATAATAGTAACATTTTTGCCAGACCTAAGAGTTCTCATATTACACCTGAAAACTGTTGTTGTGTATACATACTTTGATCGATTTCCATAACGTTCAGCTGCCAAGCATCTTGCCAAGTGAGGTGGGTTATAAAAAATGCAAAGGGTGACTCCTGATTAACTCGTACAGAGACATAGATCTGAACTTAAGCTGTCGGTAATTCAGTGTGAAATTTAAAATGCTTTATAATTTACCTTCCACAGGAAATATAAATTAGCATATTTGTATTGAAGAATCTCATACCATCCTTTTCAGGTTGATTGAAAGAATTAGCTATTTCTAAAAGTCCTAACTTTTGTTGATGATAAGCAATAGTCTTCCATTTTAAAAGTTCTATGTAACATTAACAATGATTGTTGTCCTGTGCCGCTTAATACATTTATGCCCGTTGTTTGCATCTACCAAAACCTCTAATAAAATTTTTATAGAAAAGTTTCATTTATATGGTGTTACATTAAATACATTCTGTAGCACTGTTAGGTTTTCAATTTTATCAAAGTTTCTTATTTCATAACATCTTGAAATCCACTTAGTCCTTTATAGGGTTGCCGTGAGGGTCAAAGGCTATCCCAGAAGCACAAGGTGCAATGCAGAAAATGACCCAGTGGACAGGGTGCCAGTATGCCACAGGGACCTCTCAGTTACACATCCGCAGTCAAACGGAAAATGTGGAACAGCAAGTTAAGCCTTCATGTCTTTAACCCTATTATCTTATTTAGGGTTTTGCCCAAATACCGTTTTGCTCAATTATAAATAAGAATTCACAGTCTGGTTAAAATCAAAATTGTTTTTTTTTTTTTTCTCTGTTATTTTCAGCCTATTGTGTTTCCTTATTTTCATTGTGACAGAAGGTCTAATTTGTGATTAAATAAATCAGCTGCCTATGGATTTGTTCTCGAAAAAGACAGATAATTGATATTGTCCTAACGTTTATGGCTACTTGATGTCAAACTGAAAAAGAACAAAGAGTTACTATTTGCATGAGAAGCTCTCCCCTGAATATTTAAAATAGTGCAGGGAAGTAATGTAGTGATATACCCCTTCCCCACTATAGAAGACTGCAAGACCCTTTGGTTAAACATAACTCTGAACTGGTTTTAGTACTCCCTTATTTCTATCACATGCTATGTATATTTAGGACCGCATCTTATTCTAAAAACAAGTTTGCTGATTTTGTGACATTTTGAAGTGATGTCTCAAAGTCCATTTTCTGTATCCACTATGTTAGGTTTGCTATTGCCTGTCCTGGCAGCCTTAGGATGCTTGTAGCGACCAGTAGCAAGATCGGCTAGCACAGGGTTTTGATAAATTTTGTTAATTTTTAATTCCTTTCTTTTATATTTGTTTATCCTTTCGTTTTCTGGGAGTTAATTCTAAATCAAACAGGTGTTGCAGGGAAGTAAACAAATTCATAATATTTATTCTTATCTTCATCATTTGGTTTTATTTTCATCTGACTTGGGGTCTTCATGCCACTCCTCCTAATCAGCCTGCATGGAGGTAATACAGCAGAGAGTACCTTCGTCAGTGGAACTCACATATACACACATATCTACCTCCTGATTTCTCAGTGAGTGTTGGCACTATTTTTAATACAGTAAATTGCTATGATAGTTGTGTAAGAGGAGGTATTTATGAGAGACTGGAAAAACTACAAGGAGTTTGACATTGTGTACACTTTCAAGCTGATTATGGAAATGCATGTGTTATGGAATTTATAGAAACCTTGCTAAATGAAACCAATTTGAATGACCACTTAACAATCAATGGATTAGGTGTACCATTTCATTTGGATAGAGGCTCCGCTGTCTTCGGTAAGTCACATAGCGGAGGCGTCTGCCTTTGCATAAATAAACAATGGTGTAAATCGGTGATGGTTAGAGAAAAAGTGTGCATGAAGGATACAAAGCTTCTGCTTGTCTTGCTGTGTCCTGTTTATTTGCCCCGAGAGTTTCCACAAAATTTTATTACGACTGTCAATATTTACCCAAGGGAGGCTGTGAGCGGAGGTGCTAAAATGATCTCCAAAGTAATGCAGATACTTGAGACTTTTAAGCAGTGTTTCCTGAGCAAAACACTGTGATTTTTAGCAATATGTCACTTACCCAACTTGTCTCAAAAGAGTGCTCGATCAGTTCTATGGGAACAGGAGGTGCACTTACGAATGATGAGTAAAATACCTGCTGGGTTCATCTGGCCACAACTGTGTCCAACTTATTCAGATCTATAAACCAGTTTTTAAAAGTGAAAAGCCATAAATTAAATGCAAAAATCTGTGACTAGGAGTCTGTGTGCCTGTTTGGCTGTTTTGAATTTACTGCTGGAATATGTATGTTTAAAGAACCCTGTGCTTATATTGTTGAACTGACTGACACTGTAAACAGTTGCACAAAATTCTACAAAGATGCTGGAATCTCCGTCACATCAATCAAAATATATCCTAATAACAAGCCATTGATTACTACAGATTTAAATAACATAACCAGAAGGAAACGGAGCCTTTCAATGTGAGACATCAACTGAAGAGAAAGAACTACAGGAGGTGCAATGTGAAATACAGCTGGCAAAACTGAGGTATAAGGACAAGACAGATAATGAACTGTGGACTGATAACCTGGGTTCATTGTGGAATGGCATGAAAATGATGGCTGACATTCATAATAAGTGCAGTAATTGTATTGAATTGCTTCGGGTTATAACTGAATATCAGTTGGCTCAAGAATTCAAGGAATTCTGTTCAAGATTTGAGACACTAGTTTTGCTTTGGAAGTTAGTCAGCAAAAGAACAGATTCATGACTGGAGCCAGGAGTTGGCCCTTCTTTGACCATAATGATGTCAGAAAGGTCCTTCAATAAAGTAA
Organism: Polypterus bichir lapradei; assembly: GCA_026402145.1. Taxonomy (NCBI): domain Eukaryota; kingdom Metazoa; phylum Chordata; class Cladistia; order Polypteriformes; family Polypteridae; genus Polypterus; species Polypterus bichir. Next base: position 26,727,096 of record JANRMT010062792.1, on the reverse strand, counting down.
AATCAACAAAGCTTGGGCCTAGACAGTATTAGTGGACATCTGCTTAATTTCTATGCAGAGCAATTCTGTCCAATATTCTGCTCCATATTTGAGATGTTTCTAGATTTGCAGCCAAGTGACCAGTCTATAGAAACATGCAAAAGTTATTCAATTTACAAAAAACACACACAAAAGTTTGAAGTGACTTCAGACAATCTCTTACAGTCTCTTATATTGAAATCTCTTGTAATGAAATTCTTTGAGAAGTTAATTAAGAGAGAACCTCTAAACAAAAAATTCCACACTTATCTAGACCCTGAGGGTGCCACAGCAAAACTTGAAAAATGTACTGTTTGAACACTTGGAAGGATTAAAAAGACATGCAAGACTGATGTTCATATGTTTCTCATCAGCTTTTATTAAATCCATCCCTAGATTTTATTTGACAAACTGATTGGTAATTCTGTTTAAACCCTAACTTGGTGGGGTGGATCCTGAGCTTTTTAACTAAGAAAACAGAAAAAGTGTCTGTTAAAGATGTTTTTCTGATAATACATCTATTGGGTCACTGCAAGGCTGCTGTTTGTCACCTGTTTTGTTTATCTTATACACGATTGACCATAGAAGTTCACACAAGACAGACACATCCAGAAATTTGCAGATCACTCTGTCATTGTGAATCTTACAAGATAAGGAAGAAGCCATGGGCCTGTTGTTGATGAGTTTATTCAGTGGTGTGATTGTTCCTTTACATATCTAAATATCTCTAATGCTGATGTTGCATTATGTGACTTCTAGTCATGGGGTATGTCAGATTTGATGACGAAATTGCCAATCTCGTCTCTGGACCATGTTAATTTAAACAACTGAAAATTGCTAAAATCGCCTGAGTGCTGACCTTCCAGCACAGTCCTGCTTGCTCCTTTTTGTGATGATAGCCAAAAACATGATGCCACTGTATGAAGATTTAACAGATTAAAAAGTGTGGCAAAGTTCAGCCACAGTCTCGGTCTTTTTGTTCCTATTCTGTTTTTGAACGTAAAGCATGAGACAATAAAGGAGTCTCCCTTTTGTTTGTAAGGTTCAAAACATGCATGTTTCTTACACCTTGTCACTATATTCTATGCATTGTACTACCAAATGAGGAATTATTGGCTGCCAGCTCTCATGCACACACAGCTCACCCCTACGAATTAAAGAAACATCATACCTGTTTGATTTTATTGGAACGAGTTGTTGGCTAGTTGGAGTCTGTCTTTTGGTATGTCACATTAGGCCTTTGGCTTTATGAGAGTGTGCTGCCGCGTACCTTGTTAATATTATATAAATGAAGGCTATGACTGAAAATCATTTGGAATAGTTGCTTAATGTGATATAGTCTGAACTTAAAGGACATATTTGTACATCTTGGGTGTTCTCATCCTCCCATTCCTGCAACTTTAATAAAAAGTGAAGACTGTGGACAATGGGACAATCATTAATAACAGACTAAACTTGGATTTTAACGCAGAATGAATTTGTAAGGAGGGGCAGATATTGTTTTTTTTTTATTAGGTAACTCAATTGTTTTAAAGTGGATAAAACCATAATGACACTTTCTTATAAGTTATTTATTTAATTTATTGTTTCATTTGCTTCTCTATGTTAGTATGGCAATCTCAACATTAAGAATATAAATCATCTAAACAACAACAATTTTTAAAAATGAGCAGTATTGGTTTGTAGCAGGCTGCTGTCACTGAGCAGTATTACAAACAAGTTAGAGAGAAGGACAACTCAGTTCTGCCAGACAGTAGCCATTCTCTACTTCCTTAATTTTGGCTGTTGCCATCAGGCTGAAGATTTAGGATCACATGGGTAAACAGCAACAGATTTCAGAACGTGCTTATTCTTAGAACTATAAGCATTTTGAATTATATTACATGTAGGCATCCTGCTAAATTCTGAAATATTTTGTGTACTGTTTAATGTAATTATTCTTTCTACTATTCTTGAGTATGTGTATTTATGATAACAATAGCTTTCAGTTGTTGTATCTTTATTTTGTTGTATCTGTTTAACAGTGAAGTATGTTTTATACTACCTGCTGCAAACAGATTTCCTAGTGGGATAATACAGTGTACTTAAACCTAAAGGTATGGACCAGAACTGAACAGGTCAGCAAAGAAACTAATGAGAACATGCAAACAGAAATTGAACCATTTTTTTTTATTTGCAGCTAGGATTCTTAAGTGCTGTGAGACTGCAGGTCTCCCTGTTTTACTTCTCTGAATTTGGATATACAGACAGAATTTAATTTGTTCCCAAGGTTAAATTTAGGTTGTTAAAGGAGGTAAAGAAATACTATTAAAAAAAAAAAAAACAACACAAAAATTACAAAAATGAAAAACATCTGTCCTGGCTACCTATGCAAGAGCTGTCACAGTGAAGCATTATAAAGGTGCTTTGCCCTTCATATAAAGGATCCCCAATAGCATTTCTTGAAACACAAGTGCTGCATAATTTGTTGGCTAAAGGTACTTTGTGTCATAGAGAGGATGTGCTGCATTATTCATAATGACCATCATTCTGTTCAGTGGGTCATGAGTATGTCCTGCAGCTGAAGCTGCTTCCTTGTTTAACTTGTTGATTCGGCGGGCCTCTCTCAGAGTGATCCTGCCAGCACAGTACACTACAGTGTAGAAAATCACAGTGGCTGTTTACAGTTTGTATCCAAATTATGTCAGCTATAGGAAGATTTTTTTTTTTTATTATATATAACTGTTCACTTGTCATAGGCTGTAAATGTGTAGGTATACTATTTGGAAGATAATACATCAGTGTCGTATAATTGTTGTTATTTATTTGGGATCTTTCCACAACACCTTTGTTGTGAGGTTTATGTTGTTTTATTGTTATTTTTTTTATTTTTGGTCACTTATTGCAAGCATTTTGATGGGACAAAGCCTAAAATGCAAAATAGTAAAACAAGCATGGCTGATTAATTCCCTTATTTCTTCCAAAACACATTGTATACTGTGTGGTCTTGTGGTCAAGGTGTTGTAGCTGTAAACCACAATTGTCAGGTATTGTTTTGAACTTTGTCTCTGGCCCCTTATCCTCCTCTTTGTTGCCTACTTAAGATCCTTATTATGTTGCTTAGTATTGACTTTGATGTAGCTCACAAGACATATGTACTGAAATAAACAGGAGCATGTGTTGTTTTCTTTTGTTTTACATTTATTGGCTTTGTGGAAATCTTGTATGCTGTACTTTTCATTTCAGGCTTTTCCTGGATTTGTGGATCTTTATTTTACGTATGTATTTCAGATTCTTTGATACCTACCAGTAACTTTAATAACTGCCTGTATTACTATTGCCTTGTGAATGATACATGTTGCATTTTAGATTATATTTTTTTATTTTATAGCTCCTTGCCTTGGCTACTGTTGAGGCTACTGTTTTCTGCAGCTGTCCACAAAATGTATCTAAATCTTCACATATTTGTCTATTCCATGTAGCCCTGCAGAAAACAGTCCCTAGAGTGTTTTGAGAAATAACTGCAGTGTCACCATTTCATTTTCCAGCACTGAATTTCTCTATAACCCTGTCCAAATTACTTTAGTTGCTCTGTTCAAATGGGAAAACATGGGAGCAGTTATACACGTGTGGCGAGTAAGTTGCTTTGAATGAAATTGTCATATACATAAAGATTTACATTTGAACTGTTGTTATGTATATTATACAGTATAGCATTTGTATGTGTACATAACAGTAGAGTGTTGTACCGCACTAACAGACTGATTGATCAGCTGACTACATCAGTGGCCTATCTTACAGACAATGCACTTCAAAAAAAAAACCTTACAGGACTTTCTGTAGTGATGGTTATCTTATCTCTACATTTTATTAGTTCATTGTTCTCTTCTTTTAGGGTTAATTCATCTCAGGTGTATTCATTTTGCTAACATTTGAAAAAAAAAGCTTGTTAAGATGAAAGAAAAAAATCACCTTGCTGTCCCAATATAAGCGAGAGTATTTTTCAGTTTCTTTGTTACACCTTGCCTGATGAAGGGGCCTTAGCTGCCTCGAAAGCTTGCATTTGTAATCTATTTAGTTAGCCAATAAAATGTGTCTTTTCACCCTACTTTCTCCTGTATGTGTACATAAATAATTTGTACTCGCACATAAATGTAACAGGCGCATTCTTTCAGTGAGAAAATTAGAGTTAAGTTAATCAAACTTGGTAGCAGCTTTCCTGTTAGGCTCTTGTGTTGTGTTATATATAATTAACACAAAATGTACCCCTGAGACAGAAATCTATTACAGTTGCTCGTTATAAGGTTGAAAAGAAGCAAAATTAGCTTCGACAAACCTAATTAATGGTGTAGTTAAAACTTTAATTGTCATTTCCTTTTTTTGGCAAATGTGATGTTTCATTATTGAACTGTAGCTTAGTTTTTTTTTACTTGAAAGAATGGTTAAAAATGTGTGTCTCTGTATGTCCTTCACTATTGTTGTATTTTGTATTAAGAAGATGCAGCAGCTGCTTTAGTTACCAGACTCTTAGGTTGGAGGAGATTGTCATGGCAAAAATGTATCAGTATGACTAATATAATTTGTGGGTTTATTGTTTCATATCTGAAGAATACCTGTGTAACACCCAAAAATGCCACCTATATGAAATAATTAGCAAGAGAAGCATTGTATATATTTTTAATGTTACTAGAAATTAGTTGCTTTATATATGCAGCATGAAATCTTTAATGGTTATTGGTTACTTAATAGCGGGAGGGTCCTATTTGTGCAGTCTGAATTGACCAGGGCATATATTTAAAATACTGCTAGATGCTCGATTCAGAAATACTAAGCTATGTTAAGCCCATTGTCCTCATAGTTGGTGTAAATAACTCATGCTGCAGCTGCTCAGTGGAATTGAGCTCTTATAATGATCAGACCAGTGCATTAAGGTGAATTAGCTAATGCAGTATGTTCCTAGAAAGGTTCATTATTATTTTTAGCCTTTTGGCATGAACCATTTTCAGACTGAAAAATCAATTTACGTTATTTCTACGCTATTGCCATGAAGGGTGGCAGTTCAGTGAAATAATGTTAGATATATTTGGTATTCAAACGTTTTTCTACTTATATAAAGGGAACCAGTGTGAGATTCATTATGCTACCAACTCTAGAATGCATTGTTCATATCTGGCAGGATAAATCCACGAATTCCAGGAGCTTTCATCAAGGCCATGTCCTCCTATTAATGTGAATTAGCATTTGGCTACCTCTGTTAAGTTGCAGTTCTTGCTTCTATGATGTTTTTACTGATTGATAAGTTAATTACTTGACGAAAAGCAAATATACCTAGTCAGGCAGACTGTATTTTATTTGCATTTTACTTTGTCTGTCGTGGTTTTCTGCCTTTAGGAATAGAATAAGTTTTGATAAATTTAAAGGAATCCTTTTAGGTGCTTTCATAACTGCAACAGCCTTTCTGTAACCTTTTGAATTTGGACTATGTAAATATATATTTTTTCTGATTGTTTGAATATAATGCTTTTCATGATAAATTAAGTTGAATATGAAAACATTAGCAATTGCAAAAAAAAACACAAATTGCAGACTGAAATATTATTGGTAGAAGCTTTTGCTTTTCTTTGACATATGTTTATCTAAGAATTCAATTTTCAGTGACACAAAGTCATGAATGTCCTATACAGTAGTTATTGAATTTTTTTAAGTGATCACCCTTTCACTAGTTGTCTTACCTTCAGAACAGGGCAAAAAAATCTGTGAACCTAGTTGAAAAAGAGTTCTGATCACCTATAAAGAAGTGAATTTGGATCACCCTCACAACCCTGTGTAACAAGTAGCTCTCAGACAGCCCTTGGGGATGCAGAACCTGCGTACATAACTGTAAACCATTCTTCTGTATATTACTGCACCATGATTAAGACCCCTAATACATTCATCCTTCATTTAGCCATTGGCCCTTGTAGAAAATGATTTGAATTGAATCAAAGTGAAATAGAAGTATGGGGTTCATTCTTTCAACCAAGTTGAAAGAAGCTTTTCTTGTATGTGAACACTGCTTTTTAACCAGTTTTCCTCATGGTGGTTAACTTTTGTTGTTCATATAGAAAGGACTGCCTTTGCAAAGTGGGATTGTGTCTTATTCAGACTAGATAGTTTAACAAAAATTTAGAAAAAGGAACATTAAATTAAATTGTAAGTTTATCAATGGTGCATTTCTTTAGACAAAAAAGTTACATTTATTGCTTAGAGTGAGTGTACTCTAGATTTCCCCTACACACATTGACTAGGTTTTAACTGGGCCATTTATAAACCTTTTTTGCAGTTAAAAATGGATTTATTCTGATTCTGTCTTTTTTGGGGAAAAAAGATGGTATTGCACAAAATTAAGTTTGAAAAAGGAAAGGTACTTCGATAAGCAGCTACTTTTTTCATCTTCATGGTGTAGCATCTTTGTGTGGAAGTTGTCTTAGAAATTGAGATGACATGCAAGATCTGTGAATGCTCTTAACAGCAGCCATACTGTCATTGTGATGTATGTAGGTTTGGGGTGTGATGGAGACCCTGTGGGGCTTTGACGGTTTGTCTTATTTGGACAGTATTTAAAGTGGCTGTGTAACCTTGGGGTGATTTCATCACTTAAAAAGCAATATGAAAATGTTGAAGATTTCCACGATTAGTAAATAAATAAATTGATGACCTGTGTTTTCTGCAGAAAAAATGTATTGCATAAAGGGTGTAAGCAAAATAGAGAGCTTTCTGCATTGCTTTAAAATTCTGAAAAACAGATGCGATGGACAGCAATCGAGGTGGTAGGACAAAGTATTTCAAGTAGCATTGTGTGTTTCTGATAAGCATGCTGATAGAAAGCATTCAGATGAAAGGAAAGTGTGTCAAACTATTATTTTAAAAATATACTGAGAAAATATTCTGTTCCTGAATTCCTGCCACCTCTTTTTAAAGAAAATGGCTGAAGTCTGTGAAATACTGTATGAAATCATTCATTGTGTGGTTCCACATTTTTTCAAACTAAATTATTGTTGACAAGTGATTAGAGGATAAGTATTTTTGAAGTTGAAGTTATATTTTCACAAACTTAGCATGCATTAATTTTCCCTTGAAGTTTTTGTTCTTAATTGAAGCATTATTTTAAAATGTAAAAAAGAGTGAATGAAAAGGTTCTGATTTCTGAAAACATGGATTCAGCATTCCGAGCTATGCCCATGACAGCAAAACAAATTCTGAAGTAATTACTTTTTGTCACAGATTATTGGCACTACTTGTTTCTTTGCTGAGAGAAGAAGAGTATGAGTTTACTTCAATGGGTGAGATTTCATGTAAACAACAGCCAGTATAACATACATAAGCTACAGTTTAAATTTGAAGCCCTGGAGTAGAACATAAAGTGTATGTAGTTGTTAATTCAGGATGTGAAATTAAAATAAAAAACGGAATGGTCACATTGTGACATGCACATCTTTTGGATCTTGCAGGCAAACTGGATAACACTACCCAAATGTAGGAGAACATGTCAATTCTGCACAGCCACTTATATTTGTGTGACATCAGTGCTAAGCAGCAGTCATGAGTGAACATACATACATTTATAAATTTATTCCTCAGTTTAAGTAGTACTAGGGTGTTGTACCATGTTAGCCATTATGAATTTAGTGAGAAGTCAAGCAGAATAACACCTTTTATTGGCTAACTGACAAAGATTACAATATGTAAGCTTTCGAGGCAACTTGGGCCCCTTCTTCAGGCAAGATAATGTAATCAAGAAGAAGGAACATGTGCTACCTTGAAAGCTTGCATATTGTAATCTTTTTAGTTGGCCAATAAAAGGTGTCATTTTGCTTGACTTCTCCTCAGTTTAAGAAATTTTCCCATAATTGGGTTAATTAATGGAATTTGACCTCATAAACATGGAATATATAGGCATTGTATTAGGGATAAATATTTCTGTACACATTTTATTAGCAGTGTTCATTTTAATGATTTTATAAGTAGCAGTATTTTTTTATTAATAAAAATATTTGTTTTTAAAGAATTTTATTTTAGTGTCAAGTTAAATTTGATAGTTACTAAATAGTAAAACTACAATAACATTTTATTAATAAAAATAACAGATAACACCTGTGGTCTACAGTATATTTTACTTGAAAAAAATACCAAGAATCACACTTTATCAAGGGACTTTGCTTGTTATTTGGGAGCTTAGTTTAAAAACTTATTGTTTTTAAATTATATAAAAAAGAGATCAGTATTGGAGTCTTTCAGATGTAATGACAGAATTACTAATCGGGATCCCTGTGACCAAGCTTTGTTTTTATTAAGGAAATTCATTAAAGATTCAGTGTTTCTGAGTAGGATTTTGTATTTATGCTCATTTATTTAAGAACTTCCAACAAGTTGTTACAAGGAGAATTGAATAATACATCAGAATATGGCACAAGTGAAAGAAATTGAGGATGCTATAGATTCATTCTTTTTTTAAAATTTTTCTTATACATCTTTTAATTTTGTCAAGGCTAGTTTAATGATAATCATTTGTTCATGTAAGACCTTTCTTCCTAAACTATTTATTTCAGCTATATGTATTCTGGCAGATTAACCTAGTGGCTGTCTGATTAAAAGGTAGGTTTATATCCAACTAGTTGTGTTACCTGTCCCAAGATGTGCTGAAATCTAAGTAATCAGCGTAGGCCTCATGTTTCTTTATATGATACATTGGCTGCTATATTAATATGTACCCAGTTGCTTTCCCTCACGGCAGCCTTTTCCTCTTCATGTAGCGCAGTTTCCTCTCAGAGTTGTTTGTTGAACTGACCACTCTTGTAGTTGAATTGTTTTGCTAGGAAAATGCAGTGGTGGTAGTTACTGTATTGGCCTGGTTTAGCAATTCTAGCCTAGTCAGTGTGTCAGTGCTTTGGGTTCCCAACGTGCACACTGATTTATTATTATTTTCACTCATCCAATGCCCGCCATGCTGAGTTATTAGCATTACAGCTATAAACCTCATTCATGTGGGTGCATGAACGTAGCTAGCACACTGCTGTTCCTGACATATAATTTTGGGCAACAGAACAGGCCGATGAGACAAAATATCTTATTTTTAGACCCAGATTTGGTATTTCTGACCCTTCTTCTACGTGTTTTGCCCATTTTTATAATTTTCTTTCTAACCCTAGCAAATGGACAGACACACAGATACATAGACATACACCGACGCTTCTCCCTTTATTAAGGTAAAATGTTTGCTCAGTGTGTAAACCTGATTATTAAACTTATACAGAGTTTGCTGTAATAGTTTTATAGTGGGGTAGTACTCTGGTGCATTGGTTAGCAGCACAGTACTGCCTAAAAATCCAGGGTCCTGGGTTTGAATTCCACACCTGGTCGTTTATTATCTGGAGATCACCTATTCTTCCTGTGTCTGCTTCCTTCACTCCGGGTGCCTTAGATCTTCTCTGCCATCTCAAAGATCTGAATGTCAGGAAAATTGTCTACTTTTAAATTAACTGGGTGAGACGAGTGTGGACGTTTAAAGAGTGATCTCTGCCATTAATTGGAACCCTGCCCAAGGCTGTTTCCTGTTTTGTGCCTGTTCCTTCTGGTATAGTTTAGCCACTGCAATAACTGTGATTTGGATTAAGTAGGTTTCAGAATATTACATAATGGTAATACGCTTTATATTGTTTGTGAATAATTTTTATATGTTTCTGCCTTGAAAGGCTTAGCAAAAAATAAAGATTGGAGAATGTGTAAAGAGCCAGTAATTAACATTTATGGAATGTAATGCTGACATTATTGTATTGATAAAAATAAATAAGTAAAAACTGCTTCTTGCTATAATTGTATACATTATTCATATTCTATTAAATGTTTTCTGCAGTATTAACATGTTTAACCTTTTATTTTGTATTGGATGAATAGCTTGCCCAATGTGTTTCATATCTTTGATAGATGACTATTTTCATGTATATTAAAATGTAAGTAGTTATTATTCACTTTACACCTAGATTAGCCAGCTGGCTCAAATCAATATTTTAGTTCCAATTCCAGCCAATAAAGTTTATTTAGGGTAAGAAAAAAATAGAGAAATATTTGTAAGTGGGCTTTTATACAGTAAACACTGTCGCTTCTCCAAAGAAACGAGAACTTGGCTCTTGAATAATTTCTGTTTTCCACGTATTTGTAAATGGTTGTCATGGAGGTTTCTCTCTTGTATGCTTAAGGGAAGTTCATTTAATAGATGACTTTGAACAAAGCAAACTACAAGGGGGAACACACCATACAAGAAGAAGAAGTTTTTATTTTATATAATCCTCTAAAAAAAGCTTTATTTATTACTAAGATCGAAGCAACAAGGTGGTGCAGTAGTTCCATATTTCATGGTCTGCATTACTGTTGTGTAACATTCATGTAAAATACAGGAGAACTCATCTGTAAATAAAAGTGTAATACACATTGACCATCTTTTGTCATGAATTTCTTTGTAGGAAACGTGTTATGACTGTCCTGTCACACACTGGCACTTGGTCAAGTGTTTTTGCTCCACAGAAAATAAGCAAGTCTCTGCTGATGCCCATTAATTCAATGATAATGTCAAAAGAATCCTGAGCCTTGCTTGCTGATTTTGGTTTTGCAAAACAACCTTAACAATCTGACTTATGATGTTAATGTTACTCCAGCAATGTTGTTATCACTAGCTCTCCAGACAGTCTTTAAGGATCTGTTGACCTGTCAGGTGATCATGCGTAGCAGAATTTGTCTTCCCTCTTCTTCAGAGAAGTAGGCTGATGCTGCATTGATCTACTAACATGTATTTACAAGCCAACACGAGAGAGAAGAATTGAAGAAGCAGAAGTCCTTGCTCTTTATAGAAAATGGACAAAGATAACTTTCTGCATACTTAAAAGAGTGGTGCATTTAACAGGGAAAGTAGAATATTGCGAAAGTACATAACTATGCAAAGCAGCATATCCCATAAAAAAGCTAATTAGATTACAGAGATGATGCAAAATGATTTTTGTACCAATAAAGACACTTGAAATTGACATGAATTTACAAATACTCCTTTTTTAATATTCAGATCTGCCTGACACTTTTATGACCTTTCTGATGGTCGGCTATTCTTTCTTATTTTTGTTAGCACTAATATTAACGTCATATATTTACACACACAAGCATTTTTTCTTACTTTTGTCTTTTCTTGCATTGTACTAACTTTAGATATGGATATAGTTGGGTCATTTAACTGTTCAGCTTTTTTGGAAAACTTAAAGAGGGTTTAACATGCACTTACAGTAGTACTCCGTCCAAGTGGATTTACTAAAAAAGTTCTTTTGTGCCTAATCAGTCCATGGAAGATTGCTGTATTATTAGCATGAGCATGGAAAATGCCCATGAAGGTTAAAAGGTTGGCCGATACACCTCTGCATTTTAACTTTTTTTTTTTTTTTTGTGCTCACATGTACAAATGAAAGATGTATTTTTCTTTGATAAAAAAAAAAACTTTGCATCTAACAAGGCATGTATAGCAACTGATTCATAATTGTATGTAATTGTAGTTTACATTGCAAGCAAGTTTAAATTATTCAAATCTTAGGCAACTTATTAAATAATAAAAATCAGTTCCAAAATCAAATAAGGGGACTGCCATATTAATATCCTCCTTCTTTTTACCTGCTCCCGTTAGGGGTCGCCACAGCGGATCATCATCTTCCATATCTTTCTGTCCTCTGCATCTTGTTCTGTTACACCCCCCCTCCTGCATGTCCTCTCTCACTATATCCACAAACCTTCTCTTAGGCCTTCCTCTTTTCCTTCCTCTATTCTTAGCATCCTTCTCTCAATATACTCAGCATCTCTCCTCTGCACATGTCCAAATCAGCACAATCTCACCTCTCTGACTTTGTCTCTCAATCGTCCAACTTGAGTTGACCCTTTAATGTACTAATTTCTAATCCTATCCATCCTCATCACACCAAATGCAAATCTTAGCATCTTTAACTCTGCCACCTCCAGCTCTGTCTCCTGCTTTCTGGTCAGTGCCTCTGTCTCCAACCCATATAACATAGCTGGTCTCACTACTGTCCTGTAGACCTTCCCTTTCACTCTTGCTCATACCCGTCTGTCACAAATTACTCCTGACACTCTTCTCCACCCATTCCACCCTGCCTGCACTCTCTTTTTCTCCTCTCTTTCACAATCCCCATTACTCTGTGCTGTTGCTCCAAAGTATTTAAAATCATTCAAACTCTACTCCCTGCATCCTCACCATTCCACTGACCTCCCTCTCATTTACACACATGTATTCTGTCTTGTTCCTACTGACCTTCATTCCTCTCCTCTCTAGAGCATATCTTCACCTCTCCAGGGTCTCCTCAACCTGTTCCCTACTATCGCTAAAGATCACAATGTCATCAGCAAACATCATAGTCCACGTGGACTCCCGTCTAATCTCGTCTGTCAACCTATCCATCACCATTGCAAATAAGAAAGGGCTCAGAGACGATCCCTGATGTAATCCCACATCCACCTTGAATGCATCCGTCACTCCTACCGCAGACCTCACCATGGTCATACTTCCCTCGTACATATCCTGTACAACTCTAACTTTGAATATATTAATATGTGTAGTAAAATTTAAAACTCAACTGTAAGTTTCATAGGTTTCCAATCAGTATTTCTGTTTCACAGAAAATTGATGTGACCTGAATGAGATCATACAGAAACAAATGGATGGCCACAACCAGGAAATGAACTACAGAACATAAGGTAAATAAGGTGCTAATTAACAGAAAGGGGTCAGATAGAGTAAAACAAACATTGTATAGATATTGTAAACCAAATAAACAAAAACAGAGATTCAAACCAGAATTCGTAAGTCAAAAAGTGTTGCCCAAAGTCCTAACAAAACCTTGTGTTAAATTGCCTTGACTAGATGTCACATTAATTTTTAAAAGTGAATAAGTATACTGTAAGAATGCTAGAAGCCATGTGTTGCCATCTTGTATAGGCAGAACATGATGACACAATATGTCACATGACTGGTATTTGTATCTTTAAAATACAAATTATCAACAGCAGCAAAAACAGGTACAAAATTAAATGGACTTAAAATAATACAAAAACCCTCATTCATTACAGTTGCTATACAACATTGTGGGATATTTCAGATCACCATCTTGTATTTACATATAATTTCCAGGAACAGCCTATTTATAGTTTTGCTTAAATAGGTTCAAAAAGTAAAAATTAAGTGGACTGTTTTCTGTCCATGGATAAAGACCTATTTATTTTGCCTACAATCTCTTTTCCTTAGAGGAAGCTGGCTGGCACATAACTCTCTACACTCCTGAACATAGGGAAGTTGATACCTGAAGTATGATTTATATTTTTTTACAGAGACAATTTAGAGATTCTTTAATAGCACAAATTGACCTACTCCAGAGGCTTACAATTCACATTTTATGACATGTTCTTCCTGTCATCCACAGTGGGATTTAGGGATTTTTTTTAAAGAAAAATTGTGTATGGTCAAACACATTACATTCTGTCATTAAACTGTTTTTGTTGCTTGACATGGGAACATATAAGTTCAAGGTCACGATTTGTAAGGCAATTTTTTTTTTTTTTTTACACTTCACACAAAAAAAAAAAAAATGGACTAAATGGTGTGGTGTAATGTAATGTGAATAGTAATATTATTCTTCATTTAGCAGTCATCCTTATCACAAGTGATTTTACAAAAATATATATATTCAAATAAAATACTTCTGGGAAAAAAATGTCATGAAACTACAAAAGTAACAAATGACAGTGTGCAAAATTTTAAAGAAGTGAAAGCACTTCAAATATTTATTCATTGTCTATAACTGCTTGGCCTAATTTAGAGCCAGGGCCAGTTTTGAAAGCATAAAACACAATGGAGCAACAACCATAGAAGACATTGCCTACCAATACAAGGTAAACTTCCTCCCAAACCTACGTATTCTCTCTTACTCTGGGAAAAGTTTGAGTTGCCAGTGAAAATAACCTGCAGGCTTTGGAATGCAAGAGGAAGACTGTAGCATCCCCAGAAATGGTCATAGGATGCCCAGGCCTACGATTTAGGCTGTAGCTGTTAGGCACTAGTTCTAACCACTACTTCATCTTGTCCCTATAAACTAATGTTTAAAGCAAAAACGTAATGCAGTGCTAATAGTATTAGAACATTAAATTGATAATTACATCAGTTAGCAATTAACACACTTATAGCTATACAGTGTAATAACCATGCATCAGTTACTACAGTACTGGGAGAGGTATAAAGTGTTATTCTACAGTTTTATTTTTAAGGGGAAAAGTGGTTTTTAAAACTAGAGGTGTTAACTTTTTACACTTTAAACAATTTTCCTAAGAGTTGAAGAGGAAAAAAAAAAAGCTTACGACCTGGGTAAGTAATGTGTGATTACATTACATTACAGTACTTACCTTTTAGAGGCAATGAGTTGTATACATGTTTTAATCGGGTGGCTTGGCCTGGTATTCAGAATTTGAACAACTGCCATAACAGTATTTCATTCAGAACGTAAGCTTTGTGTTGAAAATGCAGTGCACATATCTGAACAAGCAGTTAAACACGTGAATAAGTGAACTTGAGCCATCCTTTTATTTCCATTATATAACTGGAACAAAATAGATTTCCAATGTAAGACTTGCAAAGCATGGAAGTGTTATCTGTATATCCCTTATCAATGTACAGTACATTGTAGCCTATATAGCCTAAGTTTTGCCAGTATTACGAGGTGAAATAATTGTTATAGAATCAGTAGATGACATAGATAGGAATGAATCTGCAACATCCAGTAACTGCCTAACATTAGCTGCCATGTGATGGGCTTGGATTAACCTTGACTGTTCTGAATGGATAAATTTATGAAGAACTTGCTGTAACAATCCGTGACGCTGTGGGTCCATTCCACGCTCCCATCCATCGTTACGGGAGCCCTGGAACCCAACACCGTCGATAATGTCACCGAGTTGAGCTGATAAGTGAGGACAAATCTCAAATGAAGACAGGGGATATATCCCAAAGTGCTTTTATTAAAACAATCATCCACACAAAAAAGTGTAGTGCACGAAGTTCAATAAATCCATAACGTGTCCAGTGAGAATAAAATCAATAAATAAATCCTTTAAAACTCGAGGTTAAAAACGCAGAAGTTAAAATGCAGTTTCTCTCTCCCTTTCCTCTCTGGCCCACCTCCGTCTCTTTTTCCCCGGCTCACCCATTGCTCTCGCAGCCGGCGGAGACCCAACAGCCACGAGCTCCCTCAGCTAACCTCCCTCTTGGCCTCCTTCCGGACGTCACTGCCAGACCGTCAAGGTCAGCTCTCCTCCCTTCATCCTTCGCGCACCCGTAGTCGCTCCTCGGATCCCTTGGGAGGACACCTGCTCTGCTCACCCCACTCAGTCGAACTTTCAGTGTGGCGAACTAGCCTCTAGAACGCCACAAACAAACGCTTCTCCGCGGTGCTCCAGCTCGTGCTGTCTCCTGCTAAAGGGGTCCAGATTATCCTCCTAGGACTGCTCGTTCCCGTTCTTTAACCTCCTTTCTCTTTTCCTCGATTCTTCCGATTTTTTTTTTTTTTTTTTTTTTTTTCTATATCTCTCCCCCTTTCCTGGTGTCGACCCGTATATATACACACAGTACCCATCTCCGCGCGCCTCTATGGGCGCAGCGCCGTAATCACACACCGCAGGAAGCCAATGAGGCAATCAAGAACGACCGCAAGTCCACGTGCAGAAGCGACTTTCTCCAGTTACCTCATTAACTCCCCACGGTCGTGCAATCGCGCACACGGAGAACGGCACAGCAATATGGATTTAAAACCCGGGCTTGTTTGTTGGAAGCCGCGGACCCGCGGTACCACAATATCTTACATGTAGCTCTACTAGCTTCTTGTTGTCCAAATTCCTCAAAGAAATAGGGCAGTAGGTGGTCATTTGTTGGGTCTTTGCCCAGTGAAATGATTAAGGCTTAGTTGATTGTGGGCTTTAGTTTAGTAGTAGAGTGAATAATTTAACTTCTGCTGATTAGGAACAACAGTTGAGTCCAAAATCTTAAAAGTACTTTTGGTGTCAGCCTGTATGAAACCCAGCAGGTTTCCTGCATTCTTGGATTTCATTGACTCCCTCAGCTCATCCACCTAAGCATAATACAATGTCTTCAGCAGATTAGGAGGGAAACTAAAATCTTTAAAGACAGGATCATTCTTCAGTGTAGAATTTTTCAGTTAGGTTTGAAATAGGTTGTGAAATGTCTGGAAAGTGATCATTTATTTGTAAGGGGTTGTTAAAAAATAGTTCCAGATTTATCTGTAACAACTGGGATACTAGCAAATGCACTACAGTTCTGATTTGTCTGAAGAAGAAGGGGCATTTAATTCAGCTCCGACAAAGGGTTGTACTTGGGATCCACAGCATGCGGTTGTTCCTCATCCAAGCATATGAAGTGTGCCTCCATTTTCTTTCTCTGTTGTTTTTATGTCTGCACTAAATTTGTGGAGTACACAATCAAGAAAACATGAAGTACACTTTTAGGTGCCAGCCTAACTGGATATCTATTCCTAAAAAATTCACTAACATTGATGACAATTTTTAGTTTTTTGCACATATCTTGATAAACTCTGAAAACTGTTGTGCACTTGTTAAGAACATACAAGGACAACGTGGACTCAAAGCAGTCGTTAGCAGTTTTCTTAGTTCTGTGATGTATTTGCCACACCATCAAAATACCATGCTTCAGCTTTTGGTTGGAAAGTAAATTATCTGAGGGGCCTTAATGAAAACAGAAAATTTAACACCAAGTATCTATGATAGCTGTATTGTGTCCCGCGTCTGATTGTATTTATCAATTGTATGAAGTTATGGTTGAAGTCATATCAATATATAAAGGGAACAGTACCAACATAATGCATTCTAAAAATATGACTGAAGGTGAACATGCAGCATGTAACTTCCTTTAACCACTAGATGAAACCTGTATTCTATCATAAACAACAGTTTATGTATGGTTTACAGCTGTAGATCCAGAGGAGTGCACAAGAGACAGAGTTGTCCCAAGATACTTTGTGTAGAGCTGCAGTTTTCATCCTTCAAGCTATAATACAAAACAAACTATAATCCGTTTATGCTTTGTGGGTGCTGCCTTCACCCCATCCTAGACAGTCTCATTTAATGTTTATCACATTATGCCTTTTGAACATGAATGCCATCATCTGACACTTGCAATTTGAAAGTTAATGGTCCCCTTGCTAGTGTTAAATACTGCTTAAAGGCTCTTAAATTACAAGTAAAGAGGTGCCAAAAGCTGGCAGCTGATTGATTCTAGAGCGAATTTACTACTTTTTGGTAAGTACTTTGGGAGATTAGTAAAAATCCCTCTAATTTTCTGGCCATATTCTTGGGGACAGTATGGTTTTATCCCTTAAGCTATGAGCAGATGAGAAGCTCACTTAATGACTCGGACTATTAAGACTAACTAAATGCAAGAATACCAGGGGCTGCTGTTTTAGCAAAAGGAGGATCATTCCTTTAGTGGTTCCAGGGCTTGGGTAGAAGTGACCATGACAGGTGGTTGAAAACTTTCAGTCTAACATTGAAAAGTCTTAACCTGCAGAAGGAAGGATGAGAGGAAGGAAGAGGTGGTGGTACCTGGTAGGTAAGTAGATGGACATGCTACTCCATTAGGCAGGAACTGACCCAAGATGTGTTAATAAGGCCCAGAAATCGGACTCATGTGTTCTTGTTGTGTTTATTTGTGCTCCCCAGTGGTTATTCCTTTGTTATATGTTTTTGGCTTTTTTGGTTATGATCTGTCTGTCTAGAATCACTGCAGTTTTCCAGAGTGCATAATCTATATGAGTTAGTGATAGCTGTTAATTTTTTAAATTAAAGTATAGATTTAGTTCACCGCTAGTAGCATTACTGTGAATTCTTGAAGAGGTGCAGTACTTTTCTGAGTATTTTGTATTGTGTTTTTCATGTTAATGTTCTGGTTTCTGACTTTTACATCATAAATATATAGTGTAATTAAAATTTTGATTTTGATTAATGTGCTTAAAAATCTCTTATCATTACATAATTTTCAATTTGTTGTCTGTGTATTTGAGTCTTTGTGTCTGTGACACACATAGCACAATGTATTGCTTTGGCATTCATTGCAGTCCTGAAATGAAGTAACTCTATTGATATGGAATTAAGTCAATTCATGAGAACTTCAACTTTACTGAGTACAGTTTCTATTTTTCTACTGGATGTGACCCTAAAAGCTCTTTTATTCAAAGCATGTCTATATTTGTCATGTTTCTTGTCTGCCATTACTTTACTTAGAAGAATATTTTGCTGTCTATGACAAGGCAGCCTTGTTTTTCAGAAAATATTTTCAAATGTAAGTCTATGATAGTTGTTAAGAAAGCATTTTGTTATTATAAATCTTTATAATCTTAAAGAAGAGTTACTAAGTCATCTGCAGCAAGTCCACTTGATGATGCAGTTGAACTTGAAAAAAATATTAGTACTGTGTTTACTTCTGTTAAGAGAGCACAAATGTTAGTTTTGGTTTTAGTAGCTTTGCAGCATGTAACATTACATTGCAAGTAACTGAATAATTAAATCTTTATAATTTTAGGAATGTATTATGGTTGTTTAGTCTTTTCCATGGGCACCACTATTTTGTGCTTTAATGATGGACATGCCACGTGACTCATTACATTACTGTGGCCTTGAAGATGTATATAAGATGGCCATTTTCAGACATCCAAAGTTTAATAATAGATTGAATACTAATAAAAAAAGGTGTTGTTGTTAGGCAAAGTTTGTGTAGGAATTTCAAACTTGGCTTTCCTCTGACTTTTAGTGGTGGTTGGTTTTAGTGTTTCGGCTGGATGTTTGGCTGGATGTTTCTCTGCCAACTGATCCTGCCAACATCCGATTTTTTTCTTGTTTTATCCTAAGGGTTGTTTGCAATTCTGTCACTTTGAAATTCAATCAAACTAGAACTTGCTGCTTACTGAATTTTTGACTTTAGCAGTATTGTCGGTTTATGACTGCACTTCAGATGGGAAGATACACTTGTCAAAAATAGACTGATGGGTGTTCAGCTACAATATTCTTGCCGAGACCTGATTCTGCACACTTACCAGACTGATATACTGTACTGCGTATATGCCTTGTGATTGCCTGAGAAACAGATTTTTGATTAACCAAAACATCACAACCTGGGAGTAAACTAAAAAGTCTCAGTTACTCTGTGTAATTAATTAATGTAACTTCTGTAAAAACAGCAAACTCATCTCGCCTGTCTGTGACTGTCTAATGATGCCTTGGGAATAGCTGCAGCAAAACTCCCATTTGAACCCCCATCTGAGTTCCTTCCGTTAAATACTGAGCATTAAAGCAAGAGCTGTGTTTCTTTCAGCACACCCATCACTGAGCCTTTTGTTAGTCTCTTGTTTTGACTTTTTTTGTCTAAACAATGTATTCTGCTGCTGGCTAGTGTATTGATCTTGCAGTTGTTGTTTTCACTTTTGGTGCTTGTTCTTTTCATCCTCATGAGCCATTCTCAAACTGACTGTGTCTGTTCCTTTCACTGAACTGCCTGCTGCCTCTCTATAATTGTTCACTAACCTTTACAATTATGGCTTTAATTGGTCTATGCTAGCAAAAGCTATTTGCATCCACAAGAGGCAAAGCCAGATGTTCAATGGATAATTGAAACCTGCTGTGCAGGGAGAGATACAGATGTTTTAGTAGGTCATTAAGATAACCCTGTTTGTGACCGGTATAACACCATTTCTGGAATTATAAATGTGGGAAGGATCTCTTGAAAACCTATTTGTGCTTAATGCCTTAGACATGGCCTCCTGCTTCAGCCTCTGTAATCAAGACTGAGGTTTATGACTGCACTGATACTTGGGATCAACAAGAGAAGTTCTTCATAGATGTTCTCAGGAGTTCTATAAGGCTGTCCTGGCTTTTCTTAGATGCCTTTTCTTGGGCAGTACCAGTTCCCTCCATTCTTTTTCCCATTAGTGCAGAAAGCTCATTGAGAGTCATCTGCACCAAAATATAATATTTCAGTGTCTTAAATATTTTGCATCTGTCCAGTCCTGTTGCTGTTTTTTTAATAATGCACTTTGTTACTTCAACCCCACAAAATCACAAACCCATGTAAATAATTTTTTTTTCACTTTATATGATCCAATTTTGCGATTTTGCCTACACAGTTTGCATGTATGTGTGTGTGTGTTTTATATGTATGTACAAGTTATGTTTCTTGTAAATTATCTAAGTCAGTGGGCCTCAATTATTGTGCAGCTGGGTAATCAGATATATCAGAAGTACTACGAGTATGTAACTAAAAAATACCATATACAGAAAAGTACTTAGTATTTTTATTTTATTTTTTTTACTGGGGCTAATATTAGTTCGCTTGAGCTACTTACTGTTGAACATGCTACATAGAGTCTTTGGTGGTGGTATTATGAAGGAGATTGCAGCCAAACTCAGTATTAAGGCAGTATTTGGTAATGTTACAAAGGTGACTTCCAGATGATTAATTCAAAGCTAAAAACTATTTCTTTTATTAATTTCCTCTGTTTTTGTTTACTTCAAAAAGTGCTTATCACTGTTGATTAGTATTGGGAAATTGGTGATACACAGGTGGACAACAGTGTTGGCTTTTTTAAAAATGCATCGATAAAAAAAGAAAAAAATGTAATCAGTTTAATTAAGATTTATTGGCACATGTAACATACTCTAGAGGCCTCATGTATAACGCCATGTGTAGAATTCGCACTATAATATGACGCAAGCACAAAAGCCGAAATGTGCTTACGCACAGAAAAATCCAGATGCAGGAATCTTTGCGTACTCCAACTTCCGCGTTCTTCCGCTACATAAATCCCAATCAGCATGAAAACTAACGCACGTGCATGCGCCTTCTGTCCCACCCCAACTCCTCCCAGAATTACACCTCTTTGAATATGGAAATCAATATAAATCGCCCTTAAGCTCAGCCTTCTGTGAAAAGACAATGGGAAAAGCACGGGGGGAAATATAAGAATTTCAGCGAATACCAAGTGGAGGCAAAGGAAAAACATACTATTTGTTTATTTAAACCGTGGTATAATCAACAAAAGGAAGTTGATCGAGTGACATAGCGTGTTGGAGAAACTTGAAAACTCACGTTCACAAAGTCGCACAGTGCCCGAAATAAAAAAGAACTTGTCAGATATCAAAGTCCCCGTGAAAAGGTGAGTCGTAGCCCAATGTCTGAGTGTCATATGAAAGCTTATTAGGGTACAGAGAAAAAAAAGGCACACAGTGGGGAAAAAGCATGAAATGTCAACTTCAATCTCGAAATTTCCACTTTAATCATGTACTGTAGATCCCGGAATACAAGCCGACCCGGTATATTAGCCGATCCCCTTCTCTACCGACTAAATTACATGTATTTGCCGATGACCGGTATTTAAGCCGACCCCCTTCTCCAAGCAAAATTTTCTAAATTTCCTTAAAAGTGTCTCTTCGGGTATATTTATAATGTTTATCGGCGAGAATTTGAGACTGCCGGCATTTTTGATGGAAACTAGGAAGTGATTGCGGAGAAGTTTGGTAAATTGGAACCTTTGTGTTGAAACTATATACGCAAATACGGTACATCGGCGGGTGGATTTCCGGAGACTTGTTATAAATTTGATTAACTTAAATACGCAATACAGTGGACCCTTGACTTACGAACTTAATTCGTTCGCAAAGGCTAACCCATAATGCGTTCCAAACCTCCCACTACAACACTTACTTAACCTTTTCATAATAAAAAACACCAATATTTTTTCTAATGTACTAACCAAAAAGTTATAAAAAGTGCCTAGCCTACTTCGATTAGGCTAGGAGCATGGCGGCGCGCAGCGGCTCAGGGCTCTCCTTTTCAGTGCACTTTTTTGTTGTTTTTGTACTTTTTTTTTGTCCTTGTTTGTGCACGATCGGTTCGGCGAACATCCACTACACCATTCAGAACCTTATAGACATCGGTGTCCAGAGCCAGACATCTGTTTTGAGTGTTTTTCATCACACGCACAACATCCCAGACAACATAGCGAGACCAGCGGGCTCTCCGTGGTTTGTTGTCGGGTCTAGGAGACGACACAGACGGAGGAGGGAAAGAAAGCAGAAGCGGGGCCGCAGATACGGCGTTATGCTAAGGCTAAAAAACAACCATACAAGCCCTATACAGAACTTTTTTCTGCACTGAAGGAGCTGCTTTTAATCTCATTGTAGATGCGTATAGACAGTAAATGGCATTCTATTCTAGAAACAATTTCATACTGTACTCACCATTTAATTTGACATCTTTGGGCTGCAGGAAGGGAGGAGGAGGAGGAGATATTTCCACACAATGTCCATCTTCGTTTCGAAATTACATCCACAAACACATGTATCTGGGCTCCGACTGACGCAACTAACGCTCTTGGTTGTTTGTTTACAATCGCGCAAGCGGATACACATGACCGCATCCGTTTCGTAACGCAAGATTTGGATCATGAATCAAAATAAATTTTATTTTAAACTTCCCGATAATTTATTATAAATTTTATTAATAAAATCAACAACTAAAACACTTTTTTGAATAAATTCTTTATTTAATTTAAAGTACCGGCATGCAAAGTTACTTCTTCATCTGAAAGATGGCTCTGTGGTTTCGTCATTATTTACTTCCGTATTCATCGGCAAAACCGGCATTGCGCTGGAAATTTGGAATCTGAAATGATACTCGTTGTATAAACCGAACCCGAAACTCCAAGCCAAAAATCTAGGACGAAATTCTCGGCTTGTATTCCGGGATCTACGGTAGTTTATTTTGTCATTAAAGTAGAACATCATAAACTTCATCTTAAAATAGTTTAATTAACCAGTTTCTCAAATCACATCGTAATTAAAGTAGCACGTTAAATGCTTTGTTTTGTATGTGATCTTCTATGCGCTCTATGTGTGTGAATCACTACTTGCTTCTTAAACCAGCTCTCTTCCTCCGACTGGACACAGAATCCATTACATTTGTGATATTACAGCTCTGAATAACTAAAATACTGAGATGTATACGTGATATCATTTTCATGATGATAGGAGTTAAACATGGGTTTCACGGCGCAGTGATTGTGTGCGACCTTTGATGAAATTATTTATTGCAGCAGTACTCATGGGCAGCTCTAGGCTTGTGGCGGCCCTGGGCAGAGAAAGAATCGGTGGCCCCTTCGCCCGCCAATGTCAATATGGTATCTTATGCACAGTGGATGGCCACGTCTGTTGCAGACACTGCATAGCCACCTCGTGCTTATGACACAAGCGTTTAACTTTTGTCGCAATTTGCCGCTGCGTTTTTAGCTGTGTCATTATTTTCTTCCTCTGTTTTATATTCAATATATATTGGCGTGGCCGCCCGTGCAGTCCTTGCTTTTCTTTTTTTGCTTTTCAAGTAATTGATCGGCACACAATCAGCTCTGTAATAGACGTTAAGCCATCTGTATGCTTAGAACGCCAATTCTTCAAAACGTTTAAGGAACATTGAAATATCTTCGGAGTACATGTTTAATTATTCGATTCTTCACGCCAGTCCCAGTGAAGAATATAGATTATTTAAATGAAGTTAGTTTTATCTGTATAATATAATAAACATATTTAGCTGCATTTCATCTTAAAAATGATATCGTCATCATATGTAAATACGCAGTTTATAAAGTGGCTCAGGTTGTGTAGTATTATAACTGTAGTGCAAGTTTACAGTGGGGTGATTGTACTTATAAGTACAAACAGTTCTACAAGGAGCAATTGATTAAGTGCGTTTAAAGTTCTTGGAATGAAACTGTTTCTGAATCGCGAGGTCCGTACATGAAAGGCTTTGAAACGTTTTGCCGTGGCTGAGACAGCGTGTGCTTGATACTGTATACCGATAATTCTCTTTCCGATCAGCTGCTGCTGTGATTCACACTCAGATACAGTGATATAAATACTCCGAGTGGTGCATTGAGAATTATATGGAAAAAGATGATCCGCTGTGGCAACTCCTAACAGGAGCAGCTGAAAGAAGAAGAAGAAGAAGAAGAAGAAGAAGAAGAAGGTGCAGTGAGAGTGACAACTCTAAAGCAGTTATGGTATTTGGAATACTATGGCTATTCCCTGGACCATTATATTGTTACAAGTTAATTACAATCAGATGCATTACACTAATAAACAATATGCGGTTAGTTTCAGTGTATTTATAAAGCCGTGTCAGGAAAATAAAAGAGTAACCACATAGGAACAGTAGCACTGCTTTGACGCTGGGTGACGCCAGTCTGCAAAACTGAGCAGGGAACTTGCGTACGACAAGGTATGAGGTACCATGGAAAAGTGCGTGGCTTTACGCCAAGTGAAGGTTTTATACATCGCGATTTGAACGTGGAAAAGTTCTTATGCAACATTTCTGTGCGTACGCACTGTTTATACATGAGGCCCCTGGTCTGCTGAAGGGATTGTCAACACTGCATGATATGTTTTCCTATTTGTAACTGCGCTTGTTTCATGTGACAATAAAGGAGACCTCATTATGCCTGCTCTTCAAATTGCTTTCGGTTCATGAAGAGGAAAACTCACACTTTTCAAATGCTGTCTGTAGGTCATCAAGAAACATATAAAGGAACAACTGGGTCCCAAGGCCATTAAGGTTGAGAAACATTGCTCTAAAGTACAACTAGGTCCATAAGAATTTGGACAGTGACACAATTTTTTTATGATTTTTCAATCATTATGTGATTAAAGTGTAGACTTTCAACTTTAATTTAAGGGGTTTACCAAAAATATTGTATGAGGCGTTTAGGAATGACAGCCATTTTCCTGCATAGCCTTCCTATTTCCAGGCCCTCAAAAGTATTTGGACATTTAACTAACAAGGTGTTCAGTAGTCAGGTGTGAGGAAATCCTTCTTTATTTCATTAAGTATTAAGCAGGTAGAAAGTGTGGCATTGATTCCAAGTGGAGTTACTGTCACTGTGAACTCTCAATATGAGGTCCAAAGATCTGTCCATGCAAGTAAAAACAATCCATCATTAGGCTGAGGAAACTAAACAAACCCATCCAAGAGATAGCAGAAACATGAGGAGTGGTCAAATCAACTATTTGGTACATTCTTAAAAGGTAGGAACACACTGGTGAACTTGGCAGCACCAGAAGGTCTGGAAAACCACAAAAGACAACTGTTTTGGATGATTGCAGAATTCTGTCCTTGGTGAAGAAGAACTCCTTCACAACATTTAGCCAAACCAGGAACACTCTCCGGAAAGTAGACCTGTCAACAATCAAGTGAAGACTTCCTGAAAGTAAAGACAGAGGATTTGCCACGAGGTGCAAACCATTGGTAAACCTCAAGCATAGGAAGGGCAGATTAGACTTTGCCAGAAAACATTTTTTAAAATTTTCTTTGAACAAAGGAAACTAAAATCAATATGTACCAGAATGTTGGAAAGAGAAGAGCATGGAGAAGAGAAGAAACGGCTCATGATCCAATGAATACCACGTCATCTGTGAAATGTGGTGGAGGCAGTATTATGGCATGATCATGCCTGATTGCCAGTGGAAGTCATTCACTAGGGTTTATTAATGATATGACTGCTGGTAGAAGTAGCAGGATGAATTCTGAAGTGTATAGGGTGATATTGTCTGCTGAGATACAGTCAAATACTGCAAAACTGATAGGACAAGGTTTCACAGTACAGATGGGCAATGAGCCAAACCATACTGCCAAAGCAAACCAAGTAGTTTTCAAGTAAAAGAAGTGGAATATTTTTCAATGGCCAAGTCAATCAACTGATCTTAACCCAATTGGACATGCATTTCACTAGCTGAAGACAAAACTGATGGCAGACAGTCCAACAAACATGCACCACCTGAAGACAGCTGCAGTAAAGGTCTCGCAAAGTATCACTAGGGTCGAAACCCAGCACTTGGAGATGGCCATTGGTTCCAAAAATCAGACAGTCATTGACTGCAAAGGATTTTCAACCAAATATTGAAAATGATCACTGTATTCATTATTATGTTAGTTTGTCCAAATACTTTTGAGCCCCTGGAAACAGGAGGGCTATGCAGAAAATATCTGCCATTCCTAAATGGCTCATACGATATTTTTGGTAAACCACTTAAATTAATGCTGAAAGCCTACACTTCAATCACATAATGATTGCTTAATTTCAGATCCATTGTAGTGGTGCACAGAGCCAAAATTATGAAAATTGTGTCACTGTCCAAATAATTACGGACCTAACTGCCAATGCTGTAATCCAGCATCTAATTTAAACTTTGTGAGTGCTGATGAAGTTATCTGGAACTGTGCACTGGTTGATGGGAATTGTAATCCCACTTCGGCATTTGCCCATTGTTGCAGATAAAAAGAAGGGGATGGGGGGTAATATAGTGCCCGGCGGTATGACCAAAATTATATATCACAATATTTTTAAAAATTGTACCAGTTTCATGGTATTCAACGGTATTTTTTTCCCATGCATGAGTTAACCACATTTTCCACTGCAATTACTGCATTAGACTGGCTAAGAATAACCTGTTCCACTGTCATGAGAATTGTACATTTGTACAAAAAAACATTTTAATGTATATTAATACAGGTTTGCATGGCCCCATAAAGTGATAGTTTTCAAGGAGGGGGGCACTAATGAGGCACTAGTAAAGAGAAGGAATATCATTGCATGACAGTTGCAGTCAAAATATAGAACCTTTTTTTTTTTTTTTTTTTTTTTACAAATTTTGCAAACAACTTAAACTAAAATTTTGACAAAAATTGTCAACCATCCAAAGAGGCATTTAGACTTAGTAAAATATCCAGAGGTGCTTTTCAAACGTTGTATTGCACTGAACATGTCTTAGAAAACAACAACAACAACATTTATTTATATAGCACCTTTTCATGCAAAAATGTAGCTCAAAGTGCTTTACATAATGAAGAATAGAAAAATAAAAGACACAGTAAGAAAATAAAATAAGTCAACATTAATTAACATAGAATAAGTGTAAGGTCCAATGGCCAGGGAGGACAGAAAAAGCAAAAAAAAAAAAAACTCCAGAGAGCTGGAGAAAAAATAAAATTTGCAGGGATTCCAGACCATGAGGCCGTCCAAAAGGAACAATTGGTAAATATTTTTTGTAAACCAACTACACTTTCTGTTAATGTTAACAATCTCTGTCCACTGACATGTTAAAGTGACTTTTTAAACAACTTTACCATCATTAAACTGCATAATAGTTAAACTAATAAATAATAACAATAAAATAAATAATAGTGCAACTTCCAGTAATAATACTATTACTTCAAAACTTCAAGCCCAGGTACATTTTACACAGTATTCACCAAAATAAAATAAAACAAGTGCAACTTGGTGATGACATCTTTACCAAATGAACCGTTAATTAAGGCAAATTGCATCAATATGGACCTTGCTTCAAGCAAAGCTATATACCTGTACATAAATAATAAAACTGCAACTTGCATTTATAATGCTTTTTGTGGTATAGTGGGTCCGCGGCTTTAAAAAAAAAAGGTCCGTTTTTAAATCTAGTTTGCCGTGGGTGCGATTGCACGACTGCGGGGAGTTGATGAGGTGATTGGGGCGAGTCGCACCCGATCGTTCTCAGTTGCTTCGTCGGCTTACTGCGGCGTGTGAATAAGGCGCTGCACCCCCGAAGACATATATTTATGGGCTGGCAGGATAGAGGGAAGGAAAAAAGAAAAGAACACAAGGAGGTTAAAGAAGGGAAAAGGCAGTCATGGGAGATGATCCAGACACCAGGAAGGAGAAGGCAGCTGGGGTTCCGTGAGGGAGCGCAGGCTTAGGCGATCTAGGGGCTGGTTTGCCCTAACGACTAAGCATATAGAGTGGGGCAAGCGACATGTAAGACCACCCAATGGATCTGAGGAGCGACTGAGTGAACGCGATGGAAGACGGGAGGTGTGCTGACCTCAGATGGTCTGGCTGCGCAGTGTGGTGGCAGCCAAAACGGGGGATGGCATAAAGCAGTTCGTGCTGCAAAGGCTCCGCCAGCAATGACAGTGGAGGGTGAGCCATGGAGATAGAAGGTGGTGTGCTGCGATCGGGCGAGGAGAGAGACTGCATTTTAACGGATTTATTTATTATGGATTTTATCCACACATTTCACTGGCTTTATTGATTTGCTATTTATTTGAGTACTGTATTTTTCTGAACACTGCACAACGGACACTTTTGGTTTTACTTTTGACTGTTTTTAACAAAAGCACTTGATCACTTTCCACCATCCCTTGGCTTCGATGAGATTTCTCAGCTCATCTCAGTCATAACTATCAACGGTGTTGGTTCAACAGACTCCCATGTGGGAAGAGGGAGTCTGTAGGGGACTGGCATCATCACACTATTATATAGTAACCAGGTACATTACACAGTATTGAAAAAAATAAAATAAAACAAGTACAACTTGGCTTGCAGTATTATCCAGTAGTACAGAAACAGTATTCACACATTTGAACATAATGGTCCGCATCCGAACTTTTAAAACCAAAGTATCTCTAGACAACAGACACAGAACCTTTTTTCGTCAAAGGTTCTTCTGTGTCATCACGTTCAACTTTATTGTCTGCTACAGTTTCAGAATGTTCTCTGTCCATTTTCACTCTCAATACCTCCACTAACGCATGTACTCCGTTGCATGTGTATTTACCAGTGAAAAAGGTCCCCCCGTGGAGCCAACCCGGACACAGACAGGCGGACATGTTGTTTCTCAACCACCACACGTTTATTTACAATATTTACAAATAAGTTCAATGGTCACACAGACCCAAATAATGGTCACTAAGACCCAGTAGTGCACAAAAACCCCCCAAAATACTCAGTCCTGGCCACAATGCCTCTCTTCGGGCCACCTCCACACCTCCTCTGTGCTTCGTCCTGCCTCCTCCCGACTCCAGCGCTGAATGAATGGAGACGGCCCCTTTTATACAGTCCCCGGATGAGCACCAGGTGTTCCCGGCATTCCTCGCTTGGCCACGCCCCAGCGTGGCGGAAGTGCCGGCTGTCCTCCCGGCAGCTCCCCGGGTGTCTCCCAAAGTCTTCCCCCCAGCTCTTCCTTGTGATGCAGAAGTGCTGGAGCAACAGGTCCCCAAGGCACTGGGGCGCCTCCTGGTGGTGACCACGGGCCCCTACAGGGTGGGGCTTCCATGCCCTGTACCCGTGGCCCCCAAAGCAACCAGGAAGGCAGCCCCCACGTGGTCCCAGATGGGCGCACGCCCACTTCCGGTCTTCCAAGGCCTCCCGGCCGGGTCATCGCCCCTGGCATCCACGACACCCCTTAAACAGTTTCCCGCTGCGCCACATTCCGAATGTTGTTTAGGTTATTTAAACCGGTGTTCCGGTATAAGAAAAATCCAAATCATAACAAAAATAAAAAACGGTTTTTGGTATGAACCGGTATACCACCCAGCACTAGGGTAATATATATTAAATACTTTTCTGATTTGATCCATTGAATGAAATTGACTACTCTCACAGGCAAAGTGTCTGGCAAGCACTTGCTAAACGTGACTTCTTTAAGCTTTGTCAAACTTTTCACGATTCACTTCTCATCTACAGCTGGCCTTAATTTGCATAAACTGACATGCCCCATTTCTCTGTACAGTCATTGTCAGCGCTGTGGCGAAATGGGGGATTTGGAATGTCTCACTTGCTAGAGCATTATTAATGACGAATATCAAACAAAAAAAAAAGTCCAATTCCTTTTTTAGCAGCTTCACTAAATTTCAGTCAAATCTGTCAGGGCATTTTTGAGATTTTGGGGTGTTTAAGTTTCTGTTGTGTTTTTTTTTTTTTGTTTTGTTTTTTTTTAATACCTAAATATTCATATATTGAAATGTTATTTTTTTTAGTAGATGCTTACTGCTCTATTTGTATCATCCTGTTAAATTTTAGCTTTTTAACTAAACTGGAAATAGTCAGTCAACTTTACATTACGTGCTGTAGCTATCCCATGCATTTCACTGACTTTAGAGGCGCAGGACCCCCTCTAATGCAAAAATATACAAATATGTTTCCGGCCTAAGATTATTGTATATTCTAAGTTTATTGCAGTAAATAAGATGCAATAAATTGCAAAAAATTCCAAGAGAATGATCACTGCGCAAGAAAATCATGTGTGTGAGGCTGGCTGCTGAGATCAGATGCGTAGAATAAAAGTTCTTTAGCAAACTAACTTTTTAAATTTAACTTAAAATAAAATTGAATGTATATTTATAGTAGTAAATGACAAAAATAATTAGTTTTACATATGCAAAAAACATTAAGTGCAAAATGATAAATGTTAAACAGTCACGGCACAGTCCAGTTTCACAGATACAGATAATGGTGGTGTAGCTATGAAGTAAAATCCTCCCTGATAGGTATGTAAAGGTTTGTCGTACCATGATGCAGATGTCAGAGAAGTTTTGTAGAAGTTGGGAGTGCTTTTGATACAAAAACATTTCCAACCTAAATGAAATCACACAAACAAGTGGGCACAGAACAAGAACATAAATCCAGAGAAAACTGTAATCTGATGGGTATATTTCTAAGCCAATTGTGTATTGAAGCACTGAAACAAAATGACACCACTGATTGCCAGCTTCTTAAGACTCACTTTAAAGCTAGGGCCTTCATCTCGTTTTACCCAGCAGCACTGGGGGCCACCGCAGAAGCTTCCTAATGATCAGTGCTCACAGGTTTGCTGAGATTTGCACACTATTTAAATAGTGCTGCTACAGCATCATCTGTGGTTTTCAGTAATAGATCACAAAAGTTCCAATTAATTATTGAAGGTAAACTTGCATGTAGGCTGATCTGCAAATCATACACCCGCTAAGGTGTGTACGCGTGTGTGCGTGTATGTATGTATATATAAATGTATGTATGTATATTATATAAATAGAGAAATTGTGTAGGACTGTCAAACTATGTAAAAATTAGGGTATGAATCCTCGATTTGAAAATCAATAAATATTCGAATATATTCAAATGTAAGTTTAAAGTTTTATGTGCTACTAAATGTGTATTTGTATCTAATGTGCTTTTGTATGTCTCATTATTAATATTTTTGCTTGCAGTGTGTCTGGCAAAGCATGCAGCACTAATGACCCATGCACTAAAATCTGTCCCTTTGCAAAAATGCAATTTTTCAACACCAAGAAAATTCACATGCCTGTAATGTAGTTTGTAAAACCCATACAAAAGTGCTCATGTTAAACACGCTGGTTACTTTAGTCCCCTGCCCACTGCCCCCTTCTCCAGCTGTCTGCTCAGCTATGTGCCTTTCAGCTTCCTTGTTTCACAAGTGGAGTTACTGATTGGAGTAAACATTATATTGTAATGATCTTACGAGTATTCCCTTTTTCTTAAGAGTATTATGGTTTCATTAACAGCAACTTAAAAATTTGGCAACTAAGTAAGAAAACTATTACATAGCATAATTTTAAAACCAATCACAAGAAGCATAAGGTGTTGTTTTAAAAAAATGCAGCTTGTGAATGGTAAGTCCAGTGTACAAAATAGCCCGAGTTTATTTGTGGGGTGCCAGTAGAGTGCTATGATGGGTGTCCAGTGGTCAAACAATAACGTATGGGATGAAGCTAAACAAGATTCTTTTCTCTTTTTAGAGATTTAGCAAAATATAACATGAATAACCTTAACACTTTTATTTTTCATCATACCTTTGTTTTACAAATAATGTGTCAAACCAGTAGCCTCCAAAAGACATGTGCTCATTGAGGTAGCTAAGTATGCTTTCCTCACATTGAAAATGCTTTTTAAAATGAATTTTAAAACCATTATAATAATAAAAAAGCAGAAATATAGGCAGTTGTTTCCCATTATGTTTAATGAGAAAGAAAGCCATTTTTTTTTGTTATGATAAATGCAACAGCAAATCAGGGATCAAGTTCAAAAATGAATCAGAGCAGGATGAGGAGCAAAATCATACTTTTAGGCCCTTGCTGAAATGTTTAATATCTGTTAGCATATCTGTTTACCAAACAGCAGAGAAATATGGTAGAAAATTCTGTACATTTTATTAATGATAATACAAACTAACAATTAAAATTATAAACAAAGCTGATTGTAGAAATGATGTGCAAAACACATCTGTAATATAGAAGTATTGCAGCATAGCATGTCTGGAGTAACACAAAGATGAAATTAGCGCAAGGTAAAATAAAGAACCATTCTTTTACAATGAAATGTCAGCATTTGCCTTCAAATAATTGTTTTTTTTATATAAATTTGAATTATATTTGAATAGCGATATTTGATCTGACAGCCCTAATAAACAAATAAAGGACACATGCTGGATTTAGTGATTTCAAAAGGATTAAAGATTGATGTGAGGCAGGTCATGGATCTCAGTATATCAGACCACTTTTGCATATTTTTGTAATGTACAAATACTGAAAACTATTAATAAGAAGAATTTTGTTAAAAATGTTATTTTGATATATCTGCAGCTTCAATTATTGCTAATATTCCAAACAATCCGTTCAAATGTAGTGCTTACCTTAATAATTCTAATAGTGTGCTCAGTAAGATGGAACATTTTAATGCTAAGGTGAGAGTTGCAGCTGACATAGCACTTTAAACCTTTGAAGACGCAAGGAGTGTCTGATTTAAAGAGAATGTGCTGGAAAGCTGAGCTTAAATAGAGAAAAACTAAACTGATAGTCCAATATGAAATACTGAAGGCTAAAATAACTGAATATAACAACATAGTCCGTCTTGAAAGACAGTCCTATTTCTCTAAAATTATAAATGATAATGGTGGTAATCCAAGAGTTTTATTCTCAACTATTGATCATTTTCTAAACCTCTAGTGAAACTTATGAGGCTTTTTCTAAATTTTTTTTTATAAACAAAATAAATGATATAAGAAATAATATAGTATATCCTCCCATAGTTAATCCGATTGAATCCCAGCAATCATTTTAAATATTTTAAATTCTTTCACTGGTATAGATCTACCCGAACTATGTAGAATAATTTCTCAACTGAAACCCTTCACCCGTGTGCTTGACCCAGTACCAACAGGCCTTTTCAAGGAAGTCTCCAATGTGCTTATTGATAGTATTCTTGACATAGTAAACTCATCATTAGAAATGAGGTTGCCTTCCCAGACTGTCTTAAGACTGCAGTTGGCAAACCCCTCCTCAAGAAAAACTAATCTTGACTCCTCTGCTTTTGACAACTTTACATTCATTTCTAACCTGCCTTTCTTAAGTAAAATTCTAGAAAAGGCAGTCATTAAGCAGCTA
This sequence comes from Polypterus bichir lapradei, assembly GCA_026402145.1. Classification (NCBI taxonomy): domain Eukaryota; kingdom Metazoa; phylum Chordata; class Cladistia; order Polypteriformes; family Polypteridae; genus Polypterus; species Polypterus bichir. The sequence continues at coordinate 26,693,705 of JANRMT010062792.1, read as the reverse complement.
AATGATTACTTGATTCAGCATTCTGTTCTTGATAAGTTTCAGTTACATTTTAGAAAGAATCACAGTACAGAAACTGCACTTGTTAATGTAGTAAATGATTTGATGGTTAATGCAGACAGTGGTCATTTATCTGTTCTTGTTCTCTTAGACTTGAGTGCAACATTTGACACTGTAGACCACAGTATTCTTATAAATCACCTTAGACAATGGGTGATTTGGCAGTATCTTATCTCTGGCAGTATCTTAAATTATTTTCAGTCTCACTTAACAGGTAGAAAATTCTTTATTAGTTGTGGTGATTGTACTTCAGAGACAAATTATATTGTATTTGGTGCACCACAAGAATCTATTCTGGGTCTGCTGCTTTTTTCAATCTACATGCTTCCAGTAGGTCAGATTATCTGAAAACACAAGGTGAGCTACCACAGCTATGCAGATGACAAATACAGTAGCTTTAATTATCTATAGCACCAGCTGACCCTGATGCTCCTGGCTCACTGAATCCAATGTCTTTGCAGTATTTCTGATTGGATGAGTAGAAACATTCTCAAACGAAATAAGGAGATAACAGAAATCTTGGTGATTGGCTAAAATGGATAAAGTGAGGGTATTAGAAATAAACTTGATCCTTTAGGGTTAATAGTCAAGATGGAGGGAAAAATTTAGGGGTAATTATTGTCTTAGACCTTAACGATAGATCACATACAGTATTAACCAGATCACCAGGTCTGCATTTTTTCACTTAAGGAATGTAGCATAAGTTGGACCTGTTATAAATTTTACAAGACACTGAAAAATTAGTTTCTGCTTTTGTTTTTAGTTGACTAGATTACTGTAATGCACTCCTAACAGGACTAACTAAGAAATACATCAATCAATTACAATTAGTGCAGAATGCAGCAGCCAGAATCTTAACTAGAAAAACAAACTTGGGGCACCTCTCACCAGTTTTAGCATCGTTACACTGGTTAACCATGTCATTCAGAATTGACTTTAAAATACTACTGCTGGTTTTCAAAGCCTTAAATAATCTTGCTCCATTCTGTATTTTGGAATGCCTATCCTCCTCCACCGCCAAGTCATAACCTTAGATCTTCGAAAGGAGGTCTGCTTATAATTCCAAGAGGAAAACTTAATACAAGTGCTGAGGCACCCTTTTGCTGTTGTGCACCCAAAATCTGGAAAACTTTGCGGATGGAAATTTTGCCAGGCTAGTACAGTGGATCATTTAGAAGAAAATGCTAAAAACCCATTATTTTATTATGGCTGATTCATAGCTACATTTTCCAAATGGACTATTTGGGCACAGAATTATCATTTTCTTCAGGGATTCACAACCTGTAGTAATCTCTATTATTCTCTGCTGTTTTCTTCTGTAGTGGCGATCTGTGTCACACCCACCTGATCAAGGCACCATGCAGTGCTCTGCGTTGATGGATTGAAGGCACAAGACCAGCATTAATTACTGTCATGTGAAACCTAAAAACAAAGAGGACCGATTTATGAACATTTGTGTTAGGTAGAATGCCCAGTGCAGGCTGGGTGGTCTTTTAGGCCTTGGAACCACTGCCGAGTTTATTACCTTTTGCCTTTGTTACTTATTCTTTAATATAATTGCCTAATCTTATTTGTTTTTCATTTCAAGTAACTTTTTTTGGTCATCTTCTAATGTGCTTTAAGCTACATTGCCTGTATGAAAATGTGCTATATAAATAAATGTTGTTGTTCTTGTTACTTAAGAATTTATATATTTTAATAGCCTGAATTGATATATAATTATATTAAGTTATTTTAAAATAGTCTGAAAACAAATTAATCTAAAAAATTGAGTTGACTGGCATATCTTTACTCCGTTTTTTTTTCTGGCATACAGTGTGTACAAATGCACAAGATCATGGCAATAATCACCCACTTATCTGGAGCAGGCAAATAATATGCTCTTGCACATTATACTAACACTCATTCTTAGCTGTAAAACTTTAGTCATCATCCATGATTTTTTTAAAAAATTTTTTCCCTAAAAATCAATTACCGTATATACTCAAATATAAGGCGAGTTTTTCAGCACTCAAAATGTGCTGAAAAACGTCACCCTTATATTCGAGTCAGGTCGCGCTGCCCCCTGTGCAGAGAGAGAGCGACACACACAGACACACACACGCGTGTGAGAGAGAGAGAGACACACACACATGCGCGTGCGAGAGAGAGGACTGGCCACATAAGGCAGAGAAGGCAGTTAAAGAATGCACCGGGCTTGTTTTTAAAGAGACAGATTTGAGCATTGTTTTAAGCTTGTATTTAATGAAGACTTTTTTTCTGTTGGATTTTAACCTCCACTTCACTTCTGTTTACAGTGATCGATTCGTAGCGTGCACTGTTGCAATGTTACAATGTTACTTTTCTTGGTGGTTTATTAAATTACGGATTTTTCAAATGTTCATTTTTTCCCTGTGCTTTAAACTCATTAAAAAAAAGTGTTTTTAGCGAGCGGTTCATAACGCCATAGCGCAATCTCTTGCAGTGTTAGTTTTCTCTGTTGTTCAAGGTTTTCTCAATGTTATTCAATGTTTTTACATTTAGTTTACTATTACGCTGTGCATTCTATGGTGTAATTAACTATATTTGTGCTTAAAAATCTTTAAAAAATATATATATTTACATACAGTTCATACAGTCTGGAATGGATTAATTGTATTTACATACAATCCTATGGGGGAAAATTACTTCGGGTCACGACCAAATCGGGTTAGGACCAGAATTTTGGAATGAATTACGGTCATCACCCGAGGTTCCACTGTACCTGGTTTGGTCTGCGGGCGGTAGAAGATCTGCTGCGGGCTCTGTGTGGTGCTGTGCAGCCTCTGTGAGACTCATTCCGGGCTGTGTGCTCAATGAATGAGCAGATGCCTCAATTAATGTATGGTAATTTAATTGGTATTTATTTTGATTAGTGAAACTTACCAGTAGCTGCTGCATTTCCCACACTAGGCTTATACTCGAGTCAATAAGTTTTTTGAGGTTTTGTAGGTAAAATTAGGTACCTCGGCTTATATTCGGGTCGGCTTATACTCGAGTATATATGGTACCTGAATTAAAATGACTGTCTTGGGGATTGCAGCACAAATATGTCAAGTTTACTGTTGAGCAAATTCGTGTTCATAAAATATAAATGATCTTTCCTTTGTTATCATTTGCTGTATCTAACACCAGTATTTATTGTTTCCTGTTGTTTTCTTGCCTTTGTTTGTACACATATTGCAGCCAGGTGTCTGTATAAACTGATGGCGTTAAATACATACAGACCTACTTAAATTAGCTCATTTTGTTTTTGGCTTTCTTGAATATTTTCGAGTTTTGCCAATTTGCTTAGTTTCAGTAACAAAGTAAATAAAAGTAACATATTTGACTTGCTGTCTGACATGTTTTAAGTGGCAACATTGTGAACTACTGCCATGAATATCAAAACAAAGAATTTTCTTTGTTGGTGTTTTTTTTAAAAATACTTCCATTGATGAAAAAGTAGCAGGCTTTGCTGCATGCAACATGGGGTTTCTTCTTTAGCATTAGTTAGGCAGTGTGCTTCTTCATGTGGTCTCTTAGATGAATAAATAAATTTGCTGCCAAGCAAGACATTTACAGAACAACTGTTGTATACTTAGTTTTTTTTTTCTGCTGGCATTTGTGGAGAAAAATGATGTCAGAGTCAAAATTATGCTGTGCAAAGTGCATGGTGTTCAGTGAGAAGCAATGATTCAATGAATTTTGATTAGTGCATCATTATATCAGGGTATCATACTCAGAAATAATTTTAACGTTAAACTCAAAATGAAAACATCAGACAATACATGAGAAAGACTATCTGCATTATGTTACATTTTAAAAGAAAAAACAATGTTTCTCTAAATGAGAACCGAGAGCCTAATTCTGATATAAAGCTAAGCTATTGCTAGTGCATAAAGCTAGTGACCAGAAAAGGAGTGTACTTGAGATCAATGTGTTAAATAAATTCAATTCAAATAAAAAATCTGGCTGTGTGATATATGAAAGGTGGTGGGATAAAAGTACAAAAAAAAATTGATAGCTAAAAATGTTTGGTGTGCATTTGTGTTTTCTTGCACCATCTAATGCTGCATCAACTTGTTTATCAAAAGCAAAAACATTTCTTAATTCTGAAAATCTGAAAGCTTTTCAAAGCTGTCAATGTGTTCCTAAGTGTTAAGTAGTACTTCCCACATGCTGCAACCAATTTTTTTTTAAACTTAAAAATATTTCATCCTAAACTTATTTAGAAAAAGGTCTTAAGTTTTGTTTTTAGTCCAGATTTCAGAATAAATATAATTAATATTTTCATTCTGCAGTACAATCACATCTGTATGAATCTTTCTGAAATAACTCATAAACTGGAACTGAATTATGTAAAAATTTACAGAAACCATTTCAACGTTGCTATGGTTTTCAAATGACAAACATACTAAATGCCCGAAATAGTGCAGTAGACCCAGTTGTTTCATTTACGGTAAGAATCAAATCCTAAATGAAGGTGGCAGCAGGCTGAGTAAAGTGCAGGGCTTTCAGCAAATGCAACTGAAAGGGCAGCCCAGCCTGCCTAGTTGAGGAGTTCTTTGTAGATGCCTTCCAGGCCAGCACTGAACACAGTCACCTTGTCAAAACTAATGTACAGTAAGTCTCTGCAAGCTGCTAGTGTATTGGAATGACTGCTAACAGGCCATGAAGAAAGTATGTGTTGTGCAAAGGCTGGGAACAGCACATAGACATATTGTGTTTAAACAGCCTTAGCACAATTTTGAAGATATGGGTGATTTTTACTTCATGTATTATGTAAAAAGAAATATCTAATACTTGACACAAATACCAGAAAGTGTGTCTTTGCCTTTAACCAGTACCAAGAAATTAGTTGTGTCAACATTTACAGTAGTTTGCATTAATGCTGTTCTATTCCACTGCTAATGATCTACTTTTAACTTTGCTTCACCACTTATTTATTCAGTGGGTTGCCCCTGCTTTTATAGGTGTGATTGCAGTCCTTTGCTGTGGCCCTGTCTCTTGGGGAGAAATGTAGAAAAACACAAGGAACACAACACAGACATAATGAATAAAGCATATAATAAACAAAGTATACAGTCATATAAATAAAATACTCAAAAATGAACAAAAAAGACACAAAACAAGAATTTGTGTCCCAGCCAGGGGGACACCCTAGCTGAAATATAACATTGGGTTGAAATATGAAAACAGATAAATCATTTTACAAGTTTTGGTTTAAGTTTCACTTTTTTCTTTAAATACCATATTTTTCTTTTCTTTTTGTGAACATTTATTATCAGCTATTAACATTTGTAGCAAAAATGACATCACTATTTACTTTCTACTTATTTTGTTTTTTTCAATAAATGAACATTAAAAACAGCAAATCGGTAGTCACTACTTTAGGTATAGTATTTGAGTAAACTAACTAAAATTCAACAGCCATGCTTACAATCTGCCCCACCATTTTCTTCTCAAATGCATGCCATGTTTCAGGTCGATTACATTCCAGTGGGATGTTGAATATCACCTGGTAGATTCCCTACTGTGACTGCCGTGATAGTGCATTGCTTGTAAAGTTTATATCTCAGCAGGTCAGGTTTTAATAAATTTGCATGTTATATGCATATGTTATTTTTAATGATGAAGATAATTTAGCTTGGCTGGGGTGCCTTTAGATAAATAGACTTTATCTGACTTGGTTGATTTATTTATAGCTATATTTACAGTAGTTATGTAATTTTATTGAATCAAAGTGAAATTCCTGTGTTATGGCAGTGAATAATCAATCACTATTCAATATACATTCAAGTTGAAATCTATAATAATAAAAGGCAAAGCCCTCACTCACTCACTGACTGACTGACTGACTGACTCATCACTAATTCTCCAACTTCCCATGTAGGTAGAAAGCTGAAATTTGGCAGGCTCATTCCTTACAGCTTACTTACAAAAGTTAAGCAGGTTTCATTTCGAAATTCTACACGTAACGGTCATAACGGTCGATAACGGTCGACAACGTCCGCCATGTTGAACTTTCTTATTTATGGCCCCATCTTCACGAAATTTGGTAGGCGGCTTCCCTGCGCTAACCGAAACCGATGTATGTACTTATTTCGATGGTATGACGCCACTGTCGGCCGCCATATTGAACTTTCCAATGTCACCAATTTTCAAACTTCCCGTGTAGGTAGAAGGCTGACCCCATCTTCACGAAATTCGGTAGGTGACTTCCCTGCGCTAACCAAAACCGATGTACGTATTTATTTCGATGGTATGACGCCACTGTCGGCCGCCATATTGAATTTTCCAAACGTCACTAATTCTCCAACTTCCCGTGTAGGTAGAAGGCTGAAATTTGGTAGGCCCATTCCTTACAGCTTACTTACAAAAGTTAAGCAGGTTTCATTTCGAAATTCTACGCGTAACGGTCATAACGATCAACAACGTCCGCCATATTGAACTTTCTTATTCATGGCCCCATCTTCACGAAATTTGGTAGGCAGCTTCCCTGCGCTAACCGAAACCAATGTACATACCTATTTCAGTGGTATGATGCCACTGTCGGTGGCCATATTAAACTTTTA
>JANRMT010062792.1:26655931-26668787 GCA_026402145.1 Polypterus bichir lapradei | reverse complement strand
CTATTGGATTGCCGCTGACGGACGGCCTTATATGGGCAGGCACTAAATTACAAACGCCAGCGGCAGCCTGTCTATGAACTTAATTTAAAGTTTAGGTTTACATCGTGCTTTGTTTCCGAAGTAGCAGAACTCATGAATATGGTTGTATATGTCACTCGCTCGCTTCTTATTATTTCACTGCCTTCTCAATTATATAATGTATGTTTTCTTCAGCGCTTTTTGGAGGTCTTCCTGGTTTTCTATGTACTGCGTGATTACGTGGGAGGCGTGATGATGTCACACGAAACTCCGCCCCCATGGCGTTCAAGCTCATCTCCATTACAGTAAATGGAGAAAAACAGCTTCCAGTTATGACCATTACACGTAGAATTTTGAAATGAAACCTGCCCAACTTTTGTAAGGAAGCTGTAAGGAATGAACCTGCCAAATTTCAGCCTTCCACCCACACGGGAAGTTGGAGAATTAGTGATGAGTCAGTGAGTGAGTGAGTCAGTGAGTGAGTCAGTGAGGGCTTTGCCTTTTATTAGTATAGATTTTATTGTACTTTGTATATTCTTTCATGTTTTATGTTCTTGTATATATACTGACTACTTTGTTATATAATGCTCAGTATTAGTACAAACCAAGAGCCCTTATACCTCAGCTGCATAATACAGTGGCATACTGCATTCTGTTTTAGTTTCCTCCTTTTGCACAAATCCATTAAACAAGCAGTGCTTATTTTAAATAGCATTTTTCTATTGCAAGTAATTATGAGTATATTAAATGTAGTACATATGTTTACAACAGAAGCACAGGCATTGATTTATTCAGGATCATACAGCAAGTTATAAGCAGTAATTTGACAACTTCATGATTTGGCACAGCCCCAATGGGTGTTATACAAAATAAATCATAAGCTTCCCTCACTAATTATAATTATTAGAACATTTATAACATCTCTCATCTTGTGTTTGGTGTAGTTTCCTACCTAGAAAAGTATTTATTTTTGTAATACTGTATGTGAAATTGTCTTCATACTGTGCGCTGCTAGGCTGTTGCTGACTTGCTCTATGTGGTGTGCAGTGTTTTAGGGTGTGTGCGCGCGCATGTGCCATCTGAACATCCCAATTTAGAAAGGAGGCTTGAACACTGCATTTTCGTTTTGTGTTTGCAGTTCCAGTTCAATGTTTTTACAATCAAATCTATGCAGCACAAATCAACAAACTGTGCAAAGTTCACTAAACAGTAATAAACAGTGATAAAAAAGTCTGATTAATATCCAGAATGTACTGAGTAGAAAACTTTACTCTGATCAGAATGGGTAATCTTGATCTTCACCCACCTCTGAGGAGGAGTGCCTGATGATGGTACATTTTAAAAAAGCCACCAGGGAAGCTACTTTATTATAAAGACACCAATAATATAATGCCCCTGTATTAAAGAAGCACAGAGTCCTGGTGCAAAAAGATCAGGTCCATAGAAAATCTTTTTTCATTTGTTTGCCGGTCTTGTGCTATACAGCAAATACAGTACCTAGCCTCATGGTGGTTAATGCTGCTACCAGTCAGCCCCAGAGACTTGTGTGCAAGCTGTGTAGTGTGTATATGTTACTGTGGCTTGTCTTTTCTCACCTCAAAGCCGATCCATATTAAACCTGAGGTGTTGCTGTTTCATTTGAGGTGATTCATTGGCAATATATTGTCCTGGACAGAGGATGGTTGTGACACTGTCAATTAACTTAATGTTTTACGTTGATTATTGTGATGTTAGAAGGTATCACAACGATCTGATGCTAATTGAGACAGGCCTTTCACCAGGATCAGGTTGTTTGATTAGTATTTCTGTGACATGAGCAATGTGTGTGAATGTTTACCTCTTGCAAGCCAAAGAAGGACAGGTGTTATTAGTTAGGTAAGTTCATGTTGATGATAGAGAAGTCTGCACACAGACCAGAATTTTCCTGCAACACACCACTGGTCAGTACTAATGGCCTTAAAATATTAACAAACAAACAAAAACATTAACTGATCAGAGCTATTGGTTGTCCCTATTTTACTAAAATTTAGGTTTGCTACCCAATATTAGCCATACTTAATACCTCTTGTCTCAGATTATGTTTTTAATGAGTCTGTGTTGTAGAGCTGTCATATTAGCCAAAAATAAGGTTTGAATATTCAAATTAAAAATAAATAATACTTAAATATATTCAAACTTAGTTTTTACGATTCTGGGCATTACATGTACATTTGTATTAGTATGTTAATGACCGTGACAAGAACAAACACAAACTGCAAAAAACAAAAACAAACTATAAAGAATCCTTGCAGTACTCAGGCAATTATTATTTATATATAAGAGCAATCAAAATCCAGAGCATCTACACCACTATCTTTTTTCAATCTAGTACTGACAGCTGAGTGCGAAAGCCCTTCCTGGGACAATGAGCATTAAAAGTAGCCATGCATGCTGGCACCATGCTTTGCTACATTACTATTATTTTTGTAACTTTTTTTTTTATATTTATCTATCCACAAATCATGAAGCGCTTAATGACGGCTTGAGTTTTGCACTGTAAATGCATAGTGACGTGTCTTGCTGCCAAACAGGTACAGACAGAGTGGTTTAAAATTCAGGAGGAATACAGGTTATTTAGTAAGACCGTGGCATATTGAAAGTAGCAAGAAAAGTGACAAAACAGACAAAAGGCAGGCAGTCAGGTTAATGGTAGAATTCTTTTATTATTTTGGAAGTGTCCAACTGATGGAGGATGGGTTCTATTTATATTGCGCCATTCAGAATAAAAAGCCAGGCGGCACCTGTGGACTCACCCAGTAAAGCAGGACTGTCACAGTATCAAGTCAAGGTCTGCACAATCTGTCTACATTTTCTCCTTTACAGATGAGGCAATATTTTAAAAAGGTGTCCTGAATATTTCTAATTACACCTCATTGTTGTAAGCATTTTAAGGGTCAAGGTGTGCAGGGTGATGAGGCGCTTTAAAGTTGGGGTTTTAAAGCATTGTAATAAAATAAAGTTCAGCATTATGACAGCTATTTTTCATTTGCTTTAATGAGCATTAAACAACAGTCATGTGCCTGAGGTTTAACAGCGAATCGGACAGAATGTGAGAGTCAGAACAGTACTTTTAGGGCACAGGTGAAGCAGACAAACTGCTCTGAGTACACTTGTAGATCAATATGCAAAGTAATGGGATAAAATAGATAGAAATACTACATTGTGAAGGGTTCTGGCTGTAAGTTTTACTAATGAAGATAACAAGCTAATCATTCAAAATTACGAAAGGTTGATTGTGAAAGTGAAGAACGAAAACAGATCAGTACAATAAGATAAGGGCCAACATTAAACAATCAAACAACAAAACAAAAAAGACCATTCTTTGACCATTGCGTGGAGCTTTAGTTGTTGTATACCGGTAATACATTTTATTAGTCACTATTCCTTGAATAACTTACAAATTAGATAACAAATAAGTTTAATAGACTGAATGGGCACCTTACATTATTTAATTATTGTTAATTGGCAAAATAATTATGTATCTTCTTTTTTTTCCCATTTTCATAGGTTCTGAAAGATACTGACATCAAGCCACTGAGGCTTCCATGACGGTGAAGGAAAGAATTTCTCAGTCTGTGCACTTACCTATCTGGAAGACAAATGTTTGTCTGCCTAAGAAAAAGATTTAACTAAACACATACCCATTTTGTTACCAGGTAATGGAGATATTTTAATCACATTTTTGCAAACATCTTATCTATAGGTGTTTTGGGAAAGTTTAATATACAAATTAAAAAGAACAAAAACAATGGGAGTCCTGTTTTAGAATGTATATATTCAGATCATATGTTATAATGTAAAATTATGAGTTTGTTAGTTGCATTTTACCAAAAGCTGTTTTCAGGGTAGGCTGAAAAAACAACCCTTTTTTAAAAGCAATGGCTATGTGTCCTAATTTGGTGGAAATATCTTTGTTTGCAGTTAGTATTTATCATGAATTATCTCATGCTTAAGTTAAGTTTATTTTGTCCTCCACAATATAATGCTTATTGCATAGCATACAAAGTATAATCACTGATGCTCAGTTAGCATGTGGGAGTAGAGAAAGAACATCTAGACAAAGTCATATTTGATTTAAACAGACTCTAGACTGATTTAACTCGGCATGCTTCAGGGTTAATTCCTGACTTATGCTTCATTAAACCTGAAAAAGCTTCAGTTGCACTCCAACCTATGTTGGATTAAGCATATTAAATACTGTAAATGAATAGTTGGTGGTAACATAGGTGAACCTGCAAAATGTATTTTGTTGTCATTGTATGCAAATGCATCCAGATTATGACAGAAAATGAACACTAAAAGCAATGCAGCATACCTTAGCTATTCCTAAGAATATGTAATATGTAATATGTTTTTTGTACTAAAATATTTAGAAACTCAGCGGTTTTATCCAGTTTTTTCCAAGCAGTGCTTGTATTACAGGGGTTGTTAGTGCACATTTTCATATTAGGACCTTACTCTCTTCACTGATATTGCTCTGCTTAGCAACAGGCTTAGTGCTTGATATTGTGCCATATTGTTAAGAATAAGTTCACTGAATTCTTTTCACATTGGGGACATTTGAGAAACAAACTTCCAAAACATGGCACCTTGTGCTTGAAAGAGTGGAGGCTCTTAGATTTGTCAGAGTGTCAGAAAATGTGGATTATAATTTATATAACTTTTTTCTCTTCACGGCTGAAGGTTATTTCTCAGTTGGTGCTTTAGAGGAATGGGGTATTAACCTTGATCATGTCTTGAGATATGGAGAACAAAAAAAGTTTAGTTTCACAATGTATTAGTTTTCTTTTTTTTTTTATTATTTGATTCCTTTTTAAATGTGTGTGGGTGAATGTCTATGATGTTTCAGAAGGTTCAGAGAAAAATGCCCCCTCAATATACCTGTTAGTTCAGTGATAAGAGCTACTAATGTTAGGAGTAACCCTTCAACCCGTTTGGAGACGGAATGAATCTGGTTTATTTTTGTGTGCAAAATAACATTGCATGGTAGTTACAGATGCTTCATAAATCCAGCCTCCTGGATTTCAGTCCCTCAACTAGTTGATATATGTGAGGATTTTCCATTTTTTATCTGTCTCTGTGTAGGAAAATGTGTGCATTAGGTTAAGAATTCTAGGCTGTTCCTGTTTATGTGTGTGTGTGTGGATGGGTCCTGCCATAGACTTAGCCTTATGCGTCATACCTCCAGAATGTGCTCCTGTCCTTGTGACCGATTGTTAGATTATGCAGGTTTCAAAATATTATATTGTTGTCTGTGCTATACATGGATGTTGTCCCCAGTCGTGTTATTTCTTAAACTGAGTATATTGGATGTGCATGAGCAAAAGGCAATGTTTTAATTTGAGTACTGTAATAAAACTGCATTTTGTAGTATTATAACTTCTTAGGTTTGTATTACATTCTTGGTTTCTGCAAAGATTTGGGTGTTTTGTTGTTCCTGACCTGCCTGTATGTATAGAACCTATGAAAGTTATAGAATCATTATCTGAAGAATAAAAACACAACCTGATTTATACAAATAATATAAAGATGAGTGGATAAATGATAATAATAATCTTTATTCTTGCTCACAAGCCTTCTAGTGTAGGGTCTCATGCACTGAATATTTGACAAGTTTGCCAAAACATTTCCTTCCTCAGGTACAATGTATGTCCAATATGTGAGAAAGTCACCAAACCAGCATGTACTGTACTGCAAATTAAAAAAAATGTATACAGATGATATCAATCCTTTTGGTCATCTTCAATAAATTCATTCAGATGTAAAATGATAAATATGGTAAAGCAGAATAGTGTGTTAAATACTTTGAAGTGTTAAATGTGAAATGTAGAAGTCATCATTTTCTTATTCATTCTACACTATATTGTTTCCATTATAGCAGGAAATATTGACTACCGTTTTTTTTTGCAGAATATATCCAGAATGTGCCTACTAGGCACACCTACAGAAGAGAACATATGAACAACTCAGCCCCCCTCAGTTTTTCATATTCTGAGAAAAAAAAAAAAGAAAGCCGGGCACCACCCCATAATACTTGTCTGGCAAAACACACACACACACCTTGATTGCACTGCAGATCTGGACATGCCAGCACAGAAATGGGCATGACAAAAAGGTAGTTTTTAAAGATGATTTAATAAATGGACAAGTTCATAATCCAAGAGTATGATCAAAAATCAGACAGAAGGTCATAAACTATAAAGGGAAGGTAGAACAATAACAAAATCCAAAACAGGCAGAGATAGAAGCAGAATCCAAAAACAAACAGATGGACATAAATTGTAGATCAGAACATTAAATACTTCACACATCCCATTAATATCAGCTCACATCTCAAGACTTTCACTATAGATAACTGAAATGAGGCACTCTACGAGTGAAGTTTTTTTGTGATCTAAAAATCTGAGAATCCTTGAAAATGTAATAAAATAAAGGAATAGACAATAGTTATTGCAACTACAATGAAAAAACATGGACATATAACTTATTTGCAGTAGTATTTCACTAGAACGTTTGTACAGGTAGTCCCCAGGTTATGGACATCTGACCTACGACTTACAAACGGGGCCGCAGCTGCGACGCATGCGCCTCAGTAACTGCCACTCCGTCATCTTTGGCTTGGGGATGCTGCAAGTGGTGGCTGGACGGAGGCTGGAGGGGGGCAATTTCGCTGTTCGCGCAGTGTAGTGTCCCTCGGGCTGCTCACGGCAGCAAGTGGTTTCACTGCCTGTCCACCACACACGGCTTCCCGGTTCAGTCTCGGTGGGCGGCTGGTGATGCTGCAAGCGGTGACCCGGTTGTGGCTGAATGGAGGCCATTGAGGGTGAACGGGGCGGCGGGTGGTAGCATTGTAGTGTGCCTCGGATAGCTGTTTGTTGAATGGGGGCGGTGGTGGGTGATTCACTACCTGCCTTTCGCCGCACCGTGTTCATTCTTGATGGGCGGACACTGCAGCAGCATACTGTAGTGGGGGTGATTGTGAGGTGGGCTGGTGATGAACCGCCCGTCGATACCCCCATTCATTCTCAATAGCAACCTGCTTGTACTGTTACATACATAGCAGGAAGTTGTCTCTTGTCAGTACATCAGATGTGTTGACGACGGGTGCCTTCCTGCTATGATAGCGTGTACAGTGCTGTGCAGAAGAGCTCGTCTTAACCTTTTGTCTTCACCCTTCAAGAATGTCTCTGAAACACAAATCTGATGCAAGTGCTGGTGATACAGTAAAGAAGAGAAAAACCATCACCATTGAAAATAAAGTAGAAATAATAAAAAGGTCAGAGAGAGGTGAAAATCCATCATTCATTAGCAGAGCACTTGGTTACAGTCGGTCAACAATAGCATTTATTAAAATAATGTACCTGTTCCTACTTGCATACAAATTCAACTTAAGTACAAACCTACAGTCCCTATCATGTTCGTAACCCACGGACTGCCTGTATTTTAAATTGTATCTAAAGTTTAGAATATTTTCAGTCTTAGTCATTTTTCAATTTTTTAATTTTTTCAGTTTTACTGTTCACAGCCTTGTATTTAATGTTCTGAGTTGTGACTGTATATTGAAGGGCACTGTTTAAAAGTATTATTATTACTATAATGATAATATAATTTTGCACAAACCCTTTGTTTAGAATTTCTAGTTGTTTCCTAAATTATTACTTATTTGTCATAGGAAATTGGTGTGTAAATACAGAACAGTTAAACCTTTGTGATATTGAATCATTTTAGGCACTGGGGTCAGTCTTAAACTCCATTGGCTTTCTTGTTGAGGACTTTACACACACTGTTCCAGATCCACAGCCTGTTCTACATTCACGGACATGTCCCAAGCTGGTAGACCAAGCTGGTACCATTTGAAAGTTAACACACCCTTATAGGTTTTTAATTGTCTTATGCTTTGCCTAATAATATGACAATTGTTTCATTAATATGCACAAGATAAGCTCATACTCGATATGTTGAAAGAATAACAATGTATTTTAATTGAACTCATCTTTCCATGAAGTCTTTCCATGTCTAAATAGTAGAGCTTTAAAGCACTAACCAAAAGCAGAAACCAGAAAATAGGCAAGCAATGATTAATCGTGCAAACATTAATGGCATTAGCCAAGAATCATGAGAGGACAGAGGTTGAAGACATACAATTTTTAATATTTTAACCCATTTATTCACTGGCAAATGTGAATCTTTTATTTAGATTAATTTAAAATTCAAAGAGAGACTATCAGCAAAGCCTTCCATTTAAGTAAAAGGCAATGTCAGATACTGGGGTATTTGCAGTGACTTTACCAGATCAGTAACTTATTCTGAGGAACAAATATGATACTATTATGAATAAATCGTAAGTAATGAGACAAAAATAATAAGAAAAGAAAATAAAAATGCATTTTAGGAAACATGATTCCAAATCATCAACAGTTGGCTCAGACTCAATAAATGATATAATTTTTTGATTGTATTAGTCTTCACAAGCTTTGAGTTAATAGTTTCTGAAAGTTCATTTTACTACCATAACAGTCATGAGTTGTTTAGGACAGTAAGACACATATTGACACAATAGACACATATTGTCAACTGGATTATAGGCTGGTCTTGGTTGCTACTGTATATGAGAACACTCACCCATTTTTTTCAGTTATTCATCACCTTATTAAAAGTTAACCTTTGTTTAAGCTCAGGTCTTGGTCGGAGTGGAACACGTTTATTTCATGGATCTCTGTTTCTCTGTCCTTATGAGCTCTCCCTCCCTTCAGCCAAGCATTCCTAAAATATACTGTTAGCATGTGTTTATAAGAAGTCACCATGACAGGAACATCTCAGTTTCCAATATTATATCCTAAATAAATTGGTGACCTTTGTGCCATATATTTCAAAATGCTAACATTAAAGGCTCTTAGTGCAGCCAGGTTTGTTTGATTATAAACTGTTTAATATGAGTATAAGCTCTAAGATGTTATTAGTCAACATTTTTCCAGGTTTCAGTCACAGACATTTATACTTTTTTTTTTTTTTTAAAATAAATTTTGGACTGTCAATGACTTCTTCTAGTAGTTTTTCTAACTCATAACTACTGAAAATAGAAAATGTGTGCCAACCAAATCAATGACTTGATATAATGAAGATGATTTGTTTGTTTAAAACAATACAAAGATGGACTTGACAGCTCATCAAAGCTTATTGACATTAAACATTTCTTGTATCCTTCTTTCAGTCTTATCATTTCAATAACTATATACCAAATTTCTTTTGGCTTCTTTATTCTGACTGTTTTGCATTTTGCATTATATTCATGTCATACAACAGAGATAAGCCGATTCTTCACTAGGACTATTTAGATCTATTGCATTATGTAGTTGGATGTTTAATGTAATATGCGTTTTTCTGAAGCACCTCTTTTACAGTAACTTGAAGTTTGTGAAATGGCTTGCAATTAGGATAGCTGGTCTTAACTGAATATAAAATAAAAGCTTTTTAACAGTTTAAACATAGTTTTACTTGTGTGTCTCATAGAAACAAATATTTAATGTATTTAGTTATTTCAGGAGGAGAATTTTAGAAATGCACTATAATGTAAACATATTTAAAAGGCACTGTGCCACTTGTAATAGGAAGCATCTCTTGACATCACTTTTAAACAGGGTACTGTATATGCCACTAGGCTGCGACATATCAAAATGTAAACTGTAAGTGAGGTATGAGCAAAGTTCTAAAGGAAAAGACTGCCAAATAAAATCAAACACAGCAGAATTACCGTTGTTAATAATTCCAGTATGCAGTTTTTAATAGTTACTTTAACCATTTCAGAGTTAATTTAGCACTCTGTGTTTCCCTGTGTACCTGATGTCCCAAGTGATGTTTCTAAACAAGATTTCCATAACACACCGATGAGGGAAGCTACTCCTCCTCTCAGAACACTGAAAGACGACTTGCTTCCCTTCTTTCACATTGCTTTGTTTATCTCTTATTTTTGTTCTTTCCTTTGAGGTTTTTCCTCATTTGGTGACTTACTGTGAACTCAATTGCACTCTGCTCTGGCAGAGACTGACCATAAACATCATCCCAGAGTAACAGTGACAGTTGATAATGACTGCCAAATGTTTATTTAGGACATGTTAAGTGCCATACTCAGCAGCCTTAACAGGACTATAGTAGATAAAAGATTGTGAATCTCTGGATTTAAATGCTTAGAGTGTGGTTCTCTCTCTCTCTCTGAGGGCCCACAGAGACTGAATGTTTTGTTCCAATGAGTTTCACAATCAGTGACATATTTAAACTTTTTTCTTTCCCTTTTTTGAATTCAGAAAAGGGTAGTTTTGTAAAGAAATATTTCTAAATTTCTTATATATATATATTGTGGCAGGTGGCTGGGTGTGGTCACCAATCAGCCACCTACTTAAGGAGCTGCCGCCCTGCAATCAAGGCTGGAGTCGGGTGAGGAGGAGGACAAGGTCGTGGCAGTGGAGGCAAGGAGAGGCCCGTGTGTTTTGTGTGAAGACAGTGGCTAGTGAGAGCCTGGACTTTGTGTGAAGGAAGTGGCTATTGAGAGCCTAGACTTTGGGGGGTGTGGTGGCGGTGCACTTAGTTTTTATAAATAGTTTGTAAATAGTGTAAATAAACGTGGGTGATGGCTAAACCAGTGTCTGCCTGTGTGTGTCCGGGCCGCTATACTTCACTATATATATATATATATATATAATATATATATATATATAGTGGTCGATAGGGGGCGCTCTCCTCAAGTTGAGTTTATTTTCTTGCCACAGTGCACAAAGCACACTCTCCACCACAATACTCATATAATAAACACAAATACACAATAAACCAATCCTCTAGCTCCCAGACGCATTGCCACCCTTCCACCCAGCTCAGCTCGCCGTCTGGGAGCTCCCACAGTCCTTTTATATTCCCTGACCCGGAAGTGTTCTCAATCCCCAGTCCATGTTATCCTCAATCACTTCCGGGTCAGGTAAAAGTTCTTTTCTTCACCCCGGAAGCCTGTCGCTCTTCCTATGACGAACTTCCGGGTCATAGGGCACAAATGAGTCCTCGGTCCTCCCTGCAGCTCCCTCTTGTGGCCCCCATGGCATCCAGCAGGGCTGTGCATAAAAACCACATTGTCCATGATGCCCTGCTGGTCTTCTGGGGACCTCCATGCTGCAAGGAGGGCTCCACCTGGCGGCTTGGGGGTATTGGCCGGGATAAACGGCCGGCCATCCTCCAGCTCTTGGTCCCTTGAACCCCTGTCCACGACTCCAGACACCAGATAAAAGTCCAAATATTGACTTTATTCAATCTTCACAGTGTACAAAACACCCACTCCTCCACTATACTCATAAATCACTAATAAACACAATAATACACAATCCTCCACTCCCAGACGCGTTGCCACCCTTCCACCCATCTCAGCTCGCCGTCTGGGAGCTCCCGTAGTCCTTTTATATCTCCTGACCCGGAAGTGTTCTCCATCCCCAGACCATGTGACACTCAATCACTTCCGGGTCAGGTACAAGTTCTTTTCTTCACCCCGGAAGCATGTCATTCCTCTTGTCCACGTGTGCTTCCGGGGCGTAGGGAAAATATCCATCATTCCTTCCTACAGCGTCCCCTAGTGGCCCCCATTGCATCCAGCAGGGCTGCGCATAAAAACTACATTGTCCATGATGCCCTGCTGGTCTTCTGGGGACCTCCATACTGCAAGAAGGGCTCCACCTGGCGGCTTGGGGGTATATTTAACTAGCTTTAAATCCTTGGCCTTCTTTTGGGATTTTTTCTTTTAGATTCACATGTGAAGTTTTCTCCCTTAATTATATCCTACTAATGGTAGTAAACAACTAGCGGAATAGACACTGGGGCTAACAACTCTGGATGCTGAAATAATGGCTTTAGTAACCTCGTAACACTTGGAAAAGCAGAATGAAAATCATAATGATGATTATGACAATCTTAAAAACCAAGGGGCAGCACGATGGCACAATGGTAAGTGCTGCCACCGCTCAGCAAGGAGGCTTCAGATTAAAATTCAGCAATTTTCATTTGCTGTGATGTTTGGGTCAGTGTGCCTTACAAACTGAGATGGTGTCAAAATACAATTTGAAAATGAATGTACATCTACATTGGGTTTGAATCTTGGCCCAATCTACCACATTTCAAAAACGCACTTGTTGAATCAATTGATCTTTGTGAACTGGCCCAGTATCAATAAGTACAGATGTATGCATAAATGGAGGCTGTGATATTGCTGAGGCTGCGGCCTGTGACCCTAAAATTGGATTATGTGGGAATGGAAAAGGGATGAATGGATGTATAGTGGTAAATAATGTTAGTAGTTATAACTTGTGTACCTTAAAAATATCTGTTTTTTCTTATTCTCATTTAGTTCTGTGTGTCCAGTGAAAATGTTCTGGAAGTTTGACCTGCATCCCACCTCACAAATTGAGAAGCTGCTAGATAAGGAGGATGTGACACTGCAAGACTTGATGGATGAAGATGACATCCTTCAGGAGTGCAAAGCCCTAAACCGTCAGCTGCTGCTTTTCCTGTGTCAAGATCACTGCATGGAAGAGCTGATAAACCTCATAACTCAGGAACCACCTGCAGATATGGAGGAAAAGATACGCTTTAAGTAAGTTTTGTTTTTATTATTGTGCTAAACAAATTATGCATTGTGTAAAGTTCATTGTCTGAAATACACCTTTTAAACTGTTTTAAAGTTTATTTTACTTATACTATTTTTATATATTTATATATGTGTGTATATATATATATATATATATACAGTATATGTATGTATGTATGTATG
>JANRMT010062792.1:26625908-26655831 GCA_026402145.1 Polypterus bichir lapradei | reverse complement strand
GTTCAGTGGCTTGAGTCGGGAGTGGAGAAGGATGGAGTTCAGGAGGAGTGGAAAGCAGCCCGGACACAGACAGGTAGACATCGTTTGAATCACCCAACTCACGCTTTATTTACATATACTATTTACAAAGGTGTACACAACCCCAAAACTCCCCCAAAGTCCAGGCCTATCCAAAATGATGCCTCTCTTCAGCCCACCTCCTTTCCACTCCTCCTGAACTCCATCCTTCTCCACTCCCGACTCAAGCCACTGAACGGAGGGAGGCGGCCCCTTTTATAATCACCCGGATGTGCTCCAGGTGCCTCCCGGTAATCTTCCACCGGCACTCCGGGTGTCCCTGGTCTTCTTCCCCCAAGCACTTCTGGGTGTGGCGGACGTGCTGAGGGCCAGGGCTCCTCAGGCATTGGGGCGCCCCCTGGCGGTGACAACGGGCCCCATAGGGTTGAGTTTCGTGGAGCCCGGGAGATCGACACTTCCACCACACCTGGGAAGGTGGAGGAAGGACCTTCCAGGGATGCCCGGAGTCCTTCCAGGTGCAAGGGCAGCACTTCCGCCACACCAGAAAGTGCTGCCGGAAGAGCATCATCAGGCACCTGGAGAACATCCAGGTGGAAATAAAAAGGGCCGCCTCATTACAATCAGGGAGCTAGAGACGGGAGCAGGACAAAGCTCCTGTGTGGAGAGGAAAGGTGGCCCACGGACATCTGAGAGGATGGCCCATGTTAAGGGTGATTGGTGCGGGAGTACTGTGTGTTGTGTGGACTTATTTCTGAAGAATAAACGTGTGTTTCATAAAGAAGTGGTGTTTGTCTGATGGTGTTCGGACCTGTGCTCACAATACATTATATTTAATAATCTAATGAAATGACTGAACTAATGTATATTTCTCTTTGTGAAACAATTTTAGGCTTAGGCTTTAAACCTGCTTAGGTTGTGTTTTAAGCATTCCTAAGTAAATATGTTTATGTGATACAAATAGAATTATTGAAGATCCTATTAAAGGATAAGTTCAGTATTTTTTCAAGTCAGAGTAATTTCATATTATTATCATGATATATATTTGTTTGCCACATGAAAATGTATTCTAAAGCTAAGCATATTTTATAGAATTAAAAAAAAAAAAAAGCTTGCCGGCTGTTGCACTGTATAATGGAGGTGAAGGGTACTTAAATCTCATTATAAAGACAAGCCTTAAAACTTACCAAAAACATCCCTTTTTCAAGCCACAAATGTTATCAGGTATTGATATGTGTCTTGTGATTACACACATATAGCAAAATAGCATATTGATATTGTTTTAAAAAAGTAAAAAAAGCAAAAAGCAAATCATTGTTGTGAGATTCATCCATTTTAAAAGGACACTGGTTGTAAGCTTTGCAGTGCCAACTACCAAACTTATCTTCCTCCATGGCACCATTTCAGCCCCAGGGAAGACTGCGTTTGCTGCAGCCTGTGGATCAGGCAGTAGGTAATTGGCTCCAGTAGGGTCGTCTAAACTATCGGAATATTGATAGGTATCGATTCAGTACTCATTTTTCATGGTATTGATTTCACACTTCCAGTTCAACATGAGTTACCGCACCATCCAGGTGTTAATAAGATGGCAATTTCAGCAGCGATTGAGCCTTCATTAGCACACTCTGACAAAGAGGGCAGCTAGAGTGGCATCTGGAAATACTTCGGATTGCTGGCAAATACAGATGGATAACCACTACAGTAGATACACGCAAGCCTGTATGCAAGGTTCGGCAAGCGAGTCAATACAAAAAATTTTAAGAGGTATCATATTTATAAATTACAGAAATATTAATATTTATAAAACTGTAAACTGTTTTGTTTAAAGTAGCGATGTGGTTATTATGTTTTCTGCAGGTTAAAACATTTTATTGTGGCCAAAACGTTTACTACAATGACATCGCTCCCTTGATTTTTAGACCCTTGCTGAAAAGTGTGCTGCTCTACGGTGTTACTTTCTTTTATTACGTGCAATTTTAAAATAACACAGCATCACATTTACTGTATAATGTAAGAAGCTATATCTTTTGTTGCTTAACTGCATAAACAGTGGCACTATTACTCCATGTGCTCATATATTTCCAGCTGTGCTTCAGAGCTTGTACTGTATTTAGTACATCTGGGTTTATTTGCAGCCCAAAAAAGCATGCAGCGGCCTCAAAGAATACCACATAGACATGCTAGCCTTTCTTCCAAAAATATGGAAGTTACACATTTATGCAAACCCTTTAAGTGTGCTAGTGGTGTTTTTATTGGTATATTACTTTTCTGAACAGTTGTTTACAAAGACTACATTAATGTTCTTTTTACTTGATTGTTTAATGTTTGTTTTAATATGTTTATGTACATGTATACTATTTGCAAAAGACTGCAGTACTTTTACAACTACCATTAATGCTATTTGTATCATTTCATTATACTGTATAACTCACTTTCGGCATTTGTTTTCGTCAATGGAAAAAAAGATTTTAACAGGATTTAATCTTTTTTGCTTTTTATTGCTTCCACAACTTTACTGTTACATTTTACAAATGATTGTACTGCTTAAAGTAATTGCATTTAATGACTAAACTTTCTATTTTTGTTTTCATCAATGTTAAGATTTTTAAAGCATACAGAATTCCAATTTATTTACATTGTTTTGAGTTACATTATATACTGTAAATGGTATCTATATAATTTCAATACTTAGTATTGTATTGAAGTTTACAATTTTGGTATTGTCACAACCCTAGGCCCCAGGGACATAGGTTCCCCTTAGAAAGTTATTGCCAAGTGCCATTATTGAGTATAATTGCATGTTAATGCCCAGATGTAAATCTCTGTCTCTGTTCTGTAGACAAATAGACAATAATAACTGAAAAAGGCACACTTATGATCGCTTGTATTCCTTCACTATAAAGAAGCTTTCCAAAGATTGCTTGCTGCTGTTATGTTGACAATGCACAATGTATGCATTTGCTTTAGAGAGAGAGAATATTGAGATGGTGCATTGCATGCAGTCAAGTGACAAGAAATGAACAGATGATAGAGGCATCTAACATCCGCCCATCCATCCTCCTCACCTGCTTATCCAGGGCAGGGTTATGGGGCAGGTGGAGCCTGTCCCAGCAAGCATCAGATACATTGCAGAAACAATCCCAGGACGGGGTGCAAGTCCATCGCAGGGCAAGCACACACACAAAAGGCACTCTAGCAACATCATTCCACCTAACCTGCATGTGTTTAGACTGTGAGAGAATTACCAGAGCACCTGGGGAGAACTTGCATGCTCTATGAACCCCGGTCTCCTTCACTGCGAGACAACAGTGCTACCACTGTGCTACTTTCTCGCCCAATAAAAATATTATTATTATTTTTATTATTGTTGTTGTCTGAATATATCCTATCCATTAACATATTCATAGAAGAGCCAGTCCATCGCAGGGCAAACACAAATACATACTATAGAGCCAATTTAGCCAGACCAGTTTCATTAAAGTTTAATCAGGTTAGAGTTTAGTAAGTTGAGTACAGATGTTTCAACATAGGCACAGTGGGCTGTCATTCCTGCCTCTCAGTTCCAGGTTCTACATGGAGTTTGCATGTTCTCCCCATGAATTTATGGACTGATTGGCATCAATGTTAGTGAGTTTGTTCATTTTAAAGAATTATGCCTGTTTTTTTATTGATTTTTTTATTTTATGTAATATGTAAAACTTATTTGTTTTTTTTAAATTATCGTGCGTGTGCAAGACAGGCCACGAATAAGGTCACTTGGCTCTTTAAAAAATACAATACACTGTAATGAGTTCAGTTCAGATGTATTGTTGTATACAATGAGACTCTAAAGTTCTCCTTTCACTATACTCCCATTAGGCATGCATGTGGCTCTGTAGGCTATGTAAAATAACAAGACAGAATGTAAAATTGGTCATCATTGGGTTGTCATAACTCCACCCATGATAGGCTCTGCAAGGCAGAAAATGGGCAAGAAACATATCCTTACTTTGAGAAAATAGTACAAAGAATCTGTGATTAAATCATTATTTCTAGTTTCCTTCCATTATCATGAGGATGCCTCATAAATGCAGAAGGTGTGTTTTTTTTTTTAAATCAAAACCTTTTCCACTTCAAAGTGGACATATTTGGTTACATTTTAAGGTTTTCTCTATCACATATAAATCTGTGTACCCTAAAGCCCCATTGTAAACTGCAAGAACAGACAAGGTATTTTTAAAATTCATTAAAAAAACACTTTACTTTAGAACACAAAGCCAGCTCACTTACTCAGTATTGAGACCTTTGTCGTGTGCAGACCGCTTGTGGCTCTGCTCCTGTCTCCATTTAATTGAATCCTTTCAAGGAAGATGCCTTTGAGTTCTAAAGGAACTGGTGACACAGCAAAACAACTAAAAAGTTTTCAACTTTGCTGTGTGTTTGAATAAAGCTCCAAAATTGAATAAAGTTACAATACTGTTTCCTCAAATGCCAGAATAAACATCTCCTTGCCCATTTCTCCCTGGCTTTTTGTGTAACTGAGAAGCCCAAATGCGGCAATATACATTGGTATCTGCGGACTTTAAAGGGGACCCCTGATTGTTTAAGAAGTCTCCAAACCATAGAGCTGGCAGTTATTCTCTTCTACTTAATACACTAGAGAAGACAACCCCAAAAGTAAACACATTCAGTTGATTCCATGGGCTGTCTACATGTGCATCCTGTAAAAGTCATTGATGTTTGCAATAAGTAAAGAAAACCCAATTTAGTGTTGGCACCTTATTGTCTGTCTATGGCTATGGCAGTAAAAATACATTGAACATGCAGCTGACAAAAAACACAAAAGTAAATTCTTGTGAATGACGTAAATGAGTGAAAATTGTAGGCATCTAATAATAATAATAATAATGGTAATATACTAACATTTCACATTATTCCTACTGATTATCCATTTCAATTAAAAAGAATACAGGTTCCTTTAAAATTTTGTTTTACAATGATCAAGAAAAGCCAAGTCACTAGGAAATGCAGAAATTGATCTAATGTAGGGATTTTTTACTCATGGACAATTGTATGTAGCATTTTCAAGAGTAAGCAGCTGCACTGACCTAATATTATTATTGTTATTACTTATTTGGCTTTTGTATTTATCTGTGTCTTATGCTTGATTAACACAATAGAATTATTTTAGGAACTGTGCAATTGTTTTGATGGTGCCTAGCTGCTCAGTATACGAGGGGGGACCCAAAAATAACCGGAATTTTGTTGTTGTTAGGTTGGTACTTGTAGTATGTGGTTGGGCTGCTAGGGCGATCTAGTTACACTCCTCACAAGTCAGTCTGCCTAGTGCCATCAGTCTGAAGGGTTGTGCTTGTGTTCAGTGAATTTTGTAAAAGCAGTTTTGTGCAAGCGTTGTTTTTTTACGATGGCCGATTATTGTGAGCAACGCGCGGCAGTGAAATTTTGTTTTCTTCTTGAAAAAAGTGTTGCAGAAACTATTGTTATTGAAACGGTATGACAACCCTGAACCACCCACCCTACTCACCGGATTTAGCACCGTGTGATTTCTTTTTGTTCCCTCGGATGAAAAAAGACTTGAAAGGAAGGCGTTTTGCTGACGTTGAAGAGGTAAAACAAGAAACGACCAGAGCATTAATGGGCATTACTTCAGACGAATTTAAAAAATGTTTCGAACAATGGAACAAACGGTTAGATAAGTGTATTTCCGCCAATGGAGAGTACTTTGAAGGAGACTAATTGTAGTTTGTACATAAAATTAAATTAAACACGTTTTATTTTTGGGTCCCCCCTCATATATGTGTTCGTCTCCTAGGGGAACTGAATTTTGTGTGATGTGTACCACACTTATTCGATAACCATTACTAGTGTGGACGAAGGTTCAAGACAACATCAGGCAGACACCAATTCAAACAAACAGAATTCTTTTATTTCTTTACACTTGGTGAGTAGAGGGTCTTTGCCTTACAGAGCTCTAAGTGCAAAAAGCCCCCTCATAGGGGGTGGGGGTGAGTTGCATTTATAACAGAGATCTTCAGAGAAGCGGTTAGAAAAAAAATAAGCTCAGTTTTATCTAAAGGTCACAGAACATTCTTACACAATTTGTTGATTACAACGGAAAGCAGAAATTCTAGTCTTTTCTTATATTTTTAATTAAGCTTATCAGAAAACTTGTCATACGTTTGGCATCTTAATTGGACGATAAAGTAGCCAAGAACTGCATTCCACACTGGCAGCCCTACTCTATGTAAGCACGCTTATTTATCTGTTATAATAATACCTAGCCATACAGAGAACATGCAGATTTTCATACAGAAGCTAGCAATAGATTTTAACTTCCATTCCACATTAGAATAACTCAATACTTCCTTAATAAAGTTTTCACACCTTCATTTAATTATTTAACTGTCTTCACAGATTTATGTCACCCTTTTAACTTTTGTGCCAAAGATATGCTTTGCTACCAATTAAGATGTCAGTAAAATAGATTGGAGACAGCTGTTTAATGAAACTGAATCCACATCTTCCAACTAAGCTTAATTTTAGTTAATTTTAAATTATAATGTTTGTCCATATAACCACTTTCTAAAATTGTTTGATACATGTTTAGGATTGTGCAGGATTTCATTTTATTATAGCAGCATTGGGTACAAAGCAGGTAACTACCATTACTAGGGAACCATCCATCCATCCATTATCCGATCCGCTATATCCTAACTACAGGGTCACGGGGATCTGCTGGAGCCAATCCCAGCCAACACAGGGCGCAAGGCAAGAAACAAACGCTGGGCAGGGTACCAGCCCACCTCAGACTAGGGAACCAGATCATGTAATTATAAAATAAAAAATAAAAATCATTAAATGGTTGCTTTTCTATGACTGCCAAATGATCATAATGAATTGGCCATTTTATGTTATCTGAAATGTCTGAACATGGCAGTAGTTCAGCAATTTCAGAAGTAAGGACTCAACTTGTGCCGAACATAGCAGAACTCAAGGGCCTTATCCACATCGATCACAAGATATTTAGGCATATTCACAATCCAGGCCTAAATTGGGACCATCATGCCGAAATCTGCAAAATATTAATTTAAATGAATACCAGGAGAAGTGGTGTAATGCTGGTATTCACAACATTCATGTCTCCATCTGTCACCAAAGCCATTTCTAAACAGCTGTGAAAGAGTGTTGGGGTAAGGTAAAAAAGACAAAAAAATGTGGGTATTCAAAGTGATTTGTCTCAGATGTTATATAGCATATAGTCACATAATAGATGATCGAGGGCTAATTGAGCAATACTGGACTCATTTGGTGTTATTTTGAAGGGTCCTTTTTCCTTTATTTGATGAATAATATTCCCCTTTTCCTGTAATATGGATTAGATTAGTTTTGTGTTTAATGAGACTGTACTCTGGAAACACTGCATGTTCCACATTTTCCTTACTGAAGATGTTCAGTGCAACTAAATATAGATAGATTGACTGAATAGCTAAAAAAGAAATTGTGTACATGAGAGCTATTGAACATCTACCACTAAAATTGCTTATGAAATTCAAGTTTGAACACATGTAAAAACTGCTATATAGTTTATCAACATTTGGTGTTAAATTTTTGCTTTTAGCAATTTCATTTACTGAGGGAGAGTTTAGTAATTGCTGCTTTTTGAGCCAGCAGCATATGACTCATGCCTTTTTATATAGAAAATCATTGCCTGTCTTTTGTTTGTCAGCTAAGACAGCACTGTTCTAATTACCCCCACTAAGCTACATTACAAAAATAGAATTAGTTCGGTTTGATGGGCATAGGCCAGATGTTATATTTTTGTATCTCTTCTTTTTACTGCAAAAATTTAAAGCATGTTCCTCTTATTTCCTGTTGTGGCTGTTTGCAGTTTTTCAGTTTTTGAAGCTGATAAAGAAACTGAAAAAATGTGATTTTTAATTTTTTTTTACTTTCACTCTTAGACTGGACTAATTTGCAGTCAGTCATTAGCCTAACATTCACATGTTTTAGATGTAGAAAGAAGATTTGTGTTCCTGGAGAAAATGCTCACACATACTCTAGAAAAATGTAATATTTGCGGACAGTGACCGGGCTAGGAACCAAGGGCAGCTCCCAGAACCTATATAACTTATGTCAGTTGTATAAGATTCCGCTTTTATTATTTTTGTCTTAAAAATTAATCTCAAGTCAGCATTAGATATATACATATAACAAGTAAACATTGGGTAATGCCAATTGTATTAGAGTTGTGACCACCGGGGGGCACACCAGCTGCCCAACCCTGACACTGGCAGACTCTAGGCACAAATCTTTACAATACATAAAATTTATTTTTCCAGGGGAGATGCTTGTCTTTCATTCCCCCTACAGCACAGTACCATAAACTGCACACAGCACTTTCTTTTCTTTTCTCTTTTTTCTTCCTCTCCTTTCCACCTGCACTCCTCCACTTGTAAGCTTTGTCCCTCTTCCTCCTGACTCTGGCTTTAAGAATGGAGTGAGACGACTCCTTTTATTCAGCTAATGGGAGTGCTCCAAGTGGCTCATCACTGTTACCTGGAATCACTCCCAGATGTGGTGGAAGTCCAAAGTAGGGCTCTGCAACGCCCCCTGGTGACCCCCATGAAACCAAACAGGGCTATCCTAAACATAGACGTACTGTACTGTATATAGATAGACGCTGCATTCACTGTGTTGCCCAGTTGACACATTGCGAGTGGAAAATTTGCCATTTAAACTAATACAGGTAGACGTGGAAACCGGGTTTTCTAATGAAAAAACAATAACGTTTAAAACAGATTTTACATACAACAGATTTTGGCAAATCGTTTAAATGCAATTATTTATATCCATTTATACACTAATAATGGCAATTATTAAATAAATATAATAATTATAATTATTATTATTATTATTATTATTAAATAATTCCTCCCATATAAGTAACATTTCTCAGACTGCCTTCTTCCATCTCCGAAACATTTCTAGACTTCGTCCTGTTCTTACGCAACACAGTACTAAAGTATTGGTTAATGCCCTAGTCACCTCACGTATAGATTATTGTAATGCTATTCTATCTGGCATCCCACAAAAACGTATCCATCGTTTACAACTTCTTCAAAATTCTGCTGCCAGGATAATAACCTGCTGTTCTAAATCCACTGAACATATTACACCTATTTTCTCTCAACTTCACTGGCTCCCTGTTCACTACTGAATACAGTACAAAATACCGCTCTTAACATTTAAAGCTCTCCAGAGTCTTTCTCCCCCCTACCTCACTGATCACCTACAGACTTACACTCCCTCTCTCTCACTCAGATCCTGTAATTTGAGAGTGTTCAGTCTGGCTGGCAATATGGTGCAGCCTTAGTTTGTGGAAGACAGACAGAACTAAAGACATGAGCATAAAATGATGGTTGTCAATTTCAAACTGTGTTTCCTCAATGTGCTCCTTGAGAAAAAACACATCATCTGAACCAATCTCAGCCCAAACAAACTGATTGATCAAAGATATGCTGACAGCTTGCCCTAATGTCGACTGTCAGATAACACGCTCAGCTACTTTGACCACTTTGACTGTACCCTCAGAAGGAATCATCAAACCTCCTTTGTTTTTTAATGTGAGCAAGTGGTAGCTTTGATCATATGATGCCGGTACAGCATCTGTTATCAAACTAGCACGGCACACATCACAGGACAGCTTTCTCAAAATCCCATCTAAGGGCTACCTCCTACTGCTTCCTGAGGTGGATTTCTTTGGGAAACCTTCAGAGTTTGAGAAATGTTAACACAGGGGTGCGGAAATCCAACGCCCGACTCGTCTGACGCGGGTAATTTGACCGTCGGACAAGCGTGTTTTTCTGATTCAGTTGTCCGCGGACAAGTGCAATTTTCTGGAGAAAAAAGAATTATATGTGCTGTGCAGGGCACGTTTTTACCACTACTTTCAAATTTTAAACATTTTGTTACGTACTTCGTGCGGAAACAGTCTACTGAGGCATGTTCTTCATGTCTCAAATTGGTCTTCAATATTGTTTACAAAATGACGGCTTATTTTTCAAAGGGGAAGCACTCTTATGGTCTTACATAAGTATTTTACCCTACTATTTACATGCATGGAGATGCGGTCATTTTTTTTATGCCAACATTACGATGTAATCTGATGATTTTTCATTATAATCGATAACTTTTATATATTATTGATACATAAAATTACATCTACATAAAATCTACATAAAAATTACTTACAATGCAAATGTTTTCACCACATAACAAAGCTTGTTAAGCAGTTAATCTTTCCTGAAATTTGCGATTTTGCGTAGGTTGTGATATATTGAGGAGTTAAGAAATTTATTGCATGACAACATCAATTTTGATGAGCTGTCTATAGATCGTTTTTGATTAGAGAATGTTTTATATTAAACAAGTTGGTTTCGTGCTGTCAGTTTATTAAAAATAAAGAAGAAAACATTCTAACGGTTTCCAAATGTTATAAAATATCTATAAAAATCTTCACTAAGACGTGATTTTTTTTTTCCCAACAACATCGCTAATATTTACTTCTTTGGAAATGTACCATCTTGCGGAATTTCGAATACATCATTAGGAATTACCTGCGTAACCTATAAAGCACTGCAGTAAGCACGTGTTTCTCGCTATATGCGTGTTGCTGAAACTGAAGCAAGTAGTATTGCGGATGAGAAATGGATTGTTTCTTGATTAGAACTGGCACAACAGGCCCTGAAAAACCTGACAATGAGGGCAAGAAAAGAAAAACAAAAGCTGAAAGGGACAGGGAGTATGATAAAAAACGAAGACGGTCTTTTCAATCGTAATGGTTCAAAGAGTTTCCGTGGGTACATGCAGACGACACTGACTCCATTTTTTGCCAAATTTGCCGTCAGTATCCACTTATTGCCGACAAAACATCCACATTATTTACCGGCAAGAAAGTCGACAGAAAAGACACACTACTGTCGCATCAGCTGTCTGCGAAACACATTGCCTGTATGTTAAAGCATGAGTCTAAAAGTAAGAAAAAAGTTGTTTCAATTGAAAAAGTGTTTTCTAAAGTTGAACGCTCGGAGGTTGAGCGTTATGCTAGGCTGTTCAATACTGCTTCTTTAGAAGAGTTTGACCCACTACCAGCTGTGGAATTCTGGCTGTCATCTGGCAACAGGCACATCACTCACAAAAAACCTGAAAAGTTATCAGCATCCACTTCTGCAGGACCATCAGTCCAGGAACCATGCAGTTCAGCTCAAGCAGAAATGAGCAGCATTCAGCCCATGCTGTCTGAGATGGTAAAGATTCTTGGGGGAGAAGATGTTGCAAGACAAGAGCTGAAGAACATGGCAGAAAATGAATCAGGACAGTGTTCTGTTATGTAACTGTTATATGTGAAACAGAACTAGTGTAGCTATAATGAATGCATTGTTTAATAGTGAATTAAAATGAAAAGGGAATCTTTTATATAATGTTCTAGAGCAAGGTGACAAAATACTACTCCCTGAAAGAACTTTTTTTCGGTTTTAAAATGGAAGGCAGTTTTGGTATCAATAAAAGAGATTAGAAAAAATAAACTATTTTTCACTTTTGTTATTTGTTTATGGGCAAGTGAATTTAACTGGAGGACAAGTGGATTTTCTAAGTTTACTTGTCCATGGACAAGTAGAAAAAAATTTGATTTCCACACCCCTGGTTAACAGCTAACAATAATCTACATAGTTAGTGACTAAATACGTTTAGCCAAAACGTTGTTTGAAGGCTCACTTGAGCACATTAATGCATAGCTATGCTACCTTAGCCTGGCGTAGCTAAAGTTAAGATTATAAAACGGGATTTTCTAATGGCCAAATATAACCAAAACAATTGTTCAGCCTTACCTATGAAATATAATCCCCCGGGATCTGGTTTGGAGCGTACAGTAGTTTGTACAATCCCAAGCAGCATATGCGTGTGGCATCTTTATCCATTACGTCACTCCACAGCAGTGCCACTCACAATATGGCGGCGACATTGACGTACAATGCTGCTGGTCATGCGGCGTCTAGCAATTCTATGTCTATGATCCTAAACTCCAACTCTCCTGGAGCCCCGTGGGAATCCGTGGAGCCACAACAACCCAGGGGGCTGCACACTAGTGATCCGGGGGTGAGGCAGTGTCCTGTATACATCTGCTCCCCCAGTCCTTCCAGTATGTTGGACTCCCGGCCAGGCAAGGGCCGCAGCCATCCATCACACAGTGTAGAAGGAAACATGTAACTGGGATGCATCTCTTGGTATTTTAATTGCTGATACTAATTGTGTGTAACAGCAGTATACAAAAAATGGTCAAATCCAACTCCTTATTAATGATTGCAAGGCTGGTAAAAGTGACTTGGATAATTCAAACAGAACCTGTAATTCTTTGACTCACAATTTGAAACAGTAAAATTTACAAGTGGGACCAATATTTGAAAGATAATTTTTTACAAGTTTATCATCAGTCCAAAAGGCAACAAATGTTTTTCATTTTGTTTGTAATTTAATGTTAAACTATTACAGTACTACAGAAGAGTTCTCCAGAAATAAATGCAACTTTTAAGATGTTCAGTGAGAGTATAACACAGTAGTGAGACTCTTGCCACAAGGTAAGAAGTGAAGTGTTTTGAGAGACAGAGGAGTCAGATTCAGTTTAATTCCAAGGTTTGTACTTGCTGTGGGGAAAAAAAGCATATTGCTCACAAATGAATTTTTTGCTTCCATGGGTTGTATTCTAAACATTTACATAGATTATATTGTAAAAACAGAACAATTATGTAACAAGTAAAACAGAGGAGAGGCAAACAAAAACCCTAGTCAGCAGTATCTTTGGAGAAAGCAATACTTTGGCAGGGGAGTCCACAGTAGGCAATGAAGTCATACTGCCAACATTCAAAGTTCCTACCCTCAGTTCCACTCTCTTTACCTTCCTTTTGTCCTCTTTCCTCTGGCCACATCTCCCCCCTCTTCTTCTCCTTCTTCGGCCAACAGTAGCCCAATTTCCACCAACACCTTGTTGGCTAACAGTACTGGTGGCGGTCGTTGTTAACCCGGGACTTGACCGATCTGGTATTATAGAAATACAGAATGCAGTTTTGCCTCTTGATGGTTCTCAGCAACTAAAGTTACAATAGTCTTGTTTGAGTTACTGTTAATTTGTATTAATAAATGTAACATATATCCCAGAAGTGGAGTAACTTATAGTATAGGTTATTTTTTGTTCATGTTAAAGATAACAAAAGAAATTAATAAACTGAGAAAAACTCAAAAGCAGAAAAAGAAAAAACCTTAGAATAAGTTTATAAAATTAGCCCACGCCCAAATAATTTTCAGTCAGGATTGTCCCAAAAGTTCCAATTTTAATAAATAATTTTGTTTTCATAAATGTTTTCATTGTTTTATACTTGGAACTAAATGTTTTCACCAGAGTTTGAATATTACAGACTAAATTACTTTGAAATCGTATTCTTGAATTAATAAGAACCAACCATAAAAAGTTTGTTGCAATATCAATGTGTACACTTTCCCATTTAAGTTAACAATATATTTAACCCGTCCCTATGTACTTTATTTTTGTGCAGGTATTCCAACATTGCCTGTGAGCTTCTGACATCCGATGTGAGTCATATTAATGATAAACTTGGAGGGGACGAATCTTTGCTTGATATACTATATAAATTCTTGGAACAGGAACCACCTCTTAATCCCTTACTTGCCAGCTTCTTCAGCAAAACTATTGGAAATCTCATAGCAAGAAAAACACAACAGGTAAGCGCAAAGAAACTAAAAAGTCTTTTGTTTACTCTGTTAAAATATGGCATAATAACAATGGCTACTAATGATACACAGAATAACTGTTAAAAAAAAAGAAAAAAAAAAATACAATAAAGCTTGCCTTCTTATCCTATAACTTGATTAACCTTTTTAATTGAACATTAATTGTGGTGTGAACATGCTATTACTGTATGTAACCTTATGCATTAGAGGGTTATTTTTGTCATACTATGGGGTTAGTAGGATTTTTCCCTCTCCTATTTCGAGAAATTTAGTTAGAAAATCTTTGAAGAAAATGGATGGTGTATTATGACAATATCACTTCAGAATGTATTGCTATGGACGAAAGGTCTCTAATTTGTTTGTATATCACTTATACTTTCCACTTTATAAATTTAAATTTTAAATTTAAATAAAAATAATTAAACATTTATGGGTGCTACTTTCTAAATTGTCCCTAGTGTGTGCTTGGTGTGTGAGTGTGTGGGTGTGTGTGCCCTGCGGTGGGCTGGCGTCCTTCCCAGGGTTTGTTTCCTGCCTTGCACCCTGTGTTGGCTGGGATTGGCTCCGGCAGACCACTGTGACCCTGTAGTTAGGATATAGCAGGTTGGATAATGGATGGATGGATGGGTGCTACTTATTTTATGTTATTATTTTCAGAGTGCTGAAAATCAGTAATGGTGGTCTTAGCATTCTATTTAGAGTAAGAAGAGGGATTAGATAAGCCTTTTCTTTGTTAGGGATGTGTTATTCCCTTTGCTATTAAACTCATTGCTAAAATAATTATGGATAGTAATGGAGTATCGTCTGCTCCTGGGTATCCTCTTCCTTTTCAAACATCAGCCTGTACAGATGATATTATGGTGCTGGTTGAAAACCAAGCATACATTGACAAGATGGTTTGAAAGACTGAAACAAATGTCATCTGCAAAGGTGAAATGGAATTGAAGCTTGGCAGTGTTGTTGGGGAAATGTAGATAATTTAGGAGGAGACTTGCTCCAAGACTAAAGTGAACTAAAAGTGGCCAGAAATATCTGGGACTATTCTTGGAGACTAGCCTTTTGAAGCTAAAAACTGGGAAGTAGTACTCAACAGATTGAAAAGCCATTTCTTGTAATGGAAAAAAAGGTCAGTTTCTGTACTCCCTTCTGTTATTTTACAGCAGTGTACTCAAATTGTGGTATCTCTTTACAGCATAAAATAGATTTATAGAATGCCAGAGGTCTCAGATTATCAAGCACTGATCCTTAAAGTAGCAGAATCTATCTGGGTGCAATCAAAGCAAATACTTTTACAAATGTCCTCTGTGTGGGGAAAGAGAGACTCCAATTTACTGCTGTCTGTTCTGTTTTGGAATTCAACAGCTTTTGCTGTTCTTACATTGTCCTTTAATAATTGTTTATTTATATATGGCATTTCTGGGAATTGATGGAATCAAGCAGAATGTAAGATTGGAAAATTCCAGATTTGGCAGGAAAAATTAGCCATTTATAAGACTCAGAAGGAAAAAGCCAAATCAGACAGTGTGATGTGCTCAAGATGTTTGGAGCTCTGGAGTAAGCCAGGATTTATTTCAAGCTCTATAAAATGACTTATAATTTGAAGGCTTTTGTAAAAAGGTGATGTATTAATGAAGCAATTTGTAACCACCGGCACCAGAAACTTATTTTTCTTATTTGAAATTTGATGTGAAATGTTTGTTCTTATTTTTTGTGTTGAGTTGTATTGTTCTTTTGTTACCTTTGGTATATGGATGGAAGGAATGTATTAAATATTTGGTTAATAAAGTTGATTTCAAAACTCAGACTTTCTTTCTTTTACTGCTATACAGCCAGCTAAAAGGTCTGATCAAATTTACTGTCGTCAAAAAAAAAAGTCATTATACAGAAAATCAGATATTGAGTAAATCCTTTTCATGGCAACTTCCTTTCCTGTTGACATTTACCACAGGTTGTAGCAAAGTATCTCTCCTTTACCTGCTGCTATAATTTTGTCTTCTTAACAGGTCAGGGAGCATGCACAGGTACAGCATGATGCCACACCCGCCACACGACAAAACAGCTCGGGATCCTGGTTGGCAACCCCCAGGCAGACACACAGTCTAGTCACACTTTTTGGAAATTACCCTCTATCTGCTGCAGCCAGGTGCTACGTGGGTGTCCAAATAGCCAGCCCAAATAGCCAGCCCAGCGAGTCACAACTGCTGTGTTATCCATAAAGACTGTTCCATCAGCCAACCTGACTGCGACTCTCTGAGGAACAGATTTGGATGTGCATAATGCTTCAATTCCTCTGCAAGCAGGATATGGTCACTAGACCATAGATCGTGTGTCACTTGCTCACAGATTCCATTAACAAACACATCCTTATCTGCCCTTAGAGCCCTCGCAACTGTCCTTGTCAGTTCCTGGTACAGACCGTAGTTGCCATCAAGCAGTGCGCTGCTCTAGTATCCAGAGTGCCCCGCGAGATGAAACACCTCCTTCTGGGAACACCGGTAACATCAACACAACCATCAGCAACCTTCAGGGTGTTTTCATAGAAGGTCTCCCACATCACATTAGGTTTGGCAGACACACCCAAATCCGTAAGTTTCTCATATAAACTGCGTGCAAACTCGTCAGAAACAGCCTGGTCTTGGAGTCTGGCCAGGCCCAGCCTCATTTTCCTAGTATGTGGTAACCTACTGGACCTAAGCTGGAACTTTAGAGTAGCAACAAGAAGTCTGTGGTCAGAATTCACAAACTGGGCACTTTTGTAGACTTGCAGTTTTGTAAGAGCCTCCAGTGTCTGTCCACGAGGATGTGATCGATCTTCTTCACCGCACCACCGGTTAGGAGTACCAAGTCCAACAATGTGGCTCAGGGCGCTGGAAGCAGGATCCAGCAATTCGCAGCCCCTGACCTTTTGTAAACTCAAGAAACATAGAGCCACTATCACTATGGTCACCAGACCCATGGGGACCGAAACAATCCTCATAGCTATCCCTGTCAATGCCAGTGGCTGCATTGAAGTCACCCATGACTAGAGAAATGTCACCTTGTGGGAGCTCATCAAGCACAGATCAAAGCTGCAAATAAAATATCTCCCTCACCGAGACATCACTCACCCTGGTTGGAGCATACACTGAGACTACAGACAAGGCACCTAGAGAGTTCCGTAATCGGAGTCTTATAATATGATGCCCATCAGAGCTACTAGACCAATTAAAGTTGTACCCACCTACAAAGATCTGGCCAGTCCTAGGTCTGCGCACCTCAGAGAGTGGCGCCACTGAAGTGCAGAGTTTGCGCACCTCCTCCGACAGCAGAGGAAGATAATCATCATGCCGGAGAGACAAAATGTTCCACATGTCTACCCGGGTGGTCCGCCTTAATTTGGGACCCGAGTGCCGCTGTGCAGTGGGCGATATCTCAGCACCACACCAGTTCTGGTCCACCACAGGCCTGCTTCCATTAGCTCTCCAATGGTTTTGACTCTTCCAGGGATGGGGCCTCTGAGGGTTTTCCCCCATCCCCTTCATAATGCGAGCAGCCTTCCTATGGGTGGCTACAGCAGAGCTACTTCCGCGGAGAGCAGAAAAGAGTCCTGTCTGTCACCTCAGAGCTGTGTGAAGTTTTTTTTTTTTTTGTTTTGTTTTGTTTTTTTTTTTTTAATTATGGTGGCTGGAGTGCCAGTCTTGCCACCAACCCACTTGATTCCCCAGCAAGTGGATGCATGTTTAATGTCATTCCCAGGACATGTTTAATAAAATGAGTGCTTTTTGCTAGTGTTTTTTTTTTGTTCTGTGCCTCAAATTCCTTTTGAAAATTCAAACTGTATAAACATAATGGTGAATAAAGTGAATTTTAGAGTATGATACCAATAAAAAACTGTGAAAGGGAAATGTGCCATTCTAACCTGAGACAAAAGCCTTCAAGAGACCCAAAATATAACAAATGGTGAACTTTTCTAGCAAAATATACAACATTCCCACCCACATCCAACTATCTCCTTCTCTATATCTCTGTTCCCCTCCACACCAGCACCCCCCAACCACATCAATTCCTGCAGTGCTGCCTTTCTACTACTTGGGCCAGTTTTCCATCTCTTCATTTTGAATTGTTTGAACTGGGCAGAAAAGACCCCTTGCTAGCACACCATGGTGGAATGAGTCTGTAGCTAAAATTGGTCCAAGAGAGTACCTCCTGGAGAGAAAGGAGGGGATCTACCATCATAGCATCCAGTTTTGGCACCGTCCTCTTTTCCTTAACAGGTTCCAGTGAGTTCTGCTTTCGCCCAGGCTCGCCTGATAAGTTTGTTCTGGCATTGTGCTTCTTTTGAGCTCAAAGTGCTTCCACAGGAGACTGCAGTGCAGAACAACACACTGGCTAATATAAACTGATGAATTATTTATTTATAATTATTTTTTAAATTGTCATTTTTCACCTAGATTTTGCCCATATAAATCAATACAAATAAAAAAAATTCCTAAAAACACCAAAAAATGAGTTTGAAGCAAACACTTTTAAAATATTCATCCAATTAGTGTGGAAGACTCTTACGGCTGGTTTTATACATCATGGCTACCACGCATTCCCAGTGTTCAGTTGAAGCAGGTCCTCAGAAATTAATGTGACTTGTGTATGAGTTGCAGTCCCAGCAAAAAATCGGGGGGCACAGTGTGTTCAAGTTGGAACATGACGTCAGAGTCTCTGTGGTGCTTTTCTTTTTTTTTCTTATCTAGCATCACCTATTCCCCAATGTAATGACGCAATACATTTTAAAGGTCTCACATACCATCTTTTGTGCTTTTCTGTGTTTTTTTTTTTTTTTTTGCACCTTCGCAATAGCATATTGTAGCGTATTTGAGCCTCAGAGAAAAATAATTAGACACACAGTGAAAAGGACTAATTTGTGATTAAGGTGGACATTTCAGCAGGCAGCAATCGCCATACAGAACACATTAAACATGCAATATTCCAGCTCTCTACACACTGAATCCTTAGATTTATATTTGATATCACTTTCATGATGAAATGCATTAAAGTATGTATATTACAATTTACAGATAAATGGTTAACTTGATTTAAATAATGAATACTGTTAATAATTACATGTGGGGGCGACACTGTGGTGGAGCGGTAAGGCTGCTGCCTTGCAGTAGGGAGTCCCTGGTGTTCCCTGCCTAGAGTTTGCATGATTTCCTTGTTGGTTTCCTTCCAAGGACATGCAGGTTTGGGGATTTAGTGATGCTAAAATGGTGCTAGTGTACATGTGCGCTTGTATTCACCTTGCGATAAGCTGGTGCCCCATCCAGGGATCGCTTTTGCCTTGCAGCCGATGTCTCCTGGAATGGGTGCCTCCTTGGATTGATGGAAGTAATAATTAAACATCCATCCTTTTCAGAGATATTGTGGCAAGGTTTCCTGGGAATTTAATGGATGTTTCAGGCAATTCACAACACAGGAACGCCGAACGTTGTTATCTGACCGTGATGCTATCTCGCACCGCCACCTGGTGGATTCTTCCAGATTTACGTCAAGTACGTGTGCAAGTATGAACAGTACTTGGCTTGTGTAGTAGTACTGTCTGCAGGCGCATGTGTCATGTCGTGTGAAGTATAAACCCGGCCTTAAGGTAACGATGTTGAGTTCCTACATTTCACTATGAACTTTGTATGGATAAGTGTGTATGAGTTCTGGTAGAGTTGATCTTGTGAAATATAAAATTATTACTGAAAAAATGTAGAGCTGGACCCAAATATACTTAATAATTACAGACATATGTCAAATTAACCTTCCTTTCCATATTCCTTCAAAAAGTAGTTGCCACATGGCTTTAGTCCTGCCTTTCTCATTACATCTTATTAGAAGAGTTTCAGTCTGGTTTTCACACTAGTTGTAGTATGTAAACAGCATTAATATTTGTGGTCAAAGACATTTTAATGCATGCTTTGACAGCAATGACCACTCCATTCTTTTTACTCCGGTCAAAAAATTACCTTGAGCTGTCAGACACTATACTTGCATTGTTTAGCTGAAAAAATATTAAATAATTTCAACATTTATAGAAATGTGATGATGTTACTCCTCAGAATTTAACTTCCATTACTGTTTTCATTTCACTTATGACACCTTCAAGATATCATTAGAAAACCAATGATATGCTTTCATTCGTATGCATATGACACTGGGCTGTATTTCTCTTCAAACGAAATGTAGTTTCTCCAGTTGTGTCTTCAGTTAATGGTGTCTTCTTCTTCTGGCTGCTTCTGTTAGGGGTTTCCACAGTGGATCTTCAATTAATCGTGTCAATGAGTTAAAATGTGAATGAAAGATACAGTAGCTACTAGGCTCAACTGATCTAATTTTCTGAAACACTTACCTTGGTGAGTGTCACTGTGGCAGCAGGCCAAGCATGTCAGCCCAGACTTGCCTTAAATGCAAAAACAAAAAGTGTACAAATTGGCCAGAATAATACAGATCATAATGAGGTCACATCACTTTTTAACTCATTAGGCCTAAACATTCATTTTATTTAATCAGCATTCAATTTATGCATAGCCAGCCATTATAATATGTAGGGTACATAGAAGTTAATTCTTGTATTTGTTTCTGTTAGAATTGACCACTGAAATGCATTATTCACAGGCTGCGCTATCTATTTGTAGCTTTTGGTGAATTCAAAATACTGCTAGAAGAATTATTACTAGAGCTAGGAAGTATGACTACAAAACTCCTATTCCTTCTTTAGTCTTAAACTAGCTTCCATTTAGGCTGATTTTTAAAATTCATTTTATACCATATTTCATAGGTTCATAGGATATTTAAAGTGTTAACTGATTTAGTCCTTCTTACTTATGTGAATTTACCTGTTAATGCTTACCAGATTAAGATCTGAAGATGACGGTCTACTAAATATTGTCAGTCAGTCATTTAGTCAGTCAGTCAGTCATTTTCTAACCTGCTATATCCTAACACAGGGTCACGGGGGTCTGCTGGAGCCAATCCCAGCCAACACAGGGTGCAAGGCAGGAATAAAACCCGGGCAGGGCACCAGCCCACCACAGACTAAATATTGTACCAGGGATTAATTAAACAAAGCTACAGAACCCTAATGTTGTGGAAAGAACTGCATGCTTGCATAAGAGATGCCCATCAGTCTCAGCTTTTAAATCCAGGATGAAGGATCATTACTTTAAATTTGTATACCCTGAGTAGAGCTGCTGATTAACTATTCATATTGCAGTCTCTTGTAGTCATTTGCACAAACGTCCAAGCTTTAATTTTGGACTGTCATTTTCCTTGCTGGCACTGGGTGCATTTTCTGTATTTCCAAGCTTCTACTCTTACCCTTGAAAAATGACAGAAGCGATTTTGGAAGGCTTCAAATCGAAGGATATTAGTGATTAAATTTATTATTAGAATAACCAGTATTTACAATATTGTATAATGCCAAGATGGGTCTGTGTAGTTTGTTTGCTTAGGTTGCTGTGATTTTGTCTTACTTTAACTGTGACTTTATCTCTTAACACTGACTGTGAACCCTGCCCCAAGGTTTATTTTCTTCAGGAATGCTGATGACTTGTCATCTGGCCATACCTCAATTATAATGTTAATGAACTTTTATTGTTATAGTTTGTTTTTGCTAATTGAATTGAAATTGCCCCAATTTAGTGCAATGTGTAAATGATGTATAATTTATATTTTTGCTGTTATACCTGGAAACTGGTAAAAACACTGTGAGCCCAATCTTAGTGAGTGAAGAACAAAAACCACTAGACTTAATTGAACGTTATTCTTCTAAGAAATGCTGTAAAGGCAGAGACCTCTCTTGTATATCTTTATCTTTATCTTCTAAGTGACACAGTTTCTACTGAATAGTAAACTTTAAACAAATATAAAGGTGCAAATGATGAACAATACAAGTATTTTTAGAAAATAATCTCTGGTTGTGTGTTAATGCATTTTATGTGCCGCTTTTAAGATGTTAACAGAAAGATAAACAAATAAATAATCACATCTGGGTCATAAACCTTGATGTTTATATATTATTTAATTGGGGCATTGATATTTAATGTTTGGATACAATATTATGTCATCATATTAATACTGTTTTATACAACAGCAAAATTAAGACGAGTCTACATTTTCTGTATTTGTGTTTTATGTTTTGTTTTTTTTTCCTCTGTTTTAACAAGGTCATTAGCTTTTTAAGAAAGAAGGATGGCTTTATTAGCCTTGTGCTTAAACATATTGATACATCAGCAATGATGGACTTGCTTCTTCGTCTCATTAGCTGTGTGGAACCAGCTACTTTACGGCAAGAGGTTTTAAATGTAAGTTATGTATAATTTATATTGTTCCATTATTCATGGAAGATGTACTCTCATTTAATTTTCTATGTATGCTTATCTCTCATGTTTGAACACAGTAGAGTAATGAGAAATTTCTGATTGCTGTCAAAAATAAAGAGAAAATATACAAATTTGTGGTTGTATTCCAGAGATATAACATCCTTTGACGTTTGTTATTTACAGAAGGCAAGTCTTGTTTTATTTTAACGTGTCTTTAGAAGGTATTGAATTTGGCAGATTTTTAAGAAGGTGGCAGAAGTCTGTCTTTTTATAGCAGAAGTCTTTGCCTTTATATAGCTAAAAGCTTCTTTATTCCTATAGTGTAGTGGCTTCAGACATAGTCTAGGCCTGCGATATTTGAGATGCTTAATCGACCAGTCTTTGTCTAAATTAATATATTGAAATGGCCTAGTCTCGCTGTGAATGGCTCAGTGTAATATTATACTTGGAGGCTTTCAAGCTAATAAACTATTGTCTATGCTATTTAGTAGTTCTTTTCTTGTATGTATTAAACACAACAGTTTTCCTTATGATATCATATGATAATTTTGATGACTTTTAACTCTTTGGATGGAATGTAGCTTGACTATACATGTGATTGAGTGGTGATTCAGGTAATTGATTCATTTTTAAGTTGTGTTAATTTAACCTGTTGTTAAACTTAGTAACATTGTAACTATGAGCAACAATGAGCATGAAGAAATGGAATCCTAAAAGTCTCAGATTTTACTTGTGTCTTTATGCACTGCAAAAAAAAAAAACATTTCTGCTCATACTATTTTACAGCAAAACTGGCCAACCGTAAGCGCTTTTGTTTTCAGACTAATATCTGTATGCAGGAAGGAGTATTTTATCTTTATGATTGTGCACAAATGCAACCAATAAAAATTCTTTCAATTCACTAGATTATTTGAGGCAACATGATGTTACCGTTCTGTTTAATCTTTCTCCATTCTAATGCTGTATGTACAGTACGTTTCACTGGCAACTTTAAATTGGTCCAGTATGGGCGATGTCGGGGTGTATGCGAGTGTCTCTTGCAATGATCTAGTCAAGGTTTGGGTCTTGCCATGAGACTAATATTGCTGAATTAAGCTCTAGCACTATCACCCAAAAGTGGATTGTCTGGATTAGAATATAAAGGAAAGATGTCATTATATTAATATAGAAGTATAGAGGTTACATTTTAGATGTGTTGATAATACAGTAAATTATAGAACATTTTCAAATGCTGTTCAGTGTTAGGGGAGATTCATTAACAGTACTGCTCATAATGTAGTCAGATTACGTTTTAAAGTAATGAGTAATGTAACTTAATACTGAAGTAATGTAACTTTACTGAAGTAAAAATACCTACTTAAAAGAAAACATGTATGTGTTACTATGGGAACATAGTAACACAACTTGAGGTGGACTGTCTGGGTAGGCATGTGGAAGGTTTTGTCTCTCCGGCATGATGATTATCTTCCTCTGCTGTCGGATGAGGTGCATAAACTCTGTATTTCAGTGGCGCCACTCTCCGAGGTGCACAGACCTTTACACAATATTTTAATCGAGTTGGGTTTAAACTCTCAGTGTTTCACAATGACATACATACATTAGGTATACATTAGGGGAGTTCCCTCTTTGAGTGTCGATCAGGATGTTATTCTTACATTTTAAACGAAAGGGGAGGGGGTATGAGGGGAGTTAGATGTTGTCCACCTTGAAGGTTAGAGCGGAATATGCTAATACACAACCATTTACTGTCTGTACACAAAGGCAAAAATGAAATAAAGCCAGTAGGCCTACTTCAAGCATTGGATTTAATAATAAATGCTGGCCAAATGTGCAGTTATCATAAAACTTAAGTAAGTGTAGCACAAAAGTAACACGTTATAAGGTGTGACATTTTGAGTGAACGCTTGCAGTACTGGCTGCCGCTGCTTTGCTGGGGGCTTAGTTTTATCTTGTAGTTAAGTTTCTATTAGTTATGCTTTATTAACTAATCTGCTGTGTAAGTGAAAGTACTTGCTGTATTTTTGCCATTATCTGTTGGAGTTTCGTTTGGGTGCTTTTAACAATATCTGATAAATCCAGTGTTTACCTGGTTGCTTGTGATCTGTTTTCTCTTTATGGAAGTTTATCAATGATATGGGTTGACGAGCTGCTTCTTTGATGTGTGTTTGCCTGAATTGTCCTGTTTTTCATGTTTCATCCAGTGACATCAGTGACATTAATTTACAAGTATGTGGCAGCGGAGCCCATACAAACCACCTTCAGCACTGTGTCATCACCAGGATATTCTCCGTCTTTCTTGTTGGAAATACATTCACTGTGGGTCTCGACAGAACTTCAGTTATTATGATCATAAGCCAATACGGTTTTTTTGTTCTACTTTTACTCTACCTGCAGAGATATCTCGACGAAGTATGCTAGCTAACCTAGCGAGATCGGCTATAGCAACACCTGGAAAAATCAAACTTGCCATTGGGATCTTCAACGTCTGTTCACTCACCAGTAAGGGGCCTGTACTCTGCGATCTGTTAACTGACCATAAGTTTGATTTTCTTTGTTTAACTGAGACCTGGCCACAACCCAGTGATTTTTTGCAGCTTAGTCAAGCTGTTCC
This sequence comes from Polypterus bichir lapradei, assembly GCA_026402145.1. Classification (NCBI taxonomy): domain Eukaryota; kingdom Metazoa; phylum Chordata; class Cladistia; order Polypteriformes; family Polypteridae; genus Polypterus; species Polypterus bichir. The sequence continues at coordinate 26,631,066 of JANRMT010062792.1, read as the reverse complement.
CCCAGGTTTGTTTACATTTGCCAACCACGTGCTTCTGGTCGTGGCAGAGGTGCTGTGATATTCTACAGCATGAAAGTTGAAAGCATCATCAAAAACTACTGTATGCCTCAGTATGCTGCTTTTGAATCCATTGTCTTGCAAATCAATGGACTGCCTAAGCTGAATAAGGACTTTTTAATTGAATTGTCTGAGTTTGTAGATTCTCTTTGTTCTGTGTCTTCCAATGTTATTTTCTTGGGTGATTTTAATATACATATGGACGCTGTTACTAATAATCTTATGAGGGATTTTATGTCAAGCCTTGATAGTATTGGTCGGCAGCAATTTATAGATTCTCCTACTCACTCTAAAGGCCATATTCTCAATGTTATTTGTTGCTCTGGTGTTTCTCCTTATTAGTGTACAGCCTCTGATCTGTCGATATCTGATCACAAACTGGTGTCTTTTAATGTCGACTTAATATTATCTAAATCAAATCTATCTTGTTCTATTTCATTGTACAACATTAAGAATATTGATTTAATTGCTTTCTCCAATGGAGTCGACAGTCTGCCCAGCAGTGACAATTTATTCACCCCAGATGAACTAGTTTCCTGCTATAACGATGGACTATGCATCCTTTCAGATAATCTTGTGCCTCTGGAAACCCGGACTGTCTCTTTCACCCACTCTTCCCCACTGGTTCACCCCGGAACTCAGCCAACTTAAAGCTAAGGATTGACGTTTCAAACAGCTTTATAAAAAGATGGGCTTTGTTGTTCATAAGAATATGTTTGATGAAAACATGCATGACTATAAGGATGCTTTGTCTGTAGCAAATACTACGTATTACGCAATGCTAATTGGGTCTGCTGAAGGGAATGTTAAGATTTTATTTTCAACTATAAACAACATCCTACAGCCATCTGACAATCTTCCACCTCAGTTTTACTACAGTGATCAATGTAACTCTTTTATGACTTTTTTTTAATAAGAATATTGGAAATATGGAATTGATTTCTTTTGGAAATTCTGAACAAGGAGCATTTTGTGATCCCCCTTTTTCTTTTCTTACTCGTTTTAAACTCCCAACTGTGGAAGAAATATTTGGTATTATTAGAAAATCTGCACCCTCTACTTATCAGCTGGATCCAGTTCCTACTTATTTGGTTAAATTCTGTTTATCTTCTCTTTCCTCTTTAATAACTAACATCACACATTCTTCCCTTATCTCTGGTATTGTTCCTTTACTCCAATTCTCAAGAAATCTGGTGTGGATCCCTACAACCTAAATAATTATTGTCCAGTCTCAAATTTACCTTTCCTTTCACAAACACTTGAAAAATCTGTTGCTGTGCAGGTTCACTTTTTGCTGACAATCATTTGTTTGAACAATTTCAGTCTGGCTTTCGTCCATTTCATAGTGCAGAGACAGCTCTGGTCAAAATCACCAATGACCTACTGACGGTAACTGACTCTTGGCTGTTAACCATACTTGTGCTCCTTGATCTGAGCTCTGCCTTTGATACAATCTCTCATGATATTCTCCTTGAGAGATTAAAATCGATTGGTATTATTGGCACTCCACATTCCCACTAAAAAATTTCAGATCACAAGTTTTCCCAGTTGTTGGTGGTATTCCCCAGGGCTCTGTCTTGGACCCCCTTGTATTTATTATTTATCTCCTGCCTAAATTTGATACTCATTTTCATTGTTACACTGACGACATCCAGCTCTATCTGTCTAATAAGCCCGATTCCACTCTTCCACCACCTTCTCTCTCTGACTGTCTGCAGGAAGTTATATCATGGCTGTCTGCTAATTTTCTTAAATTAAATGGTGATAAAACAGAGATTCTTTTGGTAGGAAATAAATCTGTTTAGACAAATGTGACAATATTTTATTGACTATTGATAATTCTCTGATCTCTGATCCATCACAACGACCTCCTAGGGACATAAAAAATATTTTGTTGTAACGAGATTCTGTATTTGTTACTATAGTGCTTTCTTTAACTTGTATCCATGCGTTTGCAATCATTTCAATGGCTTCTTTTGCGTTAATTTTAATCTCCTCCTGTCTACAAGTTATGCTGACAAGAATTTTTCTCAGCATTTCCTTGCTTTCAGGGTATGAATGATGCCCAAATCCAATGGCTGAAGCACTGCTGTGCAATTGGGTGGGAGGAATTCAACATGAACATTATCTAAATGTGGAAGCATGTTGTGGGCAGCACAGTTATTAATCAGGAGCGGAATCACCCTTTTCTTCTTCATATTATGAGGTTTCTGAACTCTTTTGACACCCCCCCATTCCACCCCCCCCCCCCAACCAAACGAGAACGACACGCTGAAGTGTGTCTTGAAGCGCGATTGCAGCGTCTGTGGAAGACTGTTTGTCCATTGTTGGGCCAGGGCAATAGAAGGCTCACAGCTCTGCATTGAAGCGCCACAGAAGCAAATCATAAAAGATTGGGTCGCGCTATAAGTCCCTGTATTGCACCCCAAAACACGAGGCTTAGTCTCAGTACTTTAGCAAAACCAGCTTTATTCAGCTTGAAACAAGAACTGCATAGTTATTTACTGTAGCATGATCTGCCACTCTGTTATACACAGACACAGCAGTCAGGCAGGGTCATGGCCAGGTCAGTGATCAAGTAATCCTGTTATCTGCATTTACAATATACGTGCTCCTAACCTTGCATCACCCATCAAGATCTTTTCTGTTTACTTTGGCAGAGAGACGCAGCATATCTGTGAGCCTGCTATTGCCCCGTACAGACGCGGAGATTGCACTTCGGGATGCGCTTCAGCTTGCTGTCTAGTTGTGGGAGGGCCCAAGAGAGTTTGCAAACCTCACATTTTCTTGAATGAGTGCCGCATTAATAGGAATGTTTCTTGAACGAGCATCACTGAACCACATAAAAACTGCTTTTTCGACATCTTCAAATACAGCAGTTCACATACATTTGCAACCCGAGATTTTTCTACTTTTTTTGCTCTGTCTTTCAAGAAAGTCCATGGCGAAATTCCGAATTCACTGGCAATGTCTTTTTTCATTTTGCCGCAATAGAGAGCTGCAAAAAAATTGAAGTTTTTTTTCTTTCTAATATGAACTGTTATCATTTTTTTGTGTCTGCCATTTCTATAGGAGGGTGACAATAAGTTAAATTCCAATTAATGTTTTTCAAATGTTGACGAGCAATAAGCAAAAGGTATCACTGAAAACCACAGAAATCAAACACAGCAGAAAAACAATAAAGTTCGAAGAAAAAAAAAAATTACAGTGTTTCTATTTGGGGATCATTGTGCACAACTGAGCTGCGGCCACAGAACTAACTGCTCAGTGGATGATTCATTCAGGCATTTCAAGGTCTTTTGTACACTTCATTGTAATGAAAGTATCTGCTGAATGTACTTCGCAGTAACGAGATTTCTATAGATTTATGTCATATGGGGAAGCTGTCAGGACCATAAAAATACTTTGTTGTAATGAAAATTTCGTTGTAAAGATATTCGTTGTAATGGAATTTTACCTGTATTCGTAATATTGACTCTCTTCCCAGCTTTAAATCCTGCCTAAAAACACATCTTTTTAAGCTGGCTTATTCTGTTTGATATAAATTTTAGTTAATACATTTTAATTCCGTTTTATTATTGTATTAATTCTGGTTTTATTGTACAGTAATAGTCTATTTTATATTGTGACTGTTGTTATTAATGTGTTCTGTAAGGTGTCCTTGTGTGCTTTGAAAGGTGCCTATAAATACAGTAAATTACTATTATTATTATTATTTTATAATAAGCAACTACCTTATTTAGTTACTTTTTTTGTGGGTAATGAGTAACGTAACTATGTTACTTTTAAAAGTAATGTTCCCCAACACATTTGTGGTGTATTAGTATTTTAGGCATATAGTTGTCATTCTGTGAAAATTCTTTTAAATTACATTTGCACTTGTGGTAATAGTCAGCATTTCCCAGTTTAATTCAAATTATAATATTTCAAATTTAGTAGGATTTTTTCAATTACCCTTTAGTGCTATTAGTGATAGGTAAAGCCATTAAACCTGGATCTCAAAAGAATAGGCAATGTTTTATGGATATATTTATGACTGTGTCGTATGACACATGTATGGCATATATTTGAGAATGGGAGAGAAGACATACTTTGTGTTTGTTGCTCCCATTGCTTCTGAAGTCAGTCACTATGTATGGAGTTGATGGATAGCTTTTATCCATTTATTGTACAACTGTGTCCAATATTACTAGATGGAGCTTTTTTATACTGTAAAAATTATACTGTATTGTTCAGCCAAGTTCGTTGAGTAGCTAACCATTTGGTAAGTTCTCAGCTGGATATTTCAATTACATCAATATAAAAACAAATTAAGATTTAGTTACAATTTTTATAACTAGGGAGTTAGGATTCCTTACATTTGACAATGTAACATTATGCCATCTCAAAAGGGCAAAGTAATTAGCGTGGTTTGATCGCAGTGCAAGAAACCCGAGGTGAAATTCCTATCTGTTAATTGTGTGGGTTTTTCATTTTTTAAACCATGTCGGTCCGTATTTTCCTTCAATTCCTTCCCACAACCCAAAGATGTGCACTTTAGGTGGTTGGCAATGCATGTACCTTATGATTGACAAGTATTCCTCTTAAAACGCCAGCCATGGTTCTCTCTGTGTGAAGTCTACATTTCCTTGAGTAGCTTCCTCCTGCATCCAAGATATGCATAGTTGTATGCAACCATCTTTATTTTGCTATAAACAGGTAGTGTTACTACAGTAATGATTTTGGTAGTAGCCAGCAATGTCTTCTTTCAGCAAGTATCTCAAACGTGTAACTTAAAAAGAAAAATAATACAGTTTATTAATAACACAAGCATTATAGAAGATGAGTGCATATACATACAGTGGTGCTTGAAAGTTTGTGAACCCTTTAGAATTTTCTATATTTCTGCATAAATATGACCTAAAACATCATCAGATTTTCACTCAAGTCCTAAAAGTAGATAAAGAGAAACCAGTTAAACAAATGAGACAAAAATATTATACTTGGTCATTTATTTATTGAGGAAAATGATCGAATCTATACTAATAAACGGCAAAGCCCTCACTCACTCACTGACTGACTGACTGACTGACTGACTGACTGACTGACTGACTGACTGACT
>JANRMT010062792.1:26611898-26625248 GCA_026402145.1 Polypterus bichir lapradei | reverse complement strand
TATATATGACAGCAACACTCATCACTCACAACAGTGACAAAACAATTACATTGACAATCATGTTACGTTATTTTCAAAATGTTTCCTTTTCTTTTTCATTGCTTCTTTAACACACTACTTCTCCGCTGCGAAGCGCGGGTATTTTGCTAGTATTACATATTTGTGAGTGGCAAAAGTCTGTGAACCTCTAGGATTAGCAGTTAGTTTGAAGGTGAAATTCAAGTCAGGTGTTTTCAGTCATGGGATGACAATCAGGTGTGAGTGGGCACCCTGTGTTATTTAAAGAACAGGGATCTATCAAAGTCTGCTCTTCACAACACATGTTTGTGGAAGTGTATCATGGCACGAACAAAGGAGATTTCTGAGGACCTCAGAAAAAGAGTTGTTGATGCTCATCAGGCTGGAAAAGGTTACAAAACTATTTCTAAAGAGTTTGGACTCCACCAATCCACAGTGAGACAGATTGTGTACTAATGGAGGAAATTCAAGACCATTGTTACCCTCCCCAGGAGTGGTCGACCAACAAAGATCACTCCAAGAGCAAGGCGTGTAATAGTCGGCGAGGTCACAAAGGACCCCAGGGTAACTTCTAAGCAACTGAAGGCCTCTCTCACATTGGCTAATGTTCATGTTCATGAGTCCACCATCAGGAGAACACTGAACAACAATGGTGTGAATGGCAGGGTTGCAAGGAGAAAGCCACTGCTCTCCAAAAAACATTGCTGCTCTTGTGCAGTTTGCTAAAGGTCACTTGGACAAACCAGAAGGCTATTGGAAGAATGTTTTGTGGACGGATGAGACCAAAATAGATCTTTTTGGTTTAAATGAAAAGCGTTATGTTTGGAGAAAGGAAAACACTGCATTCCAGCATAAGAACCTGATCCCATCTGTGAAACATGGTAGTGGTAGTATCATGGTTTGGGCCTGTTTTGCTGCATCTGGGCCAGGACGGCTTGCCTTCATTGATGGAACAATGAATTCTGAATTATATCAGAGAATTCTAAAAGAAAATGTCAGGACATCTGTTCATGAACTGAATCTCAAGAGAAGGTGGGTCATGCAGCAAGACAATGACCCTAAGCACACAAGTCGTTCCACCAAAGAATGGTTAAAGAAGAATAAAGTTAATGTTTTGGAATGGCCAAGTCAAAGTCCTGACCTTAATCCAATCGAAATGATGTGGAAGGACCTGAAGCGAGCAGTTAATGTGAGGAAACCTACCAACTTCCCAGAGTTGAAGCTGTTCTGTATGGAGGAATGGGCTAAAATTCCTCCAAGCCGGTGTGCAGGAATGATCAAAAGTTACCGGAAACATTTAGTTGCAGTTATTGCTGCAAAGGGGGGTCACACCAGATACTGAAAGCAAAGGTTCACATACTTTTGCCACTCACTAATATGTAATATTCAATCATTTTCCTTAATACGTAAATGACCAAGTATAATATGTTTGTCTCATTTGTTTAACTGGTTTCTCTTTATCTACTTTGAGGACTTGAGTGAAAATCTGATGGTGTTTTAAGTCATATTAATGCAGAAATATAGAAAATTCTAAAGGGTTTACAAACTTTCAAGCACCACTGTACAAACACAATAAAGAAAATAAAGCAAAGTAGAAAATAAAGACTTGCCTTTCTTTTTCTGTTAAATGAAATCATAATCTTATCAGATAAATTTCCCTTACTAATTCTTCTTCAGTGAATTAATTAAGGATATTATTAATGAGCTGGCTATTGATTTCTGTTGTAGGATTTTTTTTATCTGTTTGCCAGTGAAATGAGATAACCTTTAGTTTTAATTTAGCTATTGTATATTTTGGTTGAGGTCTTTATTCAAGGTGACTTTCAAGTTCAGGATACAGTACAATTTTTTTTTTTTTTAACAAGTAGAGCACAGGCAGGTTAAATGACCTGTTGTAGGTCAGTGTTCCTTAAGCTACACTTTGGGCCATGGTCTTGTTTGTGATGGTTTCCCACATGATTGTTTAGTAAAATCATCTATGTGCAGATTCTGTGATATACAGTATACTGCCCTGTATGTGGCATACCATTTATTGTAATCTGAGACATACAGTATATAGATTATATGCAAAGTTGACTCATCAAGAAAAACACTATTTCCCATTTAGATAGAAACCTGAAATTCGACAATGCTATACATCTAGGCCATTAGATATCTGCTAAGAAAGGATCTCTCAATAAATCAATATTTATACAGAATATGTATACAGAAAAACGAAATCCCAAAAAATCTCAAAAAAGCCTTGACGGATTTGACTGAAATTTTGTGACATTTTAGAAAAAATGAACATTTTTTTTTTAAATATTTCTCTAACCTTCATGCTCTGCACTGCGATAAGGGAGGGGGGGGGGGCTTTGTGCAAATGAAAGGTGCAGCAGAATCAATTGAATGCAGCACCAACCAATAGGGTGCACAAAAGACTAAAGAAGAGGCAGTGTCCTGGATAGGAAAAGTCAAAGGTAATCATGTTTGGTGTCTACAGTCAGGTATGAAATGGAAAGAGAAAGTTCACTGAAACTCAAGAAATTAAGAAGCTCAGTGGTTAGTAAGTGCACTATAAAGCACCAGGGAGGGTGCCAACTACTGTGCCTGTGAGTGTTGAGGTTGCTTTGTTAGAAACAGAAAGGCAGGAGACAGTGGCTACCCAATCTGCGCTACAATTATGGGTTGAAGTGGTGTCTTCAGATCCAAGACAAAGTGGACAGAAAGCGTAAGTTAAAATTTAACACATTACCCATGAGCTACTCTATTGCATTATACATTCCCATTTACAGACATAAAAATGGGACCCTGACCCCATGCTCAGAAAATGGTTGAACCCACCATTCTCGAATATTCTTTACATATGGTGACCAATTGCGCTGCACTTTTTTTTATCTCAGGGACTGTATCACACACACTTTTATGCAACAAGTTTACTCATGCAGGATCAGCTGCACACAATAGTGCATTAGTCATATATGATATTAACACCAACTCACTTACTTACCCAGTATTTAGTTCTCTGAGATGAGGAGAATGCCTCCGGCTTCGTACCTACCTCCTTTCAACTGAATGCTTCACAGAAAGGCACCTTCAAGTTCTTTTAATCTGAAGGAACCACCAATAGAGTAAAACAACTAAAAAGTTGTCAAGCTTGCTGTGTGTTTAAGTTCCAATACTGAATAAAGCTTTGATACTGTTTCTTCAAGTACCAGAATAAAAGTCTCTTTGCCCAGTTCGCCCCTGGCTGTCTTTATGTTCAATTCAGAAGCCCAAACATGACTGTACATCTGTATCTGCAGACTTTAAAGAGGGTTCCCTTATTGTTTAAGAAGCCTTCAAAACAAAGTACTGGCCGTTATTTACTTCCACTTCAGGCACTACAGAAAATAACCCCAAAATTAAAAGCATTTAGTGACTTCCACATGCAGCCTGTAAACATCATTGTTGTTTCTAATAAGTTATAGTAAAATGCAATTCATTATTACCACTTATTGTCTGCTCATGGTTAAGACAAAAAAAATATTTGAGCTTGAAAATACAACTGACAAAAAACACGAAAAGAAATACTTGAGTGAACAATGTAAACAAGTGCAAACAAGTGAAAACTATAAACCAATAATAATAATAATAAAAATATAGGCTCATGTTTCACATTATTCCTATTGATCACCTGTTTCATTTCAAAAGAATACACTTTCCTAAAAAAATGTGTTTTAAATCACCATCGATAAAAGCCAAGTCACTAGGAAAAGCGAAGATTGATCTGATGCAGTACTGACGTGTAATTGTATGTAGCATGGTAGCTCCACTAAATCTGGGATCCTGGCCTTAGAGGCAGAGTTTCAAAAATAAATGGCATATTTGATATTGGCAAATAAAAATAAAAAGGTTACAATAGGCATTTGACATAAGATGACTAGATGCCCAGTGAGGGCTGGGTGGTGTTTGGCCTTGGGACCCCTGCAGATGTTTTTTTTTTTTGTCCTCCAGCCTAACTAGTTTTTTTTCTGTCTGTTTTCACAATGGGAATTGTATCACCAAAGGTATCATTAATGCCTTGGGAGAGGTTTTCAAAGTATTATCATAAAAAAGTCAATTCTGTTTTTCCACTAACGCTTGGAACCAGAACAAGTAAGTAACAAGCAACAAGTTTAATGACCCGGAATGAGGCTAGCAGCCTTACTGGTCCATTTTCTGTTATGAACAAGAACATTAAGAAGGTGATAGATATGAACATTTGCATGTCTTTTTTATCTTTAAACAGAGTACTGATATAGACAAAATTACTACAGTGTCGCTTTTTTTTTTCTTTATTTAATCGTTAGTATTTTTTGTTGGTGAAATTTTATGCTGCTCAGAATGCTGGTCAGAATGGATTTCTGTTACGGAGCAACCCCAGTATCCTATGGAAAAGTATACTGAAAAGAAAAACGAAGCTGGAATTGATTCTGCTAATGTTTGCTAATGGAAAAACATCATTAGTAGTATGTCTGTCAATAGCTGAATGGCATGCTTCAACCCATTGTGCCACTGAGTCAGAGAGGGTTTAAAGTCTTTCCTGAGGGATTTCATTCTAGAGTCTGTTTAATATTTCTGGCTAGCTGAGCCAGACTTTTGCTTGAGCAGTGACAGAATTCAGGCTTCTTCCAGTTGTGTTCCATATGTGTTGGTTTAGATTTAAGTTGGCTACCAGAACAAGCTACTCAGTTGTTGTTATATTTAATAGTCAATAGCTGTGTATTATTGTACTGGGTAATCCCCATTTTTGGACATGGTTGCCCTCATTGATAATCAAGCTATAGCTCTCCAAATCCACCAGAGATAATAAATGAAAATATGGTAATTTAATTGGTTTTAGTTTTAAATATCTTGGGACAACCAGAGACTCAACTTTAAATTTTATGGTCTGGTCAGATGTTAAAGATCAATAAATATAAAAACATCAATAAATAACAAGTTTAAGGGTAATTTTAATAAATAGCAGTCTCATGTGATTGTGGTATTTTGCAAATATCACTCCTAAAACTAATAGTTGATTGATTTTAGTTGTTCTCATAACAGTTAGATATTGTATTGCATATATTAATTTCCACATATTATGTTAGTATGTATGAGAAGATGCTTGAATGTTGACTCTGTCATGCTTTGCCAGCCTTTAATTATGCTAGTAAAACAGAATTTTCCTTTGAATAAATATATTTAACTTAAATTTGGCAATACTTTGTACATTGTGTTAAAATTGAATGCTACTCTAATATCCACTACATTGGACTGATGGCATTCTCAAGTTAAAGTTGGATCTTGTCCCTAGCACAGGTTCTCAGATTATTAGTATAATGTCTTATGTAGTAGAAGGCTCATCTTCTATGGATAAAATGGAATATAATAAATATGTTTGCTTAAAATATTTTTCGATTGTAATATATCCCTCACTTTCAGGTGTTCTTTGGTTTTCTATTATTTGTGACATAAAATGAAAAAATTTAGCTATAGTACTTGTTCATATAAATGTTTTGTATTAACATTTTATGATGTGCTTTAATAATAAATATTTGTATTTTTCTTTCAATTTGAATTTTCAGTGGCTGAATGAAGAGAAGTTAATTCAGAGACTTATTGAACTTATTCATACAAGCCAGTGTGAACAGGTGAGTCCTACAAAGTACTGACTATTTTTAATTCTTTTATACACAGGCATCAACTTACTTGCTAAAACTAACATTAAGAAATAGTATTTTATATGAAGGCACCTTAAATTCCATTATAATAATTAAGAGACGCACACTGACATGGAAATAGTAATAAATAGTAAACAAATAAATGAAATATATACACTTGCACAGATTTCCTTAAATAAATATTGCAAATAACGAATGTGATCACTGAACGTGGAACATCAGCAGGAAGGCAACACCTGTACCACTGTTAATTGCATTGTGATTGCAACCATACATCCTAAATCCTTTATCTGATTAACAACTAATATACCTCCACATACTGGATCAAATGGAAATCAGTATTTTTCAGCCTCTAACTAAAAATGACTTTAAATAAAGCAAGGCTAATAAATCTTTTTCTTTTATTACTGAAAGTTTTCCAATATACTTGTTAATATTATCTTAAAACACACTGAAGTTTAGTGGTCAGTTTTCCATGTAAGCAATGCAACACAAATACACGTGTTTTGTACGTGCACAAAGGTATTCAGTATTAGGGTATTGAGATTTCACCCGACCACTGAGTCTTTTGACTCCCAGAACGTCAATCTGAGTTCTGCCTTCATCTTGGAGCCCAAAACCAAGTGTCTTAGATTGTAGAGTTAAAAAAAAAAAAAAAAAAAACTCACTTAGTTTAGGAAGTGCAAGCTGTTGTCACTTTCCATTACATGCTCTTTTACATGAGTGCGGTTACATGAAAAAGATCTTGGATGCCAAAGGTAACTATTACGTTAATCAGACTGGAATTTTTGTTTAAGCCTCACACTGAAGGTGAGCTGAAAAGGTGTGTTCCCTGTATTTAAAATGTTGTTTAATAACAATACTATCAATCAGATATCTTCTGCATCTGATGTAAAACAAGATTTAGATTTGGTTGACAGACAATTGCTACCATAAAATGTGACATGCTTTTCTTACAGCTCAACAGTAATTTTTCAAAAAGAAATGATTCCAAATCTGAGGATGGAAGATTTTTATTTTTGAACAACACAATCCTTAAATGTAAAAGCAGTTTTATGGCAAAGTAATTAAATATGTATTTGTTGTATTTATTTTTTTGTCTTTTAATTTTAGTGAACATTTTCCTCCATTCATTGTTTTAAGCTGTCCATTGTATGCTGCAAACAAATTTCAGTCCTTGGAAATAGAAAACAAGTTTGAGTTGTACACGTATGTGAATGCCTGCCAGTATTTCTATCTTGTCTGACTTTGGATCCTACCAAAATAACCCATGGCTCCACCACAAGCCTATATCAGACTAAGCAGATTGAGAAAATAGTTGTTTGGATGGATCTGTACTAAATATGCACTAATTATTCAGTTATGTTTGCTTGAAACGTACTAGAAGAGCACTAGCTTTTTCTTATCCTCCACTGAATAAAAACAGCTTAGGAAATAGATTTCCGAATTACCAATCATATTTACAATCAAATGAACATGTTGTATTTTTCCTTTGCTTTCAAAAGTTTGCCATTAACTAAACATAGATGTGTGGAGCACGGAACTGTGTTTTTTTTATTAGTAAATACTGTGTAATTAAGAGATAACTAGAATCAATGGTTTTAATTTTCAGTATCTAAGTCAAAGAGTATATGCTGTCACTACAGTTTTAAAGTGAAGTATAAAACCTTACAGATCACTAAACTGTAATGTTTAAACTTTAATGCAAGCTGATTGTATTACAATCAGGTTTGACACTTTTTAAGTGTGTATAATCCGACTACCTTCCAACTTACATAGACATAATGCAGTAAACATTCACCAAACCTTAATGTCATAACTCTGATTTGACTTAATTTTGTTTTATTTATATGTTTTTCTTGGTTAGCATTTCACTTTCAATCTATGCTATTCACTGTAATATAACAATCTCAAACTTGCTTAATACAATTTAAGGCCATGGGGTGGCTGTATTCTATGTTACAACATTTAGTACGAGGAAAGAACCAGACTGTGATGGGGCACCTGTCTGTTGCAGAACCCTCTCTCCCATCACTTACAGTCATATTAGATTTGCCAGTTAATCTAACTTGTCTTTTGAATGTAGAAGGAAACTTAACCACCCAGAGAAAGCCAACACAGACATACTGTAAACAGAATGGGTAAATTACACTGAAAGAGTGACTATATGCGGGATTTGAACCCAAGATACTAAAGCCAAGAGGCAGCAGCACTAATAACTGTGTTGCTGTGTACTTTGTTTTCCAAATAAGTTATATGTTTTCTTTGCTAAGGATATATTTTGTTTAGTTTTATACTGTTTTCCATAACTGAATGCTGTCAGAATTTGGCAGACCAGAATCCTGTTAGTTAGTATTTTGAAGTAAATTGATAGGAATACAAATTAAGGACTGAGCTGTGTTCCTAAAGTGAACAGACAGACAAACTTTTTTTTTTGTAGTTATTAGTTAATGGGTACTGTTGCTATGTCTTATTTATGTAATTTTTAATTTTATTTATTTTATTTTTATTTTATTGCATTTTTTAAAAAGTAATTTATATGATTTCTTTACATTAATTTTATTTGTTCATTTATTTTGAATGATGAAGTCTGTTCCAATGCCGAAGATTTAAATCTTTCATTTATGTTCATTGTAAATATTTCCTTTTCCAATTACTTCAGTTCTATCCCTTATACATATTTGTATTTTTAAAATATGGCAACTATCCCATGGGTGTATACAATATGTATCATCTATGATAATATCTTAATTGTTGTTTTAATAATGCGCGAGCTGAAATTATGGAGTATGTCATTAATTTGTCAAAAAACATTCAAAAACATGCCTTGAGAATTCATGCATTCACTGTCTCATGTAACCTAACAGGATAGAGTATTGCATATACGCAAAGCAAGTGCACGGACAGCACACCAGAAATACGGAGCCCCATAGATGTCAGGCAAAACAAAAAAATCTGCTTGAATAGATTATTTTTATTTCTGTAAGAGGCATATGCCTATTGGGCTTGGTTTTTTTCACAAGCCGTCTTGGTTGGAGGTCCTCAATGCCAAAGCACTTTTTTTTCTTTCATTATTTGAAACACACATATCCCCGCCTCCGCATCCTGCTTCATCCCACCCCAACCTTTGTGTAAAGTATGTACAGTAATAACAACAATGATGAAGCAGAACAGAGATGCTGTACCTGCCCATAAATCTGAACCATTCTATTCAAACTGATGTATACATCTGAACTGACCATGTTTGGGTGAAGAAGAAAAGAAAGTCATTTTCAGAGAATTCCTGCCATTGAAAAAGAGAGCTGCTTGATTAAACCTGAAGTGAACAGTGATGTAAATCTACTTAAGTGGTGGAAAACACCAGATGTACATTTCCCCAACATTCCAGCCTCAAGCAGTACTTCTGAGAGGGCTTTTAGTAGTGCTGCTCTGAAGCCAGATGCTATGGACAGACTGCTGTTTCTGTCCCACAGCTTGAAGTATCCTCAGTAGAATTGTACAGTTGTTTTATTTTTTCTGATATCTTCAGGCAATATTGGACAGAACCTGAAGTTAGTAATTTGTTTAAAAATGTTTTAGGTTTGTTTTTTTTTTTTTTTGTTTTTTTTTTTTGTGTCTTTGTGCAAAATATGACGGAACTTGTTTACAAATGCTTTTGTTTTTGTTTTTTTGTCCCTATGCAGCATTTAACATAACTTTTTATTTTTACACCATGGTACAGTATGTTAGATTTTTTCTTGCTTGTAAGCTGCACAATTGACCCTACAGCAGAGCAGTTTATGTTTTTCCAGACTGTAATGTTCATGCCCTGTAGTTCAGTTTTTATTGGTATTTTATTCCCTTTGGATTCATATCTTGTTTACATTAACAGTAAGTGTCTGTTTAAAATGCTCTCATTACAGTACTGTTTGATCTCTGTAATACTTTGGTGATTTTAATGTTTTTGTATTATTTTACTTCAGTTTTAAGTAAATAAATAAGCCATGTTTTCCTTAAACTGTTGTTTCCATTAATCTCATTATTAAGCTACAATTAATATCCTATTAACAAGACCAAGCTAGATCAATAAGACTTCTATAAACATGTTTTTAAAGGATGCAAAATATTATCTAATTATCATTATTGTCAAAGTCGCAGAAAATATCGAGATATAATTTTTTTGCCATTATCATATACTTCTAACGTACTACATATGAATTTTGCAGATGAAGTTAGGTACGACTGTTATTCATATTACCTAATTCTCTCATTTTTAATTCAAGGCTTACATTCAATATTTGTTATAGACAAATGCTTTTTCTTTATTCCTTAAAGAGACATCACAGTAAAAAAAAATCTTCAAAAAATGAAGTTAACTCATTGAACAGTGACCATTTCATTCAATCATTTTAATTATGTTTGCTTTGATAGAAACAATCTAATGCTTCCCAAACCTTATGTGACATCATCAGACTGAGCAGAGACCAGGCAACTCAGCTGCAGGATACTATTGAGCCTGATCCATTACTTACTGTACTACAGTCGTAAGTTTGATTTACTTATCATTTTGTTTCCTTGTTTATTATTTGTATTTTAGCTTTGTCTGAGTGATTTTTTTTTTTAACATTCACTTCACAATCTGTGAAATCAAGTTTAATGCTGTAGAGTGTCATTTTGTCAGCCAGCTGTTGTTATACAGTATTGTTAAGACAACTGTCTGTTTAAAGTAGTCACTGTTTTCTGAAATCTTAATATTCTCCAGATTTTCAACAGCATTACTAGGGGGGCTTTGCCCCCTGCTCACTTCACTTACTTACCCCTTCCCCCCTCCCCTGCCAGCGCTATGCGCCATTGTGAAGAGGGGGGCTGAACACATCCCAAGGAGGTGCGGTCGCTCCTCCGAAACCCCTCTTTAATGGTGATGCAATGGGAAGCAAATAACAGTTGTTTGTTTTTTACCTCCTCTTTGCTCGATCAGCTGCTGGCTTGCTGCTGCTCCTGTGCGGCGTGATCTGCATTTCGTGCGGCGCTTCGAACATTTCAAACACTACTCGATCTCTTTTTGCTGTTCCGTTATTTTACTGAGTAATATTTTCCGTTTGTTTACGCTAATGTGAGCATCACTCTCATTTTCTTGAGACTTTCAAATTTTCCTTCTTCCATTATCTCTAACTTGCTCTGCATGTGTATCACAGGACTTGTTTCCAAAGGTTCTAAGTATGACGTGACCTGCCCGTCTCGTGGAAAATGAAAGTGTCTCTCTATCTCTCTGTGTCTCAAAGATCTCTCTCTCTCTCTCAAGGATCACTCTTCAACAGATCACGTCTCATCGCAGTCTTGTCCCAAGTTTTTTTTTTTTATAATAGAGAAATTTAGTTCTTATGTTCAGTAAGCCTACTTACAAAAAACAGTATTTTAAAAATAGTATTGTTTTATTATTAGTTATAAAAGTGAGAGTGAACTTGTATCTGAAAAATAGAATGATGTTATAAAACATTCTGTAGATGAGTGACATGGTGGTGGAGCAGTGTGTAGTGTTGCTGCTTCACAAATTCAGCATCTTGGAATATGTCTCTATGACTGTGTGTTTTCCAAAGAGATGAAGGTGAATTTAACTGGTGATTCAAATATGAGTTTGTTTTAAGTGTAAGTGTGGATATGTGCATATTTGTACCCTGCCATAGATAGACACCCTGTCCAGCGCTGTGTCTTGCCAGGTGACCAGTGCTTCTTGGATAAGCTCTGGTGGCCAATGACCCTAAATAGGATTGAGCTGTTTGGGAATGTTACTATATGTTACATTATATTTGGAATTGTGGAATGCTCACTGGCTGTATAAATGAGAATGTAATATATACAAATTCAGCAGGGAAAAACAACATACTTAACCTCCTTCAAAAGAAATGTAACTTAAACTTAAGTAAAATAATCTGTATTATTTGATAAATTGACCTACTGAGCTGACCAGTTCAGACCAATGTTTTGTCATGAACAAAAATCTGTTCACAACTCAATAGTACTCAGTTGGCAGGCATCTACTTGTGTCCATCTGCTATGTAATATGTTTAATGTTTTCTGAGATTTTAAATTTTTCAGGGAGGTTTTATATTATTCCTTAGTATAAGAAAAAGTGTATTCATATATAAGTATGTATATTTATTGATGTCTTTCTATTATAAAAAAAAATCCTGGGATGGAAAGACTAGGGAGACGAGACGTGATATTCATGTGAAGATCACGGAAGACACTTAAAAGACCCGCGAGACGAAAGAGATTGGTCACAGAGCGTCTCGCGGGGACCTTAAACATGAGACTTTGTACCAAGAGATTGACCCAGGACTGTCTCACGAGGATGTAGAACATGAGATTCTTGCAAGACACACCCTACTTAGAACTAATATCAAATAAGACCATGGGCAACAAAACACTCAGTCATCTAAAGGCTTTGAGCACACACAGATCCAGGGCTCAGTGCATATAAAGCGTATAAGGACAATACATTATGGATGAAACGTCGATGACTAAGCGAAGAAGAAAAAGCAGCATGGAAAAAAGAGACCCAAAAGCTTGAGTTTTCGGAAGGGCGCCTTGTATAAATAAAATGTATTATTATTATTATTAAAAGTGTTGGAGAGAAAAAAATGCAAAAAACAAAAAGAATAATCTAGGTGCAAATTCAGAAAATAAGGAAAGTAGTAATCAGCCCGAAACAAGTGGAATTGAAAAAAAAGCACGTCCAGTCGGGCTCAGAATTAAAAGACAAAGTAGAACTTCATAAAGACATTCAAAAACATTGGCGCTATACATATGCAGAGCAGGTTAGAGATTATGAAAGCAGTGGAATTCGAAAGGCTTAAAAAAAGGTTGGCACGATACAAATGTCTAACTTGCTCCCAGCTCTTAAAACAACTACAAGCAAAACATGCAGCTCGCCAGCAGCAGAAACCCAGCGGATGATCCGACCGCTTCTCCTTGTGTGCGTTCAGTCACCCTAAGCCCTCACCCCCCACCCCTTCACAACGCGAGCGGCAGAAACGCGAAGTGGCAAAAGAACAGCTGCCGTACAGGCTTTTAAATGGTCGACGGGCAGCGCAACAGCAGCAGAAAGACAGCAGATGATCCGACGGCTTCTCCTTAGCATGTGTTCAGCCGCACCCCCCTTGACAACACGAACAGCGTTATACGTCCTGTGAGAAAGAGATTTAACCATGCCTGGGACCAGAAATAAAGGACAACTGTTGTTTTTACAACGTCACGCGAGACAAGGCTGTGAGACATCATTTAAAACAAGTCCACGGATATCTAACCTAGCAGTTGTTGGATTGCTGTTGGCAGACACGCTTCATGTGCTCCCAGCTCTTAAAACAACGACAAGTGACAAGCAAAACACGCATCTAATCAGCAGCAGAAAGCCAGCAGATGATCTGACCACTTCTCCTTAGCGTGCGTTCAGCCACACCCCCTTCACAACATGAGCAGCATTATACGTCCTGTGAGAAAGATGTAACCAGGCACGGGGCTGGTAATAAAGGACAAGTATTGTTTTAACAAAAGTTTTAAAGGAAAAGTGAAAATAATGCATATGTAACAATTCCCATGAAACTAACAATCTCTTTAAATTGTATATCTGGTAAATCAAACCTGGGGGTGGGGGAGCGAAGTGAGCAGGGGGTAGAGCCCCCTAGTATTT
>JANRMT010062792.1:26484860-26611498 GCA_026402145.1 Polypterus bichir lapradei | reverse complement strand
TATTTTTTTGTGATTTGAGGATGCTCTTGTAGTTACCTTGCTATTTAGAATAACAAAATATACACAAATTGCTTGTTGTTTAATGGAATGGAAGCAAGGAACAATTGAACAATGGGAGAACAAACACGAAATAGATAGCAAACAATACAAAAAAGCTTTTATGAGCATTTCTATACAGGTTTCAGTTCCTGTCTACCGAGTGGCATGACTCACTCAGTTATTTACCTTAAAGTATACCCTCACTATAACCCACCTCTCAATAGCCTCTCTCCCGGTTCTGCCGTCAGTTTCTTCATCTGTTCCATTCGAGACCTTGCCTGACTCTACACAATGAGCCTTTCCCAGTCTATAGCTATGGAAATAATACACTAGAACTCAACTCTTGCAGCCTTTGTTTTTCCTGTACTCCTGAACCTTCTGTTAGTTTAAAATTGTCCTGTCTCTAAGAAAGCCTTCCCTTTGCCTGTCTAACCGGCCTAGCTACTGCTCTGAGTTACTTATTCTTTAGTACTGTTGAGGGAATATTATACTTCATATCCTCCTTCTTTGTTTCTAGGGTACCCCTGCCTAAAAACATTTATGGGCCTTCTAGTACAGCAACAGGATTACTAGACTATTTTGGTACCCTCCCTCTTGAATTATTACCACAAGCACATGCATCTCTCTGTTTTTGTTTTTCTCATTCCTACACTGTATATAAGTTTTTATATATTTGAAGTGATATGTTACCAGGGACAAAACAGGTTTAAAGCTTGACCCCAGAGAGAGAGAGAAACTCATGCTGGTGGATGAACATTTTATCTCCAAACCAGTATGGTTAATCAGAAGGTATCATGGAGAGCTATACCCTTCCAGTGTGATTTGTTCTGCAGAGGAAATCCTCAGAGGGAAGTAGACCAAAAGTTCGAGGCAGTACACTGTGTTTTGAGACCATTGATACCCCTTCATTAAACAAGTGGCAGCAGATAGCTCCCTCCTAACATAGGAGTTACCCTCGACCCTGGACAGAGAGAGTGTGGAGGCAGTCTGGAAGTTGGGTTAAAGACCTGTCCTTTTAAAGGTGCAAAGGTTTATGGTGAACCAGTGATTATTCCTAAGCTTCCATTTTTTTAAACTTTGTAGACCTGCTGTGGACATCAGAAGTAATTCCAGAGCTCGGCTAGGAATGTTAACTCCAAGTGGGAATTAATGATACTCTTGCTGATAACGTTTGGTTAATTCTATCAAAGGCTTACTGATCCACTGCAAGAAGTAAGGCCAATACTTAGAAGGAGAGATACAGAAACAAGGGAGAGTGTGTTGTGGCACCAGTCTGACAATAGTCTAGGTCTCCACTATACTATATAGCCAGGGCAGTAGGCCTGTTGAGAAAAAGCCAGGTAGAACAGTAGGATTTGTTTAAATTTGTGTATAGCTTTTACTTTATATTTTCCACATGATTTATCCTTATCTTGTATGGTTAAATATCTCACTTTATGATCAGGAGTAACTTACTTGAATACAGGATGCCTTTTATTTTCATTTTGAAAATCTATTCCCATATTTGGTTTCTTATGCCTTATCTCTGATAGGCAAGAAAGTGTTGAGGAGCTTTTGAAGAACATGTTTGAGGGTGAGAAGAGTGAAAGCTGTGTGGTAAATGGAACTCAAGTGCTACTTACATTATTGGAAACTAGGAGGCCTGGGTAAGATGATTATATATAGTTTAATACAGCTTCTAAGTATTTGTCACTATATGCCTAACTGTAAAACTGATTTTTGTGCCAGGGTGGATGGGCTTTTGGATTTGTGTACTCAGGGATATGAACGGTCGTACACTGTTAGTAGCAGCATTTTGCAAGGTATTGAACCTCACTTGAAGGACTTCCAGCAGCTTCTTCTGGATCCTCCTAAGGTATATCTATTTATTATTCATATTACAAAAGCCATAGAACAAACATAAAATTCCCAAAAGTCTTTTCTATTCATAATATTCTATGTAAAAATACTTTGAGATGTGACAATATAAACTGACAAGCTAAAAGAAATGTTATAATCTGTGTAGGGTAAATTTGTTATCTTTATTTTTCTTTGATCGGTGGAGATTTCTGTGTATACAGTATTCTCTTCACTCAGATAGCTGGAACAATTCCAGCACATAATGTTGTGTCCAAATTGTCTGCATCAGACTAAACCAGCTAGAATGTGCATAATGTACTATACAAAAGCTTAGCATGATATGTATGCTTGCTTGTTTTCTTAGCAATTTCATTGTTTTCTACACAACATGAGATATTCTACAATTAATGTATGCAAGGCCTTAAAAGTCACATGAGAACATGGGTAGAGACAGTAACAAAAAAAAAATTCTACTCTAGAAATATACACCATGCAAAAGTACTGCCTGAGTAAACATTCTTTCAAAATATTCTTATAAAGTTTAAAGTTAAAATTGTAAATGGAATGTTGTGCTTTTTTGTTAGAAAAGTGCAATATTAACCACAATTGGAGTCTTAGAAGAGCCGCTGGGAAATACTCGTCTTCATGTAGCCAGACTCATTGCCTCCTTGCTTCAAACAAACACACCCAGTGTAAATGAAGAACTATGCAGGCTAAATACCATGGATACTTTACTTGTAAGCAGAAACATTTTAATTTGAACAGTAAATGTGGATATTGCAACAGTATTTCAAGTAATTTTTGTAATGTAAGCTTTAAGATTTTTAATGCATATTTTTATAACTTAAAAGAGCTTGATTATTTAAATCAAATGTGACAATATTTAAATGACAGTATGAAATGTTTTATGTTATCCTTTAATTCATTATATAATCATTTTTTTCAATTAGTGATTGTATATATTGTGAGTAACCTTTCCTTTTTAATGTATTTAGGATTTGTTTTTTAAATATATCTGGAATAACTTTTTGCACTGCCAAGTAGAACTGTGTGTAGCAGCAGTTCTGAATCATTCAGCACATGAGGAAAAAGTAGTAGAAAATTCAGAAACTACAGAAGATCACAACAAGACTGTAAATCCAGAAGAGGTCACGACGAGCTCTGAAAGCATATTGGTAAAACATGTAAGTTAAAATTGAAGTTTTTGTATTAACTTTTAAATATGTCTCTACTTTGAACACATATCAGTGGTTTGCCTACAGTATATGAGCTTTGTTTAGTGTAGTCGGGTAACATTCAGACTGTACCAGTAAAGTCAAAGTCTTTTGATGCAAAACTACATGGATCAGTCACAGTTTAAAATATCTAAAATAGCTTAGATCTGTTGATCAGGAGCTGGTTATTTGCTATGATTCTTGATTTCACAGTAGCCTTTTTCTATTATGAAACTGAGCTTAGTAGGACCCAGTTTCAGGATGGCACGATTCATGGTCACATTCGTTTTCCATTTTGCTTGTAATACCCATGAAAAGGAAACATATAAGTTTAAGTAGATGAAATGGTCTGAAGTTGACTGATGACAAGTCACCTTTACTGCAACTTGCTCACAGTTATTTTTGCATTCATAACTATGTAAATGGTGAGCAAAGGAAAATGACTGTGCCCTGGCAGTGTAGTGTCACAGTTACATTGTTAATCCTGATGTTTTGTTCCACTGGTGTGTGGTCAAGTGGTTTTGGTGGCCATCATATTTAAGGCAAAGCTGTGCATCCAATCATTCCTTGCTGCTCTTTGTTTTCACAGAAGAAAGAACCCTTTGCCCTTTTTTTATAGGGTAAGAGAACTAGTTTCTTAGGCAGTTTCTTTTTAAGGTTTTCACTTTTGGCTTTTGTTTTTCCCTGACTACAAATCTGTTTTGCTTTTTGTTTCAGTAGCAACATCTATTGTTTACTTATACCTGCATCTGGGCCTAAAACTTTCAAGTTGGCTAGTTAATTTATACTAGTAGCAGTTTTAAAAATTGTTAAATGAAAGTTGTTTGATAAATCACAGTGTTTGTTTTCATTTTAGCCTATATTCAGTTTCATAATAGAAATGGGGAATATGCCCCAAATGTTGGGAATTATATGTGTTAGCTTCCCTGGGAAAGTCTGTACTAGAATATTGCAGGGTAGTTAGAGTCCACAATCTTGACATTATGTAAAAAAAGATTTGAAATTAATTTGGATTAGGATTTCACCAATAGAATGTCTTTTCTTCCCTTTTGTTAGCAATTTCACAAACTGAAAAATTGTTGCTAATTATTCTTTTTTTTAATTGTCATAACTCCTAGGTCTCCTGTTACCATGTGGCTTGTTTTGTAGTATGCATTTATCTGCCTAGCACAGCTCTTGTGATTATAATGTGCTATGTTGAATACAGATTGATTTGTTCATGGTGTTAATATAAATACATGCTATACATCTTTTAGTTTTCAAAATTAATAAAGTATTTAAAGAGCTGGATACACTATCAAATTTTATAGCCAAATTTAAAAGATGGGCTGTACAAGTTTAACTTTGTTTTTCAACAGTTTCATGTTATAAAGTCCATGTTGTTTAAGCGTCATTTTTCACATTGTAACTAAGTATTTCAATTTCATGGTCAAGTTTTATTACCATGTATGTACAGCACATAGTGTATGTAGTATAATGAAATTTCTACTTACTTAGTCTCCTTACAACAGCTGACAATAATAACAATACCAATAAAAAAATCCATACACAACCACACACACACTAAAAAAGCATTGTGTATGGATGTTTGTACATGTATGTGTGTATGTACAGGATATGTATATGTGTATATAACAGATAGATCTTTATTTGTCCCCAGGGGGGTCTTTTTATAGAAGATCTTTAAATAAATAAATGCATAAATAGGCAGATAAAAAAAGTAGATAAATAAATATACACGCACACACAGTTTGGTCTGAATACACACTGGAATGACTATAAGGCAAGAAAATTAAAAAGAAACAAAATCACTGACTTGACAGTCATGCTCACAGTGAGGCATTATGCAGACGTATCGCTGTTGGTATATAGGAGCCCCAACAGGGTTTTTTTGACACACTTATGCTGAGTGATTCGTTTGATAAAAGTCCATAGTGTTCGTGTGTCACAGAGAGGATATGCGGCATTGTTCATAATTCCACTCGTTTTTTTTTCCAGTTGTCTCCTTCGCTTTTACCACCAGAGTGTGTCCCATTACTGAGCTTGCCCTTTTAATTAGCCTGTTGATCTTGAAGTGATGCTACCAGCCCAGCCCATCACAGAGTTATAAAAGAAGTGAAGGATCTACTAAGGATGTCTACTAAGGAAAATGAGCCTGCTATGCCCTTTCTTATATAGTTCCTCTATGTTCAGAGACCTGTCCAACCTGTCATTAATGTGGACCCCAAGTTCTTGTAGGAGTAGAGCACCACTACCTCCACTCCTTGAATAATGACCGGACATAGAGGCTCTTTGGTGCGGTGAAAGTCAATAACGAGTTCCTTGGTTTTGCTGATGTTAGGATGCAGACAATCCTTTTTGTACCAAGAAACAAACTTATTCACCTGACTCCTATAGCATCTCGCATCTCGCAACAACTACAACAACAACAACAACATTTATTTATACAGCACATTTTCATACAAAAAAGTGTAGCTCAAAGTGCTTTACATAATGAAGAATAGAAGAATAAAAGACACAGAAAATAAAATAAGTCAACATTAATTAACATAGAATAAGAGTAAGGTCCAATGGCCAGGGTGGACAGAAAAAACAAAAAAAAAAACTCCAGACGGCTGGAGAAAAAAAATAAAATCTGCAGGGATTCCAGACCATGAGACCGCCCAGTCCCCACTGGGCATTCTACCTAACATAAGTGAAACAGTCCTCTTTGGATCTAGGGTTCTCACGGAAGGACTTGATGATGATGGTCACGTAGACTTCTGGCTTTTAGTCCATCATTGTTGGAGCATCATGATGCTTTGAGTAGATGGTGGTGGCGCAGGCCGCCACCACAAAAAAAACGGAAAAAGAAACAGAAGAGAGAGTAGGGGTCAGTACAGATTTTAGAGCCACCATGAATAGTTATTATGATGAATTGAACATACAGAGTATCAGGGATTAAGTTAAAGTGAAGTTATGAAAAGGCCATGTTAAAGTAATGTGTTTTCAGCAGTGTTTTAAAGTGCTCTACTGTATTAGCCTGGCAAATTCCTATTGGCAGGCTATTCCAGATTTTAGGTTCATAACAGCAGAAGGCCGCTTCACCACATGTTTTAAGTTTAGCTCTTGGAATTCTAAGGAGACACTCTTTTAAAGATCTAAGGTTACGATTTGGAATGTAAGGTGTCAGACATTCCGATACATAAAATGGAGCGAGATTATTTAAGACTTTGTAAACCATAAGCAGAATTTTAAAGTCAATTCTGAAAGACACAGGTAACCAGTGTAGTGACATCAAAACTGGAGAAATGTGTTCGGATTTTCTTTTCCTAGTTAGAATTCTATCAGCTGCATTCTGGACTCGTTGCAAATGATTTATGTCTTTTTTGGGTAGTCTTGAGAGGAGTGCGTTACAGTAATCTAAGAGACTGAAAACAAAAGCGTGAATTAATTTCTCAGCATCTTTCAATGATATAAGAGGTCTAACTTTTGCTATGTTTCTCAAGTGAAAAAATGCTGTCCTAGTGGTCTGATGAATATGTGATTTAAATTTAGGTTACAGTCAACAGTTACCCCTAAGTTTTTTACTTCCGTCTTAACTTTTAATCCTAATGCATCAAGTTTATTTCTGATAACCTTATTGAATCCATTATTGCCAATCACTAAAATTTCAGTTTTCTGTTTATTTAGCTTGAGAAAATGACTATTCATCCATTCAGAAATACCAGTAAGACATTGTGTTAGTGAATCGAGAGAGTTGGGGTCATCAGGTGCTATTGATAAGTACAGCTGTGTGTCATCAGCATAGCTGTGGTAGCTCACGTTGTAACCTGAGATAATCTGACCCAACGGAAGCATGTAGATTGAGAAGAGCAGCGGACCCAGCCACCATATAGGATATCATGTGTCTTTGAGTTGTAATTACCACAACTAGCAAAGAATTTTCTCCCTGCCAGGTAGGATTTAAACCAATTTAAGACACTGCCAGAGAGGCCCACCCATTGACTAAGGCGATTTCTAAGAATATTGTGATCAATGGTGTCAAATGCGGCACTTAGATCGAGGAGGATGAGAACAGATAAATGGCCTCTGTCTGCATTTACCCGCAAGTCATTTACTACTTTAACGAGTGCAGTTTCTGTGCTGTGATTTGTTCTAAAACCTGACTGAAATTTATCAAGAATAGCATGTTTATTGAGGTGGTCATTTAACTGCATAATGACTGCCTTCTCTAGAATTTTACTTAAGAAGGGCAGGTTAGAGATGGGTCTAAAATTTTCAAAAGCAGAGGGGTCAAGATTATTTTTCTTGAGTAGGGATTTAACTACAGCAGTCTTAAGACAGTCTGGAAAGACCCCCGTATTTAATGACGAATTTACAATGTCAAGAATATTATCAATTAGCACGCCTGATACTTCCTTGAAAAACCTTGTTGGTATTGGGTCAAGGACGCAGGTGGAGGGTTTCAGTTCAGTACACCCTATACATGCAGAATCATCTGAGAATTTCTTCATGTGACATAACCTGGTGTTGTATTTATAATCTGAGGTGTACAGAGCAAAGAGAAAAAGAAACAAGATTGTTCCAGGACACCATAGGATCATCTACCTGCATATCCCCTGTGCTGGCTGGGATTGGCTCCAGCAGAACCCCGTGACCCTGTGGTCACGATATAGTGGGTTGGATAATGGATGGATGGAGATATATATATAATACATGCTTGCAAATATATATATATTTTTTCTTTACACGGTACATACATGCAAACATAGTTTAAGTTACAATATATCTTACGATATCTGTTGTTTTGACTAAGTGTTCAGTAACATTACATCCTTTAAATAGAAACTGTCACTGAATCTACTGTTGCAAGGGCCAGTGGTCCTGTACCAATTGTCAGCTGGATGGAGACAGTAAAGTAATTGTGCAAAATCACTGAGGTCTTTAATAATAGTGTTTGCTTTCTAAGGCAGAGTGTGTTGTATGCATTTCTACCACATTTTAAAAACAATATCAAAAAGCACTTTTTCATACAGACTCATGGAAATCTAAAATAAGTAACTGAGTTATGCAGCTGAAGTTGAACCCTTAGCTGAACCTTAACAAATTTTAAAAAGTAACTACATTAGATGTTGAAACAGGCTAGTCAGAAGGTAAAAAACAAGCTTGATGAACTGAATGATGTCCTTTATTGTCGATGATCTTACATTTTTTATTAAATGTTTCTGCAAATGTAATCAGTCATCAGTTTGCATAAATTTGTGTAATCGATGAAAACATTAAACCCCCAAGCCATCCACCTATTTTCTTAAAACAGTTCAAGTTTGCAAGGTGCTTGGCACAGAGCAGGATATATCCAGCCATGGATGGGGAGCCAGTTACTTTCAGGACATACTTACACACCCACACTTACTTCTAGGGAATCCATCCTCGGGCTCCCGATTACCGGGATTCCTGGACTTTTCCCATTCCCACATTCCTGGGAATGAAACTGCTTTAATTCCCAGCTGAACGGGAACGGCCGAGCTCGCATATATAGTGTGTAAAAATCGATCAAGAAATAACAGATTTATAGTTGAAAATAATTAAGTGGCACGGTTTTTTGGCCATGGTGTAGTGTGTTGCTCATTAATTCAGTCCCTACTACAGACATGTTCTCGGTACCATCTAATGACGTCATCCGAAAATTTGTTCGTCGTCTGGTAACACGACTTGAACAGACTGACAGCAATAGTTTGGCTGCAACATCCACAACACCGGAAGAAAGTGGCGCCATTGCCGCAGCTTGCACTTCATCAGACAACAGCTTTGAACAGCAACTTGAAATTGCAATGCGTCAGTCTGTTGCATCCGCATTATCTGTGCCA
This sequence comes from Polypterus bichir lapradei, assembly GCA_026402145.1. Classification (NCBI taxonomy): domain Eukaryota; kingdom Metazoa; phylum Chordata; class Cladistia; order Polypteriformes; family Polypteridae; genus Polypterus; species Polypterus bichir. The sequence goes on along the minus strand of JANRMT010062792.1, from coordinate 26,602,557 downwards.
AGAAACTTGCCATCACAGAATGATGACAAGAAACTGGATGCATCAGTAAAAGCTGAAATGGTGGTGTTTCAGAGCAACGGCAAGCGCGGGTGTTGTTTAGAACAAGTGTATCAGTATCTACTTCAGTGGAGGCAAAGCGTGCTTTCTCAGCGGCTGGTGTTCTCTGCACAAAGGTGCGCTCTTGCATGCATGACCACACGCTGGACACATTGTGCTTTCTACGCTGTTATTACCGCAACTAACTAGGTACATGTACTTATATGACAGCATGAACTGCTTGTAGTTAAGGTTAGTCTTTTATTGGTGTAAATATATTGCAGTAGTTTTATTAAAAATAAGTGTCGCTCATTCTAAAACTGTTTCCATGTGAGATGCCCATGTACTGTCATTCCTGGGAGCCCGGAATGACATGCAGGATTCCTGAATTCCCGGGAATGGATACCCTACTCACTTCAAATGATATTAGAGATTCCCATCAACCTCACTTGCATTAGTTCAACGTGGAAGGAAGCTAGATTACCTTGAGAAAATCCACACCCACATAAGAAGAATGTGCAAACTTTACACAACCTGCAACTGGGCCAAAATTGACAAGTAGTCTGGAACAGCTGTAAAGCAGCGCTAAGTGCACTACTGCTTTACATTATGCTTGTAAATTTTAAACTGTACCCTCACTACACTGTGTAAGAAGCAGTTTAAGTAGCCTTTGTAAAGGAAACACACTACAACACCATTTTTAAGCAACAACTAAGTTAACGTTTTTTTCAACTTTTTTATTTAAGCATTTACTTTGTGATCTGCATCTATCTGAATAAATTTTAGAAATTTTAAATTCTGTTATTTGTAGGGATGCTGCTAAATGTTAAATTCTGCGATATTATTTTGTGTACTTTTGAAAGTGATTATTTTTCTATGTATTGATCTTGAGTTTGAGATCTGTTGACATATGCAATAACAGTGGTTGTCAAATGTTGTGTCTTTGTTTATCTATTGGATTTCTGTTTTTGCTTTTTGTCTTCTGTTTTTGTACTTTCTTGCTGCAAACAAATTTCCCCCTGGGATAATAAAGTCTACCTAAACCTAGGACAGAGGATATTGTATGCCCACTTTGTGCCTGTCCATGTATGCAGAGCAGTATGTGTTTAGTGTACATTTTTTCAGTTCCATGTACATATATTAATTGCAAATAAACTTTAGACAGAGATATTTTTTTAGTCATGAATTGTTTCCTAACTATATTTTTTCTATTCTAAGCCATTGCAGAAGCAGTACAGAACTCTTAAATGATTAAACAAACAACATTTATTTGAAATACTTGGATCTGTTCTTACATTTTCTAAACCTGCTTCATCCTGAGCAGTGTCATAGAAAAGTTTGTCTGAGAAAAGTTGGAGCACATCCTAACGACACAGGGTGCAAGGCAAGAATAATCTCTGGACATTGTGCCCGTCCTTCGCAGCGAGTACACAGAGACATGCACACTAGGACCAATTAATGCAATACCAATCCAACTAACTCAGCCTTCTTGTTGAGAGGAAGCAGCGTTACCACTGCACCACCCTGTAATACTTAAACTATGTAAACAATACATAGTGTTACTTTTTTTAATGTTACTATATTATGGAAACCTGCTGTAGAGTAGCAACTCATTTAGTGTGTCCTTTTCTGCCTTGCATTTTGAGGTAGGCAGCAGCTTCTCAAGTTTGCACAGAACAAGTGATACAGAAAGTAGATTTATGTTACCACTGTCCCTACCACTTCGCCTGTTCTAATAATATATATTTCTGTTGTACCAATATTGCATTACATGGATAGTCACATTCTTTAAGCATCAATTTTAGGCAGTTCAAAATAGCATTAAAGTATTATTATGTATTAAATGAGAAAATGCATAAATTAATTACCTACTAGCTATGCCACCCTTCATTTATTTAACAGGCTTCATTAATAAAGGAGAGGTTGGCATAGAAAGGATTCAAACTTTCATCATATGATTTCAGTTTACAAAAGTAAGCAATTTGGAGTTATTTTTAAAATCATTTATAAAGCTGCAGAGTATAAAAATAAATAATACTAGGTTCCATTCCTGGGCTTGACACTGCTTGCTAATGTTCCTTGTATCCATGTGGATTTGTGAACATAATAGGAACTCGGGGACAGTTTTTACCAGAACAAGCCATTCAGCACAACCTAGCTTACAAGGCTGTATTAACTTCAGCAAAATATCATCAAGTTAAGATTATAAAGTCCCCTGAAGGGGTCCAGTGTGCTATGTTTGCACCCTCAGTGCCACATCAGATTCATTGCATAGGTTACTCTTCCAGAAATGGACAGTGAAGACACTTAGAGACTAGACAGACTCAACAGAGGCTTAATCTTCACTCCAACTCCCCAAAGTACAACTATCTCCCAAGCTACATATACGTGACAATGCTACAACTACTTACTAACTTATGCAACTTGTATATGGTTTTGCATGGGAAGAAAAACTTTCTAACATTTGTGCAAAATTTACTCTTACCTAGCTTTCATCGGTTCTCATTCTGAAGAATGATTTAAAGTAACAGCAGACAGCTACTATTCTAATTCTATGTGTAATTTTAAAAAATTCTATCTTGTGTCAAGAAAACCAAACCACCTTGGATTACTACCAAAAGATCAAAAAAGAATCCTGATTAGGAGTGGTGGTACTCAAGGTCTAAAAGCCAAAAGTTAATATTATGAACTTTTAACAGTTCAAGTAGATAACCTACAGATCAGGAAAGAAAATAGCTGGGCTGACAAAGTGGGGAAAGTATTAACCCTTGGAATAAGTCTGAAAAAAAACCCAGAGAGAAGTTCCTCTTTTTGTGGGCTATATCATAAGTAGGCCTTTAAACAAACTTGAATTATTAAGTAGTCTCTCTGGTCTAAAATATGTAATCAAACAATTAACATGTAATAAGCTTTTTAAAAGTTATATAATAAGCTTGCCGCTTAAGACTAATTAAAATTAAGGGACTGTAATCAAAGAAGATTAATTATATATGTGTTCAATTTTATCTGTTAAGTGTTATATATGTTGATTTTAAAGGAAAATAAGGTAACTATTGAAAAATATAGACTTACCGAGAACAGAATGCTGTTTTAAGACTTAAAGGTACTTAGAATTAAAAATTTTATAGTAGGATTGATTTAGGCAGGAATTTCATTTTGAAGACAGAAGAGAAGGGCAGAAGTTATGCCAGTGCTACTGTGTTATCATAAGGTTAGTCTTTGTTACTTATATATTTTATTGTTCTGTAGAGGTTAATAAGAAATAAGTTTCTTAGGTAGGAAATAAGTTTCCATTTTACATATGAATGTAATTAACTCATGCCCTGTCCAGGAATTGTTCCTGCCTTGTGCCCTGTGCTTTCCGGGATAGGCTCCAGCCCCCTGCAACCCTGCTTAGGGTTAAGTGGGCTTGAAAAATATGGTATGGTATTCATTTCATGTAATCATCTTTTATTGTATTTTTCTTTGTGCCACAATAAATAAAATAAACATTTTTAATACTACTTTGAAGTAGTTTCTTGCATTTGGATTATCCTAGTGGTTTTATTGAAGGGTTAAGCAAGGTTAATGATGTGAACCACAGGACAACAGAGGCTTCTTGGGTACAGTAGGTACCAAAAATTGTTTTTTTTTTGATACAAAAAAAGCTTCTTTTCTGCATGCTAGGCCCAGTGATCTAGAACTGTAGGGTGAGATACAAGAGCCCTAAGATTCGCCACTAGAACCATCAGAAATATAGACAATTAGACAAAGCTCTATTACAATGCTCTTTACATCTGCTTACTTAAATCGAAGAGATTCAGTTAAGTCTAACCTTGTGGTTCATTTCTCTTATTTCTTTGGAATGAAATGCAAAAGCTGTGAGTGAGTATAAACCTGCCTTCCACCATTGCTACTGGGTTAGGTTTTGTGTTGTTGCTGCTGATTCTGTGTTGCTAGCAGTAGATAATGTTTGTGAACAGACAAACATGGAAGTGCACTCTGCAGAAGTTCAGTGAATAGGTATAGTTTTATAAGCTAGAGTATCCCTCTCCTACATGGACAGAGGCAGTGGTGCAGTAAGAATTATGTTTCTGGACTTCTCTAGCACCTTCAACACCATCCAACCTCTGCTCCTTAGGGACAAGCTGACAGGGATGGGAGTAGATTCATACCTGGCGGCGTGGATCGTGGACTATCTTACAGACAGACCTCAGTATGTGCGTCTCAGGAACTGCAGGTCTGACATTGTGGTCAGCAACACAGGAGCGCCGCAGGGGACTGTACTTTCTCCGGTCCTGTTCAGCCTATATACATCAGACTTCCAATACGACTCGGAGTCCTGCCATGTGCAAAAGTTCGCTGACGACACTTCTATCGTGGGCTGCACCAGGAGTGAGCAGGAGGAGGAGTATAGGAACCTAATCAAGGACTTTGTTAAATGGTGCGACTCAAACCACCTACAACTGAACACCAGCAAAACCAAGGAGCTGGTGGTGGATTTTAGGAGGCCCAGGCCCCTCATGGACCCCGTGATCATCAGAGGTGACTGTGTGCAGAGGGTACAGACCTATAAATACCTGGGAGTGCAGCTGGATGATAAATTGGACTGGACTGCCAAAACTGATGCTCTGTGCAAGAGAGGACAGATTTGACTATACTTCCTTAGAAGGCTGGCGTCCTTCAACAGCAGTAAGATGCTGCAGATGTTCTATCAGACAGTTGTGGCGAGCGCCCTCTTCTATGCGGTGGTGTGCTGGGGAGGCAGCATAAAGAAGAGGGACGCCTCATGCCTGGACAAACTGGTGAGGAAGGCATGCTCTATTGTAGGCATGAAGCTGGACAGTTTGACATCCGTGGCAGAGTAACGGGCGCTGAGCAGGCTCCTGTCAATCATGGAGAATCCACTGAACAGTATCATCTCCAGACAGAGGAGCAGCTTCAGCGACAGACTGCTGTCACTGTCCTGCTCCACTGACAGACTGAGGAGATCGTTCCTCCCCCGCACTATGCGACTCTTCAGTTTTACCCATGGGGGGGGTGGCTGAATGTTCACATTATACAATGATATTGACCGTTATACCTGCCACACACTCTTCACCTTGCTTTTTTTAACTTGCAGTGCATTTTTATTTAATTAATATTGTTTTTTATCAGTATGCTGCTGCTGGAGTATGTGAATTTCCCTTTGGGGATTAATAAAGTATCTATCTATCTATCTATCTATCTATCTATCTATCTATCTATCTATCTATCTATCGGTAACTTTATTTTGAATGAGGAAAAATAATGAGAGTTTGTCAGAGTACATGAAGGTGTAAGTTACACTGTGGCAACAAGTTTCCTTATAGGATAATTTTAAGAAATTTCAATCAATTGCAGAAATCATTTGTAGTTAGCAGTCTTTCTGTTGCAGAGTGATGGAATAGATCTAAACTCTGCTTCTTAATATTTTGACATGCATTTATTTTTGTTTGTTGTGTGTTTTCTCCTAGTATATCTACAGTATAACGTTTTTAAATGTACTGCATTGGGAGCAGGATTAAATATGTCTTAATAGAGCACAGCAGTTGTGTTTTCTACATCTGGAAGAACTAGTAAAGTCTTTCTACGATGGTGATAGCTGTTTTTAACTTTTTGGACTATTTAATATGAAACATATTTTATTGATGTATTCTAAAGTATTTTAGATTAAAATTTCAAAATACATGACATTGTTATTCAAAATCTGTTTATACAACTTAGCAAAATGTAGCTTTTAAGTAATTTTCCATCTTAAATTACTATCTACTGAAAAAGTTTACTCTGATAATGATCTGGAACACATTAATTTAGTTAGCGATAATCTGATCTTATGTTGATTTGTTTTTTGTAGCTTTTTCAGAACTGCCGGTTGGTTCAAAGGATACTTGATGCTTGGGAAGAAAATGACAGAATACAGTAAGAATCTTTTTATAGTCCTTTATAGTTTAAACCAGTAGTTTGTCAAAAATTCATACTCCTATCTTTTTTAAAACTTTAAAAATTCTTTAGAGGAAAGATTAAAATACAGTTTTCAGTTATGTACAGTATATTATACTTCATTGTCTACAAAATTAAGGCATATTTATTGTGCAGCATGCATGATGTTCAGTGAGACCAGGTTAGTAATTTACAATTAGAATGCTAACTTTTCAATACCTTTGAACCCGTGTCATTCAGTAGTGCAGTCAGTTGCATGCAAAGTAATAATAGTACGTTAATTCACATTTACAAATGTGTTTGACTTGTAACCATTGCGTCAGTTTTTTTAAGTATAGTAAATCACTAAATAACTTGGACTATTTACAAAATGATCATATGCTTGTCTCCATAAATATTTGGCCATTTATCACTTTTCAGTGTTTTTATGTGGTTTGGCACATCTCACAGCAACTAAAGAATTTCAGCCACTGGAACTGTGATATTAGTTGTCATTTCTGTGATGATGCCAGTCCCCTACAGACTCCCTCTTCCCACATGGGAGTCAGCTGAACCAACACCGTCGATAGTTATGACCAAGATGAGCTGACAAATGAGGACAATTCACTGATGATAGCAGAGGATGGTGGAAAAAGTGCTCAAGTGCTTTTATTAAAAAACAGTCAACGCAAAAGTAAAACCAAAAAAGTGTCCATAGTGCAGTGTTCTAAAAACAGTACATAAATAAATCCAGAAAAAATCATTGTGAAAAGTGGGGATAAAAATCAATAAATAAATCCACTAAAAATCTGAGGTTAAAATGCAGACTAACTCCTCCTGATCTCAGCTCACCTCCTTCTCATTTTCCCCAGTTCACCCATTGCTCGCGTAGCTGGCAGAGACACAGTAGCCATGAGCTCCTTTCAGCCGACCTCCATCTTGGCTGCCTCCAGGAATCAGGGCCAGACCATTCGAGGTCGGCTCTCCTCCCTTCTTCCTTCGTGCTCACGTGGTCGCACCTCGGAAGCCTAGGGAGGGCACCTGCCTTGCTTGCCACACTCCACCCGAATGTATAGTGGGGTGAATTAGCCTCTAGAGTGCCACAGTCAGCGCTCCTTCGCGGGGCTCCAGCTCGAACTTCCTAACTCCTTTCAGGTGGCCAGATCGTCCCTCTAAGACTGCCTTTCACGTCTTTTAACCTCGCTCTGTCTTTTTTCTTTTCATTGATTTCCTCTCGTTATTGATTCCTACCCCCCTTTTGTGCTAGCAAGTATATATACAAAACTTGTCTCTGTGGGTGCACCGCCTTAATCACACGCCGCAGGAAGCCAATGAAGAAATTGAGAATAATCGCACCCGCATGTGCAGGTGCGACTTTCCCCAACTACCTCTTTAACTCCCTGCGGTCGTGCAGTTGTGCCCACGGAGAGTGACACGGCTTTATGGATTTAAAACTGGCCATATTTTTTTTGAAGCCGCGGACCCGCTATACCACAATTTCCAGTTACTTATTGAAAAGAAGTTGAATGCATCAGGGCTAATACTCATAGCACTATCGTAACAACTCTGCAGCACCACCAAAACATAATCTTACTGACAAGATGAGTACACAAATGATACAGTGTAAAGAAGAATGATTTATTTTCAGTTGTAAATAGTATAGTGCTATGTGAATGCTACAGGTTGCCATCTTGCTGCTAAAAAGACAAATACAGTTTAGAGTTAATTATATATCATTTATCACATGCCAGACTCCAAATATAATAGTCATCTGTTGTCTCTTTTTGCATCTCATTATTGTTTGGATGCTGGCTAATAAGAAACAAGGATTAAAAAGAACTTAATGAAAATAAGGGCAAAATATGGTCTATCATCAGTAGAAGCAAAAAGTTACAGGATCTGAGTTTGACACCTTTTTAAGGATGTTCAGGCATTCCAAACAACTCAATAAGTGCTTTGTGGCAAGCCATTATGTCGGGTAACAAAAAAATGGCCCTATATGCCACTGTAAATAACTTACAGTCAATATGCTGTGTTTTATGGAAATGACATAGGATGGGAAAACATGGATGCCTGTTTATAACCATAACATTAGTATTCTGTTCAGGAAATAAAAAAAAAAATTATTTGTATATGTTACTACGATAAACCAAAATATTAAAGCACTATTATGTCACATATTAAAAGAAGTATAAAACACAATGTTTATATTTTATAAACTACTCTGTACCTCACCATAGTGCATTTATTTTGTTTATCATAAGTATTCATGTAAAGTTGTTACTTCAGCCATGAATAAATTTATGTTTTTTGTGGTATCTTTTATATCTTCAGTATTTTTAACAGAATTTGCAGATTTTTAGTAAACCTAATATATTAATTTTGTATTGACACCAGACTATTAATTCTGCCAAATAAAAATACTTTATATTAGTTCTCTTTCCTTTAAAATTGTATCACCTCCTAACTCCTAACCTTAAAAAGTGTTCATTTTTGAGGGGCTGTCTTTGTATTTTGGTGGGGGGCTGTCTTACGTATAATTAGCCATACAACTGATACTGATGCTACAATTGCATCTTTCTGTCTTTGCATGTAGTTGACAAGTAACAAGTGGTCCACCTGCATATAAGGTTTTTGTTGAAGAGTAGAAAAGTATTAGTTCCATGATGACATGTACATACTGTTTGAATAAAGCTTTAAACATATAAATCTTCAGAAAAGGTGGATCCTTTTGGCAGTTCTAGTTAAAAACCACATCTGGTCTTGCTGTGCAGATAGACAAATGAAATGGCTTTTACCTTTGATTGAATATGTTGCATGCTGAAGAGACAGCAGACATGTTAATTACAATCATTTCATTTGTGTTATCTTTGCCTCATGAATTGCCATGCTGTTGTTTAAGCTGTTAAGTTATAAGAATCTAAACCGCTTTGTACCAGATGACTTGAGAGCAGGCATAATTGCTTTAATTTTTGAGCCGCAGCACTCCTTTCTTTTCTACTGGATAATAAACGTTTAAGGTTAGATAAGAGTGATTCTTGGGTCACTAATTATTTTGTCACATTTCCTCTGTCTTGCACTGAGGGTAGAATTCTCTGAAGTCCTAATTCCTCATTACTAAGACCCTTTTCTCTCTGCTGGTAGAATTTGAAGTTGCAGTGATGTTTCTCCTGCAACCCATAATCACCATCTTAGTTTTAAGGCAAGTCTTATTTTATTCACAATGTTTGTTCATTGATTTCTCTTTGAGAATCTAAACTATTTGAAACTTGTAACCTTTTTGATTTCTTCTTTTGCTTTGGACTTCATCATTACTTCTTCCCTGAGCTTTTCTTCAATGTGGTTTGTATACTGACAATCCCCCTTTCGCAGCATTTTATTTTTTCTGAAATGATAATCTCCTTCCTTCAGGCAAACTTTAAGCTGTGCTGCTAGAAGCATTTGCACTCTCTTTGCTCCAGAGTATAAACAGTAGTAAAATAATGAGTATCTCAAAGTGAAACACAACATTTATCTGTAAGTATCTACAGTACAGTAACTAGGTCTACTGTACTGTCACAGTATATATATATATATATATATATATATATTGTTTTCACAGGTACCCAATGTTGCTAGCTCAAAATCATAACTGATACACTGATTTAACAAGGTAGTTGAAACCTCTTCTGAAACTATATCAATAACTCCAAAAGTGTTCCTGGTTTCAAATAAATTGGCATACAGTATAATTGAAATGATATTTCACATTATACAGATAAGATCAAATTAATCAAAATAATGCCATGTGCATTGACATAATTGCCATCCACCTTTTTGCATGAAGTAATGCTGTTGAGCAACTTGCCTTCATTTTTATTCTATGCTTTTTCTAAGCAGTACAGAACCCACACAAAAAGAAAATGTCTTTCTTTTTGTTATGATGTATCTTGGCAGATGCTGTTAATCCTTCTTATGATATTTTTTGTGTGTTCTAGATTGGAAGGTGGAATGAGAAGAGGATACATGGGCCATCTTACAAGAATAGCAAATATTGTAGTACAAAACTTGGAGAAAGGGCCTATTCAAGCACAAATCAGTGATCTCATCAAAGGTATTTTTATTTTCTAGCTTGGAAAGTGTATCCCTTCATTTGTTTAGTTTTTATTGATATGGATGTTTTAGATCCCTTTGAACTGTGCTTTAACTCCACTTTCACAACCTAATTATCAAAGCTGCAATGTACTGATTCACACCTTCCATCTTGACTCTGTTCCACAAGCTTTATTGAGTGTTTTGAAAAAAATAATAAAGGTGGTTTACTGATTGTATTTATTTTGTAAGAAAATCAGGAGTGTTTGTCAAAATAATCTTAAACATCCTTTTTAATAAAATTTAGCTTTAAGGAAAGACAGACAAGTAATACTTGAATCATTTCACTGCAAATATTCTAAAGCAGTAGCAGGACATTTCTTCAAAGCAGTCAGCTGAAAATGTCAGTGATATAAAACCAAATACCATTTTGTAGTGAACTGTTTCTGTTTTTAATTTTTGTTTGCCTCTGGTGTAGGGATTGTGGATTCAAAGATTATCTGGTTTATTGTATAATCTGAACTTTATTTTATATTGATAAAAATAATTTGCAGTATTTTGGACACCATTTTGTTTTTCATTACAGGCAGGTCCTAATTGATGGGGCTTGGCTTTCAAAAGTCATTATCTCCAGGGGTTAATTTGCAAAGGGTTAAAAGGTCATCTTGGTGGCCATTTTGGCATCCAATTTGGAAATAAGAAAAAAGCTATTTCTTTATTTTTAAAGTACTTTTTAAAAAACCTTTGACAATGACATTTTCACTGTTTTCTGCTTTGAGCCTAATAAAAGATCTCCAGGCTTTCAATTCTGGGACATTTTGTTTTGACTACATCTTGTTTCCTACACCATCTCATCCATTTGAACTAGGACATATATCGCCAGATCTACACCTATTTGAGAGTTGCTCATGAGATATATTTTCACTGTCATCACCAAAACACCATGTTCTCCTGAAAGAATCATGTTACATTCCTTATAGAATCTATGCCAAAGATACTGCATATACAGGTGCCGGTCATAAAATTAGAATATCATGACTACTAAGTTGATTTATTTCAGTAATTCCATTCAAAAAGTGAAACTTGTATATTAGATTCATTCATTACACACAGACTGATGTATTTCAAATGTTTATTTCTTTTAATTTTGATGATTATAACTGACAACTAATGAAAGTCCCAAATTCAGTATCTCGGAAAATTAGAATATCAATTAAGACCAATGCAAAAAAAGGATTTTTAGAAATGCTGGCCGTTTTGTTAGACTTGGCACTGCAGTATTGGTGTTGTGGTAAAGAGATCGATCTCATCCTTGTCAGCAGACGCTGGAGGCTCATATAAAACTGCAGGGTCCACAGAAGTGCCCAGTTTGTGAATTCTGACAACAGACTTGTTGTTGCTACTCTGAAGATCCAGCTTAGGTCCAACTAGGCTACCACCTACTAGGAGAATGAGACTGGATCTGCCCAGAATCCAAGATCAGGCTGTTTATAATGAGTCTGTAATGGGGGGTGGGACTGGAGTGTATGTGTGTCTGAGGGGTTGTCAACCCGAATCCCAAGCTGTTTCATTGCCCTTGCGACAACGTCTTGTACCAGTGCATGCTCCCCAGCCTGGCTTGACCTGACCTGAACTTGTTGCAGTTACTACTAGCTTTCAGGCAGATTTGGGAATAGAGATGAGGGAAACTTATAGAGTTCACTTTACCATGAGTTCTGTGAAATTGTGTAAATGTTAGGGAACTTTGACGAACTCTGCGAAATGCAGAGTACATTTTGAGTACATTGTATTGGTGAAATGATCTTTTAATTGTCTTTGGGGGTTACAGAAGTGTCTGCCAACTATGCTGGACTGATTATTGTGGCCAAAAATGTAACGTTAGCTGTGAGGCAGAAGTGCTAACCAGTGCCTCCTGATAGCAGTGCCTTCAGTAACAAAAGATGTAGACTGAGCGATAACCACAAACAAAATACAATAATGACCACAAACTACCAATAAGTAAAAAAATAAATATACATATCGTTTCGCTCTTAGAGTGTCAGTCCACAAAGTGGAGACATACTCGTAGGACTGGTATGTTGGATTGTTTGAAGTTGTGGATCAATGCATCTGGAATGTCTTTTTTGTTTCCGACTTACCGTAGATCCTGGAATACAAGCCAACCCGGTATATTAGCCGATCCCCTTCTCTACCTACTAAATTACATGTATTTGCTGATGACCGGTATTTAAGCCGACCCCCTTCTCCAAGCAAAATTTTCTAAATTTCCTTAAAAGTGTCTCTTCGGGTATATTTATAATGTTTATCGACGAGAATTTGAGACTGCCGGCATTTTTGATGGAAACCAGGAAGTGATTGCGGAGAAGTTTGGTAAAATGGAACCTTTGTGTTGAAACTATATACGCAAATACGGTACATCGGCGGGTGGATTTCCGGAGACTTGTTATAAATTTGATTAACTTAAATACGCAATACAGTGGACCCTTGACTTACGAACTTAATTCGTTCGCAAAGGCTAACCCATAATGCGTTCCGAACCTCCCACTGCAACACTTACTTAACCTTTTCATAATAAAAAACACCAATAATTTTTCTAACGTACTAACCAAAAAGTTATAAAAAGTGCCTAGCCTACTTCGATTAGGCTAGGAGCATGGCGGCGCGCATCGTCGCAGCGGATCAAGGCTCTCCTTTTCAGTGCACTTTTTTGTGGTTTTTGTACTTTTTTTTTTGTCCTTGTTTGTGCACGATCGGTTCGGCGAACATCCGCTACACCATTCAGAACCTTATAGAGATCGGTGTCCAGAGCCAGACATCTGTTTTGAGTGTTTTTCATCACACGCACAACATCCCAGACAACATAGCGAGACCAGCGGGCTCTCCGTGGTTTGTTGTCGGGTCTAGGAGACGACACAGACGGAGGAGGGAAAGAAAGCAGAAGCGGGGCCGCAGATACGGCGTTATGCTAAGTCTAAATAACAACCATACAAGCCCCATACAGAACTTTTTTCTGCACTGAAGGAGCTGCTTTTAATCTCATAGTAGATGCGTATAGTGACAGTAAAAGGCATTCTATTCTAGAAACAATTTCATACTGTACTCACCATTTAATTTGACATCTTTGGGCTGCAGGAAGGGAGGAGGAGGAGATATTTCCACACAATGTCCATCTTCGTTTCGAAATTACATCCACAAACACATGTATCTGGGCTCCGACTGACGCTACTAACACTCTCGGTTGTTTGTTTACAATCGCGCAAGCGGATACACGTGACCGCATCCATTTCGTAACGCAAGATGTGGATCGTAAATCAAAATAAAAAATTTTATTTTAAACTTCCCGATAATTTATTATAAATTTTATTAATAAAATCAACAACTAAAACACTTTTTTGAATAAATTCTTTATTTAAAGTACCGGCATGCAAAGTTACTTCTTCATTTGAAAGATGGCTCTGTGGTTTCGTCATTATTTACTTCCGTATTCATTGGCAAAACCGGCATTGTGCTGGAAATATTGAATCTGAAATGATACTCGTTGTATAAACCGACCCCCAAACTCCAAGCCAAAAATCTAGGACGAAATTCTCGGCTTGTATTCCGGGATCTACGGTAGCTGTGCAGATGCTTCAGACTTTTTTCTTTCATTAACAGAATAGATATGCCTTGTAAATAGTAATAAATCTTTTGTTATTATCATTACATCAGAGGGTCTCATCCATTTAGCTGGCATACAAAATTAGGCATGCAGCCTGTTAGCAAGTTAGTTACTGCACAGGGGTCAGTGTTATGTATTTGGTTGTAATGTACCCCTCAAATGAAAATACTGCAAGTTTTTTTTTTTTTTAAATGCATGCCGGGTGCAGGTCAGATTTCAGGTAATGGCATCACGTTTGCAGAAAGCAAATTTGTCAGCAATGTAAAATTTGAGGTGGAGTATGCTTACAGTACTCGTGTGAAAGTTCTGTGTATGGATGGCTGCTATAGCTCTGTGAGGTCACGCGGGTCTCACAAAGCATCGTAGGGTGCTGGGGGAAAATGTTTATCTAAACTGGCCACACAATGAATGTTGTGACACACAGGTCCGAACATCACCAGACAGACACCAACACTTTATAAAACACACGTTTATTGAATAAAGTCCACACAACACACAGTGCTCCCGCACCAATCACACCCTCCTCACGGGCCATCTTCCCAATGTCCTTGGACTGCCTTTCCTTGGCTCCCAGGAGCTTCGTCCTGCTCCCGACTCTAGTTCCCTGATTGGAGTGAGGCGGCCCCTTTTATTCCCACCCGGATGTGGTCCAGGTACCTAATGACACTCTTCCGGCAGCACTTCCTGGTGTGACAGAAGGGGTGCCCTTGCACCTGTAAGCACTCTGGGTGTCGCTTGTAGGATCTTCCCCCAGGTGTGACGGAAGTGTCGATCTCCCGGGCTCCACGACGCTCTGGGAGCCCCCTGGCGGTGGCCACGGGCTCCATTGGGCTTGAGCCTCCTTGCTCTTTCCCCATGGTCCCCTCAACACCCTGGGCAGTTGCCCCCTCGTGGCTCGGGGGACGTAAAGACCACCTCCCAGTCCTTCCAGGCCTCCCGGCTGGGTATGACCCCCAGCCTCCTGTGACAGTGTCCAGTAAAATATTCACTGAATAAGGTCACTGGCAAACATATTTGCACCAGCTTTTAGTTTCATAAGAACTTTACTGCAATCCTGTTTTAAATTATACACATTTTTTTTTTCATTTTCTTAATTTTGTTTTCATATCCTGAATAGTTGTACTAAGATATTTCACTATTTTGTGATGAGCAGCTGCAGATTTACATTTTATTTTGTGGATTATTTTTAATTTTCTGCTATGGATTGTTTTCCAGCTACAGGTAGCTTCATTGTATTCTTCACAAGAGTAGTTCTTTATTTGAAAACCTCTCCTATGTAAATCATTCTGAACAGAGTAAAGAACTAGTACTTTTTGCTCAGAAATTTAGTACAAAATAATCAGCAATAAAATTAAATACTTACTTACTTTATATTGATATCATATACATACACTACTGAATTGCAAAAATGAATATTTTTTAAAATCAGCAGCTTTTTCATTTGGTACTGGACATACTTGGTAAATGTTTATTTCACATTTGGACTAGTGACCTGAGGGCTCCATTGTAAGACATTAAGGGAGATGTGTATGTGTGTGGGTTTTTTTTTTTTTAATTAAATAAAGCTTTGTTTTAAAAATCAAATGGCTAGAGCCAAAGTTCACATGCCATAACTGTGAAAAATAAGTAACTTCAAAAATGTTTTTCTTTGGTTGGCCTTTTTTAACTCTAGACTGTTAGTTATGTACACCAAATAAAACTGGCTTTTTATACGTATGTTTTGGTTCTGTGCACCAGTATCTGCTAAAATTTTCATTACATTCTAAGTGTATTCCTGAATCTGAGGTTAGAGGACTGTCCAAGACATAATTTATTTTAGTTAATACTCCTTTTGTTCAAGTCAGGTCCCTCAAAAATTCACACATCTATACCAGTCCCTCTCCTTTTAGCAAAGGGACTTAGAAACTGAAGTTCAGTCCAAACTGATCCACTTTTCATTTATGTATACTGTCAGCTGCTTTTAATAGGTGAATGCAAACCGCAAGGTAATTTTTGTGCCGCTTTTCTGAAAACGAAAGGCAAAAAAAGGAAAGTATTGTGTAGAAATTTTAACAATTTTTATAACTGTCATTACATTGCTTGAAATGTGTTTTGGTTTCATAAATTGAAAATATTTCTAGTTTTACATTTTACTAATAATCTTTACTTTATTTTAGAACTTCCTGAGGACTGCAGAGGTCGTTGGGAAACATTTGTTTTAGAGACTCTTACGGAGACAAATCAGAGAAACACTGTTGACTTGGTGAGATTTGTGAACATTAAAACTTTTATCACTATTCTTTATGGTGGTAATTGTAAAACATTTGATGCCTAATAATACTAATTTGTAAGCTGAATGTTAATTGACTTTTATAGTCTGCTACAGGTAAAGTAATTTCTGCAGGAATAGAACAAACTTTGAAGACTATTTCTTATGCCTCCCTACTAACTACAAACTGTTCTGGTCAACACTTCTGTCACTGTCACATAAAGCAAAGGACTCGGAACAGATCACTGGTGCAACACCTCAGCCTTTCACTGTCCTTGTCTGCTGTCTTGTCCATTGTTTGTGTTACCTCTTACATTAACATCCCTGTAGACACTAACCATTCGTCCATACCTAACTTTCTCAATGTCCATCTCACTAACACTAACTGCATCATGTCAGGCACCTTCTCCAGATCTTTAAGTGTATAATGAAGCTTCTTTCCCTTTCGCCAGATACTTTTCCTGCATTTGCCTGATAACAAAGCTCACACATGTTGTTGCCATGCCAGGCATAAAAACAAACTGTGTTTTCCTACCTGTCACCTTTTCCCAGATTGCCTCCTTTAGTTCTTTCTCACCAAACTTCATTGCCCGCTCAACAAGCTTCATCTCTCACAATTACCCACACTCCGTTAGATTACCCTTTTGTTTGTATACTGGAATGAGCACTCTTCTTTCCTAGTGATCAGAAATTCATTCTTCATACACAATCATGTTGCACACGTCTGTCAACCATTTAACTCCAGGACCTTCTCCTATTTTCAGGGCTTTCAGCACCATTCCAGTTGCTCTACCTGTCTCATCTCTTTCAGAATATTTGAAGCCTTTGATTTTTTTTACAACAAAAGTTATCCTGTTTGTTCTCCTCATTCAGAAACTCTATATTCTTTCAGGTATCCTTAATCTTATTGCAGTCAACAAAGATGTTCCTCCAGCATTTTCCAAGCAATACACACCTACTATATGCTACAATCCTGAATGCATTTCTCTTTCTTTCCTCAATGTGCAGCTCACCTGCAAACTCCCACCCCTTGGCTTCTTGAAGTATTGCAATTGCTTTTCAGCCATTTCACCGTGCTTCTTTATAGAATGCTTTGCCACCTTCTACCACTGTTCTCTGTCACTCCATATAACATCTATTGTTTTCCTCAATACCCATCTCTACCTCAGCATTTCACCATGGTTTCTTGTGTCACAGTAGTCCCTTTGTCCAAAGGCAAACATCTGTTGTTTTCAACTAGACATTCTTCATCGCTTCCCATTTGCCATTTTCTTCTAAATGTTCTAAAACATTCTTTACTTACAATCATCATTTTAGTCAATTTTCTTTTCACTGACTTTTCCGTCAACTGTTAGCCCCTCAGTCTCTATACATATCTATTCTTACAATTCTTGCCCCTGACTAAAAGATCTCCCACAACCACAAGATATTGTAATACACAAACATCTCCAAACCTTCACATTTTTCATTATGCCTTAATCATCTTTTCTTACCTGCATATAGTGTCATACTCCTTATACCATCAGATTCATATATCACCAACTTGTTTTCTTCCTTCTTAAACATGATGTTGTACACAGCCATTTCCATCACATCACCAAACTCTAGAATCATCTCACTATTACTCTTCATTATACACAAGATAAAGCCCGCATGAACTATTTCACAAACCTCAACATTGGCTTCAACAAGTCAATTCAAGTTGCCAATCATTAAAATCACCTCCCCTGAGGCATTCTTGATATCATCACCATCAACTAGTCCCAAAACTCATCTTTCACTTCATTTCTTCCGCCTACCTGTGGGGGAGTATTTAACTCAACCCATTTTTCTGTCCATTTTTTTGTAAAAATATATTGTCATCACTACTGCTCTCTCAGAATAACTTTCATTATTCCCACCAAGCATTCACCCACCTATATTTTTTCATTGCTTCTCCCTTATGTAGCATATATCTTATCTCACTGTGTTCAGCACTTCTACCACCACACCCAATTTTCCCATCATACCCACAGTATTCCAAATCACAGTCTTGACACTCTCTCCTCACACCTCTAACTCATCACTTCTGATTCATCTCCCTTTCCACTAAATTAGCCTCTCCACAGTGCCTCAGATCTAGGGCTTTTATAAATCAAATTTCTCCATCTGTGTTTTGGTTAGGGTCCCCTCCTCTCTCTCTGACAAGAACAAATGGGGGCAAGCAAGGGCTACTATGACTATATCCTGCTCAGGATTTGTAACTTTCATCTTTGCATCTCAAAATTAAGGAGTTATTGGAGCAGAAATGTTTGATGCCCTTCCTGGAACCAACATCCTTTAGACATATTTTGTGACATGCAAGAGGAACAAAGACCTTATTCTAATCCCAAGGTTGGAGGGGGAATATTGTATTAAAAAACATTTTAAATTTTAATTAGTTCTGGTCATTAGGCTCATCAAACTGAAAGAACTTATGACATAATTCAATGAGAATTTTAAGAACATTAAAGATAATATACTTTCTGTGATGGAAACTTTTTTTTTTGTTCTTTATTTCGCCTTATACAATTTCTTGTATTAGGAATTTGTTAGTTTTCACGTATCTCTTGGGGTCAGAGCGCAGGGTCAGCCATTGTACAGCACCCCTGGAGCAATTGAAGGTTAAGGGCCTTGCTCAAGGGCCCAGCAGAATAGGATCTCTTTTGGTAGTGACAGGGATTTGAACCGGCAACCTTCGGGAAACCAGCACAGATCCTTAGCCTCAGAGCCACCACTCCGCCCAAGATTTTGCAGGAGAGAAAAATAACTTGAAAGGGTAACATAATGGCAAACATAGGTGCTATGCATGTGAGACATGATGTCAATTGCACACAAACTGTAGAATTTTTATTTTCTAGCAATGCTAGAAAAATTAACACTTGTAAAACTGAGTTGAAAAATGAGTACTAGATGCATTAGAGTTAATACATTTCAGGTTGCTTATAAAGGACCAAAACTTGACCTGTTAGTTTAACTGGTAGCCTACAGTGACGGTGATGGCCTAATCATAATCTTACCAAAACAGCCACACAAACATGTTGTATATATTGTCACAAATACAGAGGTGGAAACTGTGGGACATGAATCATATATTTTAGCGTAACAACATTTGTTTGATAGTAACAAATCATACTTTGTAAAGTCTAACACCCCTATTCTTATTTTCCCTCTGTTATGTGCCACAAACAATTAAATAAAAAAACATACCCTGCAACTAGAGTATTCTTGTGCTTCCAACTGTCTCGCTGTTGTGTGGGCTCTCTCTCTGTCTGTGTGATCCTCCAAAGACCTGGTGCTATCTTCTGCATGGGGTTTCTATTTATTCTCTGAAAGTCTCCACCTGCATTCTTGAATCTTCCCCTTGCTTGTAGAATGTAGCAGAAATTTTGCTGAAACTCCATTGTGGAACAGGTTGCTGTTACTTAGGCATTATGCTGCCTCCACCTCTTCGTGGCAGTCTGTGTCTATTACAATATTTATTCAGGTCCTTAAAATAAACTGACTACAATTTTTTGCAATGGAAATATAGTGATCATGTTTAAACGTTACCCCATGGTTCCTGTTTCAGTGCTACCATATACAGAGGACATAACATTAGTAACTGGTCAGTGTAACTTTAGTGAACCAGGATTGAACATGAAAAGTAGTTTCATGAGTAAGTTCACAGATGGTAGTCAGCAATAGAGGATGAGGTTTTCTAAGTTTTAATGAAAGGATTAATATAAGGCAATTTGGGAAACTTTTAGATTTTGACTTTAGCAGTGAAGAAGATCTATACACCAGCAGCTTGCAAACACAGAGTGGAACTGCAAACTACCTTTTGTAAAATAACATTGAGCCTCCATGAGGAATTTTAGGAGTGTACCGACGACTAGAAATAATTTTTGAATTTTGAATTTGAATCTTGGTGGTGTTACAGTTTTAAGATGGCCAAAGAAAAAGAATAATTAAAAAAAATGGAATAGTAAAATTCGTCTATCCATTTTGTACATGGCCACAATGTATTGGTTTATTTCTGAATGTCAGTACCATTCTGTATTTCAGGTGAGCACACATAACTTGCATTCTTCCAGTGAGGATGATGATATTGAAAGCACTTTCACCAACGAATTGTCACTTCAGCAGGTATGAGGTTAATGATCATAAAGAATTTAATATTTTAAATTTTTGAGGTAAAATTTTTTTGTCTATATTTAATCTTTAATTTGTCCCATATCTTTGCTTTGTAAAAGAGAACTAAAAGCTTTAAAACTTAATTGAATATGCTCACCTTGAAGTGGAAAATATAACATGTAGCTAAGTTTATGATAAAGCAATTATCTGAAGGGAAGGATACTAGTTCTAGTCTCCAACTTGTCTGGATTTGCATGCCAGCAACAATAAAACATAATGGACTTATGGAGCCAGCTGGAAACAGTCAGTGACAGGAAATACAAAATAATCTTGTGTGGATAGGTAAATAATTGCAGGTAGAGTCCCAAAAGTGTTGGGGTGCCAGTGGGTTGCCCCTTTTAATTCTGAAATAAGACAACTCAAAATCAGTTTTCGAGGGCACAGAATACAAAGAAAAATAAGCAGCCTTTCTGGCTCCATGAAAAGGTTTGGCTCTTGAGAGCAGGTTTGTCATTGGAAGCTCAGTCCTTTCACCATGTACAGGTCCAAATGAGATGACAACCTCAGTCAGCACTGGACCTCTATAGACCTACTGCTGGAAGGGGTGGGGTTATTTTTCCTCAAGGGGCATCTTCTCACTGCTGGAGAAGAGGAAAAAAAATATGAAGTGGTTAGCAACAGCGCCCTCTCTCATCTCAATGGGGTCATGCATAACTCTGATGAGCTAGGAAGGTGTTCCTCTGATATGCATGTGTGGTACTACAGACATCTGTAACCGTTTTGCAAAAAAAACAAAAACAATGTGATATAACAAAAGTGATTTTTCAAAATTTCCATATGCCCAAAATGTGAGAACAAAGCGTAAAAATTGTGTCTTCACTTCCCTACCCCAACAATAATCCTGACACTTTAAAGCTATTGTAATTGCATTTAGAACATAGATTGTGAACGTATTGTCATCTTAATTCCGTCAACATGCATTGTAACAAGGTGCAATCCAACAAGATTAATAAACAAATGTATTTTTGTGAAAGCTGTCTGTTTGGGACAGTGCTGCTGGAATAGTCAATAGCTCCATGAATTGTAAAAATTACTCATAAAAATAAATAAATAAATGGATGGATGAATGGAAAAAGGGCTTCAGAAGGGCATGCTTAACACTAGAATTACAAGGACCTACGAAAAAACTTGTAATCCCGGCCCACCTTAAATCCGTTCGCACCTCTCTGTCAGCGTCTTTTCTGTTGTAAATGTGTCAATCAGCACAAACAGCAAGCAGCCTAGGTATCCCATCCCCCCGCACACCGCTGTAGTTTAATTCACAAAGAAGGTTCTTAGTGTTTATCTTGAAGTGAAGTGCTTGGACTTGTAAAGGATAAATAATACATCATCATTTGGAATACATACATTTCATGTGTGTTCTGTGTCTACAACAATCTATAAATCTTTTAAAACAGAAACATTTTTTATGTTTTAGTAATAATTGACAAAATGTAGACATGAAGTGTATAATGTGTGAAGCCTGAAGTCCAAATATCAAATAAACACTTTCACAAAAGGTACAAGTATAACAAAACAAGTGCACTTTTATTCAAGAATATCACTGAAAAAAAGAAATCAGGTTATGGACAGCTTACATGGTGTAATGGTAAGAACTGCTGACTTCCAATCAAGAGGTTTTGGGTTCGATATCAGCTGCTTCCCAAATTTACCATTTGGAGTAGTGAGCTGGTGTTATTGTTAATATTATACATAAAATCCTATTTTTTTTTTTGTCTGTAACAGCCAGTGTAAATTTATAGTACTTGTCAATGTCAGCATTTTTATGCACTTACAAGTATAATGTTTCATAATTACCTTGGTAGATTTATTTTACAAAAATTGTTGAAGAGATTAAAAGTTTATTTCCAATGTATTGCTTTTTACAAGTTAAGTTTACTGTTCATTTTCACTTTCATTAATTTCAGGCATTTTCAGACTACCAGATTCAGCAAATGACAGCTAGCTTTGTTGACCAATTTGGATTTAATGATGAAGAATTTGCTGAACAAGACGACAGTATAAAGTGAGAATGTGATAATAAATATTTACTGTAAATCAGTTATTTGCATGTGTTTTATGTAATTATTACATTTCAAAATAATAGGAGAATAATGCTGCTACTATATTAATTTTATGTAATTTTCCTATTGTTATATTTTTCCCTGGACCTGTTGTTTTTCTTCCACCCAAAACACGTGCCAGATTGATGAACTGGTGATTCTAAAATTATCTTATGCAGGTGTGTGCAGGAATGGCCCCTGGAATGACCAGGCACCCAGTCCAAGATTGGCTTCAGCATTGTGTCCTATCCAGGCTCTGGCCCCCATGACTCTGTACTAAATTTAGCATCTTTAAAAATGTTATTTTATAATTAAAAGACTAATATGTAGTAGTGCAAAGATAAATCAACTGTAAAGTTTTTCAATTTTTGTCCTTATTTTATTTTAGGATATTTTAAACATTGGCTTGTAATGTCAAAACTTTTACGTTTCTCACATTTACCACTTTATAATAAATTATATGAAGTTAGAAATCTAGGATATGTCCGATATTCTCTATAATCCTAGACTATAAGATTATGTGAAAATTGAGTGTCATTAACTTTAACTTTTTTTTTTAGTGCCACATTTGACAGGATTGCTGAAATAAATTTTACACTGGAGGCTGATGATGATAGTGTAAGTACTATACAAAAGAGAAGATAAAACTTTTAATAAATCATTTCTGGAAGGAATAAGTGCAGGTCTGTGTATGAATTTGTATGTATTTAGCATTAAATATTTTTAAACCTTAGCCTTTTAGAAGAGTTTATATCATACAGAGTCTTACTAGAGCTTGTGTATGTTAATATCTATTATTGATTATATCTCCTAGAAATATGTGTAATTTAATAAATATGAATTAGACACTGCATCAGAAGTCCCGACTGGGTCCAATTATTAGATTGGTTGTTGCATGTGTATATTATGCATGTCCTACTTGTGTCTGTGTATGGTCTTTTTGAGTACTCTCATTTTCCACCCATATTCAAAGACTAAAAAGCTAAACAGATCCAGTGTGTGGAAGTGGGGGGAATTATGGGGGTGGGTGTTAATGCATTCTGCTTTGTGCCCTTTGGTCCTATGCATTCTGCCAACTCTAAAGCTGGATTGAATAGTTTGAGGATCGTTGTTAATAGTAAAATGATCTAACTGACTTTTTAGCTTTATGTCATTGGCCTTCTAGTTTGTCATAGAAACTTTAATGAAATAACTAGTGATGTATTTTAGTCAAAGTATATTGTTAATATTTTTATGCACTTTTAAAATATTGCTAAATAAAATAGTAATATATCTGGAAGTTTAGTAACTATTTTAATAATTTTGTATTTTAACTTTTAATTATAGATCCAAAAGGTTTACTGGTTTGTTTTTTTAAATTTATAGCCAAATGGAGGCATATTTGAAGCATGTTATAAAGAACGAATTCAACAATTTGATGATAAAGAAGATGAAGAAGATATATGGGAAGAGAAAGAAATAAACTATGCAACGCAAGTCAAATCAAGAACAAGGTAAGTACTGATATAAAGTGATCACAGTCTTTCTGCCTTTACATATGCAATATTTGTTTAGATTAATTTTTCTTGCAAGTCACTTAAAGTATTTGCAGAACATAACATAATAATTGTGCAAGTATTATTCTGCAAGTGCTTGTCATTAAAGTAAACCTTATTTTGAAAGAGATTGCCTTGCCACATGTAGAAATCTGGAGAAAGCACATCCAGCGTAAGAAGTGATTAGACACAATACAAAGAACATTCAAAAATTTTCTTTTGTTAAGTGGCCAAAGTATGAGGATACAGGCAGGCAGATAAAAAATCAATATCTCAGATCGGTTTGTATTAATGATATATGCCAAAAGTTTTAAATTAATGACGACAGCCTCAACGATAAAACAAATACTCACAATCAAGTGTTCTTTTATGATCACCAAAATTGTATCTTCCTAAAAAAAGAAGTAAATGAAAATGAGTCTGTTAGTTTCAAAGAAAAACTATAACTATATTTTAAATACTTCTTTTTAACTAAAATAAAAGCTCAGGAAAATTTGGCAGGTCTAAATAAGAACAAGTATTTACTCTGCCAACTATACACACCAGCCAGTCTCCAAGAACTATCAGCCAATATAAAACAATTTTTGTTTTTGTTTAGATGACTCTTTACAGACAGTGACTTGGCTAACTATAAATCAGTTATCCAAAACAATTATACAATTTTGTAAAAAAAAAAAAAAAAGGGTTTTTGTTTATCCCAGGTATTTAACTAATAAGAGTATCTATCTAATAAGAAAA
The DNA here is from genome assembly GCA_026402145.1 of Polypterus bichir lapradei. Classification (NCBI taxonomy): domain Eukaryota; kingdom Metazoa; phylum Chordata; class Cladistia; order Polypteriformes; family Polypteridae; genus Polypterus; species Polypterus bichir. Next base: position 26,578,116 of record JANRMT010062792.1, on the reverse strand, counting down.
AAATAAAATGAAATTAAGCAGTATCTCAGCTAAACCAAATTTTAGTGCTGTCAGTAGTAGTAGCTCTTGCAGTACTTTGCATTTTAATTCTACATTTCCTTAGCTTTCAAACATGTGCTCCTAGACCAGCAAATCCTGTTTATATTATTCCAAATAAAAATAAATCCAGAGTGCATTTTCACACAATTTGATCAAATGTGCCATCTGCTGCAAGACACTGATTCCTTACTGGTGAACCTGCAGTATTCCGTATACTGAACCACTGAACTACTGCTGTAGTTTCAAGCGTCATGTGGTGCACATGAACACATAATCAACTAGCACTTAGGTAAGCTCCGTTCAGCTAACCACTGCATATGTTTTTTTTTTTTATTGTTGCAGCTCTTAGTGTTTAATCTTCTTGTCCATCAGCTTCTGACTCTTATAATAGTTCCTGACCTGTGGGTTTTGTTTGCCTGGCTTTTTTTGTGTTCATTTTTTTCTGACATCAGAATATTCCTGACCTAATTTCAACATGTCCATCAATTGGATTCACAAAACAAATATATATAATTCTACAAATCTCTGCCATTGATTGTGCATCAAGGAAAAGTCCCATTATCCTCATAACATCTGAATTTAAACTGACAGGAAAAAGGCAAGCTTTTGAAAAATGAAGTTTAAAAAAAGGATCCTGCTGGCATTTATTTCAGTTACAGCACTAAAACTGTTTTTTTCACGTCTTCATTTTTCAAATAACGCTATCTTCAGCTGTCCGTTTTATACTGAAAGTATATATTTTTCCAGATGAAACGAGACATAACTAAATGAAATACTACTCTTAAACAATGTATTTGGTAATATTTGGTTGAAATTTTAAGAAATTATTTTTCTTTCTCATGATCACCAAACCTAAGACTATAATCAAAATAATCTGTAACAATTGTATAGTACTTAGTAAGGTAATTAATTATAGTATAGCTTCATCAAAATGTTTATCCAGTTTAGTGCTTCTACATAGCTAAGTTGTATGGCTCATAAATATATTATATTGTGAGAACATACGCCACCAGATTCTGGTGAGTTCATTATTGTGTGATCATTCCTTTGTAGTCTATATGGTGTATAATTGCTGAAAATCAGAATATATATTCAAACCACAATCTAAGATAGGGAGATACGGACAGAAAACAGAAAATATATTGATTTTGAAAACCGTAATCAGTTTTGCATGAACATGCCTATGACTTTGAGATGTAGAGCATGTTACATTTAACAACTGCAGCCCTTGAGGATGTCAGATTACACAAATAAGAATTGCAGGAAATGGCATATTACACAACTCCTTCATGACTTCTTTTTTATCATTTTATCAAATCACCTTTGACATGCATCTAACTTGAAAAGTACCAACTAACCAAGAATAATTCTAAAAATATGCTAGAAAAAAAACAGTTATCTGGACATTTTAAGTTGATCACACTGAACATCAGAAAAAAAGGTTGCATGATCTTACTGTGCACTGGCATGGACCTTGAGCCTCTTTGGTACTATCACCACGCTTTGATTGTCTTGATGTTCTGATTTTGTGCCATAGTAAATATTTCTTAAATTATCTTAATTGATATGTTAGTTCAAGATTCTTATTGGAACACATTGCATATACACACACCTGGACCAACAAGACTGGTCATTATATGATTCTGGGTCAGTTGCTTTTTTTTTTTGTTATTCATAGTTACGTACAAAAGAGGGAATTCTAAGAACATTTTGGGTGTGCAACCTAGGATGACTTCTGTAGACCCTCTCAGGACTTTAAGTAGAGCACATTTATTACGAGTCTTCAGAGTATTTGTTAATTGGCTTTCCATGATAAAGGATGCAGTTAAAAGATGGATCACGTGAGGTGCAGTATCATACAGCAGTGTTTGCATTTTACGATTGTTTCTGAATTTGCGTCATGTAACCTTTTTCCAAGTGAGGTATAAAGGGACAGAAAACACTCTGTATAGAACTGTTCTTGTAGTACCATGAAAAGAGAATATGGCCTGTGTATACATACATTGTGTCCCAGAGACTATAGGTTGTTAGGTTCTCAATGAATTAATCTAATTCTCTGGAGAAATACGGTCAAATTGTTTTAAGGATCTCTTAGTATTTACTGTATTCAGTAATGCAAAAATTAGCCTTAGTGGAGGAAAGTTCCATTCATTTTTTTGAGAATTCTGCCTGCTTCAGGTAGATAACATAAAATGTGCTTAAGGAGTGTTTTGAGATTATAACTGAAACAATGGTTTTATATCTTGTTTAGTTAAAGATGTATGTACATGGAACTAATAACACTTGTGCATCAATTGAACTGTTATAAATATGTAATTGTTTGCCTTAAAATGTATTACAGTACTTGTTTTTATTTCTTTTTATTAAGAGGAACCTTGGGTTTGAAAGACCAAGCAAGTAGCATTGCACTAATGAAAAGCATATTTATTGTTTTTAATAGGTTTGGCATTTCTCGTACCTCAGAAAGCTCCTCAAAAAGTGACTTGGAGAACGGTGACCAAGACGGTAGTATTGGTTCAGAAGATGATGAACCCGAGTCAAAGCCAGAAGTAGAAGCTGAAAAACAAAATAGTGGAAAAAAAGAGTTTCAAGAGGACAGTCCACAATCACCAGAACGTAAGAACTAAATAGCAAAAAATAGATTAATATAAATTAAGTCAACATTTCTTCATTGAGTACTTAAAGAGTAAAGCTGAACTGTGAATACAATTGGAATAAGGGTTGTGATCCTATCATTATGACTTAGGAAGTGTTTTTCACTTTTTATTCTTTGGATAAATATTTTCTGTTATTTAAAACAAGTTTTTGAAGGTTATTTACCCAAGAGAACCTAGTGGTATCATTATTTTAATGTCTATCTGTTATCTTTCAATTATTTCTGTTATATTTTTGTATTCGCTGCAGCAACATCTTGTTTTCGATATGCACTGTCATTTTAAGGTCTCATTGCTAAGACACAACACCCTGTTGCTGGGGAAGTGCTGTTCCCGGAAGCCACATATTTCAACGTCACTAGCATGATGCTTTAAAAGGCTGTGTATTTTGTTATGTCCAATATTGCTTTCACTATCAAAAGACTTCCGGTTTATCTCTCAGTCTTTTGTGCTTTTGGTAAAACAATTTTTGCTTTTAGATTTTAACTTTTGAGTTAGTGTTTTCACAACAAAGAAAAAAAAATGTTTTGACTTCCCAGGTTTTACTCCTTGCTTATACTTTGGTGTGTGGGTATCTCTTTGTCTCAACATGATTGGCACCAGCCACTGGGATGCATTTCTTACATGACATGGCAAAGTCATAGGTCTATTTAAAATATGATTGATCCCAAAATGAACCATGTTTTTTTTGCAAACTTATACAAACACAAAAAGAAGTGGGGGAAATAAAAGAATAGTCATGCGGTTTGTAAACAGGTTAAAGATCTCCCAGCCTCAACAAATGGTTACTGAGCTTAACAGGATACAGGAGCAAGTTATTGGGCCAAGAGATGTTACAGTACAGCCATTACTTATACTGCAAAAGAGTCACAAATACCCTATCCCGCTGATTTTCATATTCCTCTGACAGGGCTAAAGTGCCATATATTATAACTTTTTTAGATTATAAGAATGTAGAATGAAAGACATAAAATGGGCATTCTTGAGGTATAATACAACCCCCCTAGCTGTTATTCTGTAGTGGTCTTTAAGGATTTTAAAAAGAGGCAGCGGTCAATTGAAATTTAAGCAGGGAACTGAACATCAGTGAATATCTCAGAGCTTTCCAAGCAGTTAGTGGCTGGTGTTTAATGGGAGGAGCACATCCTTATATCAGTGTTTAAAAAGGGTCTTTTGTCCAAATAAAAGATGAGTTAGCTAGTCATAGTGTGAGAAATACATTGAAGACATCATTAACTTGGCAAAACAATAAAGAAGTAGAAAGAAATTGGAAAGGGACACTTACTGCTGAAGCAATTAAAGATATAAAAAAAATATGTTAGTGAATGGTGCTAGGAAGAAGTAGCCCCCAATCTACCCTGACCCTTGGGAAAGAATATCGGAGAAGAGTGTCTGAGTGCTTATGATTTTTTTTTATCCAGAATACAGATCATACTGTGACAAACTGTCAGAAAATACCAAAGTCGCAGGGAAACAGGTTATGTCAGGGTTAGTAGGGTGGACCGTTTGAAGACTCCTTGGTGGTAAGGCCCTTAATCTGCAATTGCTCCATCCTGGGTATGACGTTAATCTGCACTTAACCCTGCAAGGAGGTTCCAATTTACAGGGAAAACTTGGGGGTTGGCGGCAGGACTAGCACTCCAGCCACCTTAAAAAACCTAACTGTTTAAGTATGGTGCTGAGTTGTTATCCAGTGCATTCGGGTCACAATCCAGGTGGTTTGGTGTGCGGTAGGTTTAAAATATATAAATGTATTTCATTAACATCAGCTTTAAATGGTGATATAGCCATCACACAATTACCTATTTTTTAAGTAATCAAGTACCGACATTCATAGATATCTATTGTACAGTTTTCCATGCAGAGGCTTAGAAGTGCCATGACAAAAAAATAAGAACACTAACCAAATCATAATATTATGAATTGTTACATCAAACATCCTGTTCATGCTGTGCAATTGTTGTGGTTGTTTTGTAATGTGAATGTGTCAGAATGGAACCCATCAGAATCTTTGTACTTGATCTTCTTACTTTTCATTTTTAGGATAACATAAAATTATAATGATATAACTTTGGTTTCTGAGTAGAATATTTAAAAAATACTAAGAACACTTTTAGAACGTTAAAAAAAGTGAGACAGCAACATCTCTTTTATAAACCGAGAATGTTTATAACTGTTTAAACTAAAGTCCAAATTTATTGACATAGTGACAAACTAAAAGTGTTGTGTAAGCCAGCAGATGAGCTCTTTGTTGCATCTAAATATATAAGACTACCAGTATATTGTGTTGAAACCTGACTAAACAATAAGGATGCTTAAGCAAGCTATAGCCTAAATCAGTAATGTAATTTAGAACTTAGTCACATTAAATGTATATAGCATACAGTAATCCCTCCTCGATCGCGGGGGTTGCGTTCCAGACCCCCCCGCGATAGGTGAAAATCCGCGAAGTAGAAACCATATGTTTGTATGGTTATTTTTATATATTTTAAGCCCTTATAAACTCTCCCGCACTGTTTATAAATATTTCCCGCAGAGTTATACAGCATAATCCCTTTGTATTCTCTTAGATATTAGGTAAGATTCATTGAAATTATGTATATAAACACACACTGTTTATATACAGTAAAACCTAAATATTATTTTAAAGATATTGAGTGTCTCCGATATCACATATGTTACAGCCATTACGATAGACAGGCCACCAGCAATAAATACGTACATTGCAAGAAAAATAGTATACAGTAAATGTGTGTACAGTGACACTAAACGTACGTACATGTACTAAGCACTGTAAGAAGAAAATTAATTATGGTTACTCACCAACAATGACACGATGACTTGTCCGATAACAATGAGTTTAATTTTACTGCACAACAAAGGAGAGCGTTACAGCCCTTGTAAAGGAGCCACTTCAGGCGATTGTGTAGCACTGCCGTTGTTCTTCTTCTGGCAGTCTTCAATCCAAATCCCTAAAGCAGATTCCATCCAGACTACTGCCTTATTACATCCACTTACAACTCGTTTTGCACCCTGGTTAAAAGGACGCTGCAGCCGTAGATCTTATATTCCTTTCCTACTTTTTAAATAAAAAGAATCGTAGCCTTCAACAAATCCAAAACGTTTACCTTTTCGGCAATCGTTAACATCTTCTTCTTGCGCTTGGGCACGGCACCTGAAGCAGTAGCAGATTGTTTTGGAGCCATAATGAAGGGCTTGACTATGCAAAAAGATAAACACTAAAGAGCACAACTCTTTACACAGCGAAGCACGATGCTGAATGAGCGAGATGAGACTTCCTGGTTAACACTGCATTCAGCACGCAGGAGCTCAACTGCGTGCTCTGATTGGTTAGCTTCTCAGTCAGGAGAACTTAACTGCGTGCTCTGATTGGTTAGCTTCTCAGCCATCCGCCAATAGCGTCCCTTGTATGAAATCAACTGGGCAAACCAACTGAGGAAGCATATACAGGAAGTAAAAAGACACATTGTCCGCAGAACCCGCGAAGCAGCGAAAAATCCGCGTTATATATTTAGTTATGCTTTCATATAAAATCCGCGATAGAGTGAAGCCGCGAAAGTCGAAGCGCGATATAGCGAGGGATTACTGTATACAGAATTACTGTCAGATGTATTCACACATAAAGAAATAAAGAGCAGCTATCTCAAACAAAAATAGAAACAATACGTTTTTGGGTATAAACAATTTAACCCATTTTGATACTAGTTGTTAATATAACATTACCATAATTTGAAACGCACTCTTCATGTAAAATTAGGGTGTTGATAATTCAGGTGCTTACCCAGGTGTGACATGTTTCCTTCTTTAGATTATATTGTTCCGAGTCATTGTCTTCAGAACCAGCGATGTCATCCTGAGCGTTTGCCTTAAAAGCAAAGCATTTCCAGACATGACTTCTGCTCACAGATCACAGAACTGTAGGAACCGTGATAGTCCAGACTAATACTTCTATTTGCTTATTATATTCTGTTTATTTAATATTTTACATAACCTACAAAGTGAAATTGGTACTGCTAGAGACTGGTGGCATGGTGTGTGTTGGTCAAGCGTGAAAGTAAGTTACATTATACTCTGCACAACTGAGAATAAATCTAAAGTGAACTAAAAATCACGATCCTTCAAAAAAAAAGATTATCTCTAGAACAATCTAGTTTTTGCCATTCTACTTTAGACTCCTTCTGAGAGTTTAAAACAGGTTCAAAGATTTGTTGGGTTCACAAATTATTAATTGCTGGTTTATTAACAATTTCAGTAAGATTATTTGACCCATTACATTATTAACCTGCGAAAGCCAGAAAAAAGTTTATTTAGATTAAGGAAGCTCAAGAGTAATTTGGTGAATTAAAGCAGTTATTTACCTCAGCACCCGGAATTCATCACCCTGAAAGCTTCAAACACTTCATTCTGGAAGTGGTCTCATCCAGCATTAGGCTGGGGGGTGATATGAATTAGGAAATGTGCTTTCTTTTTACGTTAACTTAATTTTACTGTGCAAAATTACATTGTAGAGAATCATGAATTATTGGCTATTAAATTAGCACTAGACGAATGAAAGCAATGGTGCAAGAGAATACAGTTCCTTTTTATAATCTGTACTGACCATGATAACTTAATGTATTTAATGTATTTAAAGTTAGCTAGTTCAATGCTAAACCAGGCCAATGGGCATTATTCTTCAGCCATTTTGTTTTGTAATTTTGTATAGATCAGGTAGTAAGAATGGGAAAAATTGATGTTTTCTCCCATAATTTTGAGCCAGGTGTACTGGAGGATCCATCAGAAAGTATCGTGTCAAGTCAAGTTGGGGAGTATGCACTGGTACAGTGTGTTGCTGCACCCTCTACACAACAAAACAACTCGGGATCCCGTTTTGCAACTCTCCAGGCAGACGCGCGCTCCAGTCCCACCCTCCAGAAATGACCCTCTATCTGCTGCAGCCAGGTGTTACGCGGGCGACCCCTTGGCCTGGTCCAGCCACTTGGGTCCCCAACAATGAGGATCTTATGAGCCGGATCACCCTCTGGGAAACGCACCACATGGCCATAGTGCTGTAACTGACACTCCCTCACAGTGCAGGTAATGTGCCTCATTTGGGACTCCATGAGCAACCGCTCATTCGACACAAAGTCAAAGAAACGGTACCCAAGCATTTTCCGGAGAGACACAAATCAGAAAATATACTGCAGGCATTTTAAGGTCTCATTGCTAAGATGCGATGCTGTGTTCTTGGGTGTGTAGTTCCTGGAGGTTATGCATTTCGACCATGACAGTGTGTTCAATGGCATCCATGGTTACTTTTTGCTTTCAAAAGATTCTCGGTTCATTTGTCAATCTATTTGCGCTTTTGGTAAAAAAACATTTTTTACTTCAGATCTTGACTTTGGGTTAATGTTTTCATAATAACAGTACTTTTGGTTCATGCTTATCTCCTGTTCTTAACATGTGTACCAGAAGATTACCATTCGTTTAATAAGTGGCATAAAACCTATAATGATTGTATGAAATGTAAATCAGTCGTTACTAACACTGAAAACAATGCAGACTTTTTCACTTCTTCACATATGGGATGCGTTTCACTGATGCCAGTCCAGAAAGGCATCAAAAAGCTGAACTTATTTTCTTCTCGGAACAGCAAAGCAGGTAGTTTTGGTTCATACAGACATAAAAAAACACTCTAAAGGATAAAATAGTTCAAAAAGATAAAAAGTAATAAAAGATAAACTTACTATTGGACTTCTGAAGGTAACTTGAAGACTGACCCTTTTCTCTCAGCTTGTCTTCTGACTTCTCCCTTTAACTTAATGCTTTTGAAGCCAGCAGATGAGTCCTTTGTAAGGAAGATACATTAAAGACTTTAGACCTCATGGCACTGTTTAGCTGTACCCAGCCCCAAATAATACATGAGTATGAGGGGAAGAGTTTAAATACAAGAGGAAGAGTTCAGTGAAAGGGGTAAAGAAATAACCTATAGAACTGCCTCTCCCTTTTACATGGGATGGCTGGTCTGTTAACCTACAGTACCACAAAAGCACTCCCATCTAACTTTCAGCTAATTCTGTTCTCCCCACTCTGGCTTGCTAATCCAAGCTCATGCTGCCTTCAGATGATGTGAGAGTTTTCAGATTTTCCACTTGTGAGGTTTCACCTTCCCACTTTGTTGAGTTCAGCAGAATTTCCAATCAAATGTTTGGGAGAAATGTGAGAGAGCATTTGATTTGCTAGCTGTTCCCCACAAAAAGCACATAAAAGAGAAACTTAAATTTTTACAGTAAAATAAAGAGCTAATTAAATAAGCATATTAAAAATGTATCACATCATTACACGTACTATTTGATAAGAAAAAAAGTCTAATTCAAGTAATGTTTCCTGTTAATCATAAGTGGTGGCACTACCTGGGGGTCACCCATCGCCTCAGTGCAGTGCTTTGTACTGTCAGCCACAGCCAATATGGAATTTCAAGATGTTAGAGGTCAGCTAGCACAAAGAAAATAAACAGTAAATTGTGCCACTGAGCCATAAGTGTTTAACATGACAGGAAAAACAAACCATATGTCTTGAACCCCAACAATCACTAGCACATAGCCTAAAAGGAAACTAAGCAATTCTCTGTGAAATAGCACACAAAGAGTTGTTTTCCCCTTATAGTGCTACTAAGTTAACTATAACTTGCTTCTTAGTACAAATAAACATTTTCATAACCAGAAGGCACAACCAGCACAAAGAACACAAACAACAAAAGGAAAACAGTAAGCTAAAAGACAGGCACTTAATATCATGATATGCGAGAAGGTAGACAAAACAAGCTTCCAGGGCAGAGTAAAAAAGCAAACCAACCCCAACAAGTATAAATCACCGGTGAGAAATGAGTGCTGTAATATGTTCCTCCTTGTTCTTTATTTTAATAAACATACATGCATCCATTGTTTATATTTGATGTAACCAGTGTTCTGGTAACGCATCCAAAGTGTTGTGTAAAGTGTTAATCATTCTGCATCTGTGGTTGAGTGAGATACTACATGAATGCAAAATAATTGTTTGTTTGTTTTTAATTATTATTATCGTTATATATCGTCGTTATCTGAAGTGGGAGTTTCTGTAACTTTAAATCCCAACCACCACCCCAAAGATGCGCCATCTTTTTCTGGTTCAGATTCAGGGACTGAAGCAGAGATGGCAACTCCAGCCTGGGGACAAACCAATGGGGACCTTTTGCAACCACTTCATCTGTACAGATGCCCTTTCCAATTTCCCAAATAGACCTGTCCCTTCCCTGTATGCCTCTATCTGGTTCCCAGCACAAACATTATAATCTTAGTTAAAATAAAAGAATTGTCTAAACTTAAATATGACTGTTTTTTAGATGCCACTAGGACAGCAACATTTGAGGATACAGTGAACTCTAAGCCCCCACCAGCTTCTGTTGCTGTGGACATTGGCTCTAGTGTTTGGGATAAAACCACTGGCTCTCGTGATAAAGCAGAAACTGAAGAGAAAGGATGGGCAAAATTCACAGACTTTCAAGCTTTCTGCTGGTAAGTGTAGACCTATATGCACTGGAACAATAATAATAATAATAATAAACAGAAAGGCCTCACTTGATTCTTGAAGGTTGAGAGATTGACAATATTAGTGATATACTTTATATTTACAATTCCAGGACACATTAAAAATATTTCTTTATAACTATAAAATTTTCAAATTTTTACCTTTTGCAATTCAGCATTTTACAATATTACAGTGTAATAGTGTATGAAGAAAGACAAAGACAGTACTCCTTTATTGTAGGTTTTTATTGTAAATGCTGTTTTTGTAGCTCAGAATCTGTTCCCAGATGTAGCTCACCGGTTGACACCGACAGTAATGATTCTAATGGACATTCCAAGCAAAACCAAGAAAAAAATTGTGAGTATGCCAGCTGTACTTTATTAATTATATATTGAAAATGTATATATGTACTTGGGTTTGTAAATTTAAACTTAATTTTAACCAGAAGTAACAGAGATTAAGGGGTTTCTGATAAAGAAATATCAAAATAGATAAAAGTCAAAAATAAAGCTAACTGCAGTATTGCATGGAAAGGACAGCAAATGTGGTGGGGCACATATGTCAAGAAAGTTCACTAAGCAAGAGTTTTCTTTTCTGCTACAAATTAGATACACAGTGTCATTTTTATGAAAATGTTCTCAGAGATAGAATATTACAAATAAATTACATATTGTAAGCAGCAGATTAAAGCAGTTAAAAGTGTGTAAAACGTTTATCAAGACTTCAGAATGACTTGAGGTAACATGCAGTCATGAAAGCATTTCAGAAGCACATTTTTAATATGGGGCAGCACTTTAATAAAGCAGACACTTTTTACCTGCACTTGCACTGCCTTCTATTACCCTGCATTTCATGAGATATCAGACTATACTCATTTTAATGAAAGACCTATATATGGAAGATGGCATATTAAAACCTCAAAATAGCCCAAAGAATGAAGCTGAAAAAGAATAACTACTTTTTTGTAGTAAAAAGGCCACAGGTTTATAGATTTCTGCAAGTTTTCATTATGACACTATACTAAACTATTACTATTGCTATACTATACTATTACTATACTATACTCCTAAGGGAAAAGAAAGAAAGCATTGGGGGGTATGTAAAATTCTGTTTTATGCTAATGTTTCAAACTTAAGCTAACAACAAGATTTTTTTCCTATCTTTTTAATTATTTTGATTTCTATTTTACCAGTTGGGTGAGCCACTAGAGGTCGCAGTACACTCTCAATTAATAAGCACAGGGACACAAGTATTTTAACATCATGTATTAGCATTCATTAGTAGGTTTGTGGAGTCAGTATTAAAAAAACATTGTCTCCAACTCTGACTCCTGAAATTGAAATTTAAGCCAATACAGTAATCCCTCCTCGATCGCAGGGGTTGCGTTCCAGAACCCCCCGCAATAGGTGAAAATCCGCGAAGTAGAAACCATATGTTTGTATGGTTATTTTTATATATTTTAAGCCCTTATAAACTCTCCCACACTGTTTATAAATATTCCCCGCACAGTTATACAGCATAAACCCTTTGTATTCTCTTAGCTATTAGGTAAGATTCATTGAAATTATGTATGTAAACACACTGTTTATATACAGTAAAACCTAAATATTATTTTAAAGATATTGAGCGTCTCCAATATCACATATGTTACAGACATTACGATAGACAGGCCACCAGCAATAAATACGTACAATGCAAGAAAAATTGTACACAGTAAATGTGTGTATAGTGACACCAAACATACGTACATGTACTAAGTACTGTAAGTAGAAAATTAATTATGGTTACTCACCAACAATGACACGATGACTTGTCCGATAACAATGAGTTTAGTTTTACTGCACAACAAAGGAGAGCGTTACAGCTCTTCTAAATGAGCCTCTTCAGGCGACTGTGTAGCACCACCATTGTTCTTCCGGCAGACTTCAATCCAAATCCCTAAAGCAGATTTCATCCAGACTACTGCCTTATTACATCCACTTACAACTCGTTTTGTACCCTGGTTAAAAGGACCCTGCGGCCGTAGATTTTATATTCTTTTCCTACTTTTTAAATAAAAAGAATCATAGCCTCATTGATGCTGTAATGGCGTCCTACAGCGGTGTAGCTTTTCCCTTCCTTCAACATATCCAAAAATTTTAACTTTTCAGCAATCGTTAACATCTTCCGTTGGCACTTGGGCACGGCCCCTGAAGCAGTAGCAGGAGCAGATCGTTTTGGAGCCATAATGAAGGGCTTGACTATGCATAAAGATAAACACAAAAGAGCACAAAAGTTAACTCTTTACACAGCGAAACACGTTGATGCTGAATGAGCGAGATGAGACTTCCTGGTTAACGCCGCGGAATCGAATTTGGCGCTGTGTCGCTGAGCCAATCAGCACACAGGAACTTAACTCTGTGCTCTGATTGGGTAGCTTCTCAGCCATCCGCCAATAGCATCCCTGGTATGAAATCAACTGAGCAAACCCACTGAGGAAGCATGTACCAGAATTAAAAAGACCCATTGTCCGCAGAACCCGCGAAGCAGCGAAAAATCTGTGTTATATATTTAGATATGCTTACATATAAAATCTGCGATAGAGTGAAGCCGCAAAAGTCGAAGCGCAGTATAGCGAGGGATTACTGTATACAGTACTGGTCATCCAGAATTTTTCATGTTTTGATAGAGGTGCATACCTTTTTTTTAGCAAGATACCATTAAATTGATTTACAAATATAGTCTGTGCACTACTACAATGTGTGTATAATGGCCATTACAGCTTGAAACGACTGATTTTTGAATATATTATTCACATATGGATGTAAAGCCCCATTTTCAGCAGCAATTCATCCAGTGTCCTAATGATAAACTTAAAAACTTGTAAAAAAAAACATGTCAGTCTGTTGGTTTTGTTTTTTTTTTTTTTTACCAATTCCGACTCCAGCAATCCAGTAATTGCTTGTAACTCTGACTCCACAGCCCTGTTCATTAGAGGGTTTTGTACCTTATAAATTCATATAGTGCCCCAGATGTAGTTACTTCAAGGGCCTTAGGTTAACAGAAAAGCACAAGGAATAGGCAGAATGCAGAGATGTTTCCCCCAAAACTACAGAAATGTAGTATATGGTTCATCTGGAGACCTGTCTGTGATTTTGGAGAAGAGAAGAGGAATGGGACACAAAGAATACTTGGCTATTTAACTCGACTGCGATTTGATACCGCAGAGAGACTTCAGTCAGCCAGGGGGAGCTCTTGGCAAAAAAACACTAGACTTTGTAGGGGTTTTCTCTAGTGATGGGAACTCCGGCTCTTTTCAAAGCTTCGGCTCTTTTGGATCGGCTTCCTTTAAAGAGCCGGCTCTTACGGCTCCCAAATGGCTCTTCGTTTAGTATCACTTGGATGCTTATATTTTAGCCTAATTAAGCAATTATGAATGGTTTGTGTATAAGCAATTTCTTATTCATTGTTTTCAGACATTACGTATTTTTATGCATTTTTTCCATTACAAAAATACACCATTACTATTGTTTAACATTTTAATAAAAGCTTTAAAAGAACAACTTAACACAAAACCACAGCAAACAAATAAAGGCTAATCTCAACAACAACACAACACTATGACTCTTTGAATAAAGGTTTTTAGGCCAGGAACATACATGGGGCTTAAGGCCTGTACAAAAGTTGTAAATCCAATGTCCTCCACAATGGAAAATGGTTGAAAGTCGCTTGCTATCATTTTAGCCAGCTCCTCATCGGCACTTATTTGTTTGTGTGGCGTCATTTGTTTTGGAATAAATGTGCTTATTTTGGTTTGAACTGAAGACCCTGTTATACCTGCAGTTTTCGGTAAGACAGTGGATGCTGCAGCAGAAGTACTTGTCTCTTTTCCAGGGTCAGTGGATGGCAGGAGAGAGGGCACGCTCTCCTCCAGTTGCACGGATGGGTGGGTGGATCTTATAGCCTATGTCTGTGCAGGTTTGTTGTTGACCCTGCTCTAACGGATATTTTCATATTACAAATTCTGCACTTAGCTTTGCAGTCTCCAATATCACTTAAATGCAGCCAGAAGCTGCTTCTTTTTCGGCTTTCACTCATTTCTTTACTCTTCTTTTTTTCTTCACGATGCGCTTGCATTTAAATCTGGCTCCTCGTCTGTCGCATCGACAGGTACACAGAGCGACAGTGTCGCTCTGTGTACCTGGCCTGTACCAACACTCGCTGTCTTCGGAGCATCTGCCCCCTTCCTTCTTTCACATAGTGGTACGATCCTAGTCCGATGTGTCGTTTGTGAACGAGCCGGCATTATGAGCCAATGTTCTGTGTGCCCATATAAATAAAGTCCCGCCCCTGCCGAATGGATTTTCAGCAGAGCTGAGCAGGAGCGGCTGAAGCTTTGGCTCTACTTGACGGGCATCGGCTCCTCTCGTTCGTGTCAAAGCATCAGCTCTTAGAGCCGGCTCGTTCGCGAACGACACATCACTAGTTTTCTCACTCCAGAAAAGGCTGCAGGGTTTGCTCCAGAAGGAACTTAGCTTAAAGTACAAAGCCACCTCTTCCAAATTTATATGGATGAACTTAGACGCTTGAGATGAGTTAGGGAAGTGCTCAGGTTGCAAGAAGGTAATGTGGCATTGCTGTGTGGAAGAGTGTGGAGCACTTTATTTATTTGTTTGTTTATTTTTTTTTTTTTTTTGATGCCTGTGCACTAAACTTTTTGGATGGTGTTCTAGGGGACAAATCCCCCTTGCATGGTGAACAGGGTTCAGGGTTTCCTTTTTGTTTATCTCTTTTATTTCAGTTCTTCTACTGTTTGTTCTTTCATTGTGCTTAATTTGTATTGCCCTACCCAGAGCAAAAGTGCAGGCACACAGACATGCTACTCATCAAATACATGGTATGTGTTAGATATGCTTTGTGTGTGTGTGTGTGTGTGTGTGTGTGTGTGTGTGTATGTATGTGTGTATGTGTATTCAAGCTTGGGTCACAGAGTTGCACAGGAGACTGAAAAAGGGATCCGGTTTCCAAGGTACACAATCTTTATTGCTGAACTGGCAAGTATAAACACAACACCTTATTCAGAAAGGGTTTGTCAACAGCAGAAAAGCACACAGGGTGATGGTCCAGCTCCGTTCTCCAGGTCAAACGAACACAAAGTCCTCCTTATCAAGCGGGTTCAATGGCAAAGGTAGCAGCAACTGGAGCAGATGCAGTTTGATGGGGAGAGAGGACTGGAGAGGGAACCGTTAAGTTGGCTGGTGCTCAGTCTTTTAAATGTTTTAAGCCTTATTTGAGAAGCATGTTACCCGGTAAGCCTGCAGCTGATCCCGCAGAGAACGGGTAAAAGTGTGCTTGTTTCTCATTGAAATACTGTTTAAGAGGGAGATTCTGAAGGCCATAGGTTTAGTGTTTAACAGAGACCGCTCGCAGTTAAGAATGTAAGAGCGTGCTGCTGGCAGTGCTGTGCAGGAGAAAAAACAAAGCAGGGGAGATATTGCCTATGAGTGATGGTCGCCACCGTTATGGGCAGCTAACTGGCAGCAACACCAGTCACAGCATATATACAAACACAAACTCATTATCCTGTACTTTCTGACATTTAGAATGTAGTAGCCTGAACAATTCTCCTTTATATACTTCTGAAATTATTGTACAGTTAATCAATTTGCCACTCCTGTTGGTTAGTTTAGTAAATCTGAAATTGTCTAAGTGATGAGATGAAAATGAAAAGCACATATAAGGTTTGTTCAATTAAAAAAAAAAACTGTGTTGACTGTAATACATGAGTAAGTAATATTAAGATTAGCAATGACGAATGGTATACAGGTTCTGCCGCCTTCCACTCTGAACCAAAGATGTACACTAAGGATCATTGCATTTCTCTCCCTAACAAAGAGAAGAATGTAGCCTGAATTTGCCAGGCCTAGTATAAGCCAAAATAATACTTAACCAACCACAGTCCTGTCATTTCCAGTAGACACTGGAATGATCTGTTTTTTTTAGATAGATAGATAAATAGATACTTTATTAATGTAAGTTTAAACATTGCATTATTTTGCATTATTTTGAAAACCCAATGCTAGTACGCTGTTATTATTACTAATTCTTTTGTAGTCATCCTAGACAAATAACATCAAATAGATTAACAGGAACTGGTGCTGTCCTGGTGTTACCCTTACAAATTTATAACTGAGTAAGACCCCTGACTATGAACATATGGCCAATGCCAAAATATCGCACAACATATTCAAAATCTGGAAATGTGCAGTGTGTCCAAGTTATACTGAGTAAAGATGGGTCTGGGTGCGCTTCATTAGAACGTTTGACAAATTTTAATGTGTACTTGTTTGTGCAACATTTTTCAGTCAGTACAACTTCACCTTGTGTCTGGAATGTTTGTGTGGCACGTAAAGCACCTTTGGTGGCATCTGACAGCAGTTCGTCTGGGGAATCAGAAAGTGATGAAGATGAAGATAAAGCAGGCATTGTCACCGAAACCATAACAACAGGTTGTGGCCATGAAACAATCAAGCTGACTATGGATACCAAAAATGAAAAAGCTGTTTTCACAAGGTATGTTAGTATATTTCAGTGCTATTGAAGGGGATAGGTAAGAAGGTTTTGCTAGGAATTTCATTTGACCTACCCTTTTGCCTCGATGTTTTCCTGAATGTATTTTCCCCTTGTTTCCCATTTTCACATCAGTGTTTATTGACTTTGTGATAGCTGGTTTGGTAATATGGATGAACTACTCAATAACTTTCTACACATAAAAATATAAATTTAACACATTCACATACTCACTCATCAATAAAAACACTGTTTCCTTTTTAGTTAAAAAAGCTGAAATTTGGCAGGATGATGCATCTAGGCCAGAAGGTATATGCTAAGAATGGACATTTTGATATATTACTTTTAGGGGTACACTCCCAGATGGAAAAAATAAATACCCCAAAATCTTAAAACACCTTGATGGACTTGATCGAAATTTTGTGCCATTACAGAAAAAACAAAATTAGCAGACACTTTTTTTTTATTTGTTCTTAATTGTAAGTAATAATGCTTGACGAGTGGGTCCTTGTTTCTGCTGTACGCCACGAAAGAAGGAATCGTGCAGAGGAGTGCAGCTCCCTCTTTATGCAAATGAAGGCCACTACCAGAAGCAAAGCGAAGGGCGGGGGGGG
The DNA here is from genome assembly GCA_026402145.1 of Polypterus bichir lapradei. NCBI lineage: Eukaryota > Metazoa > Chordata > Cladistia > Polypteriformes > Polypteridae > Polypterus > Polypterus bichir. The sequence continues at coordinate 26,560,694 of JANRMT010062792.1, read as the reverse complement.
GGGGCACAAAAGTTCTGCAAAGCTCTAAGCAGACGTACTTAGAAAGTTGCCTTTTTCGGTACAAATGTTACTCTCTATTCTGTCAACTTCTAGTTACTCCTCACAATGTATTAAAAAAAATACACAAATGCGAAAGGGGTCGTCCCCCTTGGGTTGTCGATCGTGCTTATATACAGCACATATGCTTTGAACAATGGAGAGGGAAATGACGGGCCCTTGGTGGTGAAATACATGCGATATTGCAGAGAACTGAGACATCCCTTTGGAACTCCTGTTTGCAAATCAGAAACAGTGAAGAACTGATACAACATACCACCTCACTTCAAGCCCTGGGTACAACTAAAGCCAGGAGCGATGTTATGCCTTGGCAATCACAAGTTTAAACGCTTGCTCAGCTCACTAAAGGAGCCCCCCCCATGGACAGAATATATCGGAGGTGGACGTTACAGTGCTTTTTAGTGGGCTGCTGCCAGTGTACCTCATCTTCCACCTTTACCTTTGTGCTGCCACCTGATCTGGGTAAACTCTGCTGGTTTTCACCATAGTGGATCAATGCACCTGAAAGCAAGTAGTTAGTGATGAAACACACTGACTTCTAGTGGTATGCTGGAAAGCCTGCTAAGCATCTATCAAACCTAACAATTCTGCCTCCCCTACCTTTGTTGGAAGAAACTTTGTTAATAAAATAATCATTATATTCTCCCCCATTGTATCCTTGGTACGCCTTTCCAGACTGGCACTCTGTCACCAATATTACCGGTAACACAGTGTGACAGACGTGAGTAACATAAATTAAGTTTCACATTTTGTACAAATGAGAGACATTTGGCTAATCAGGCCACAATATTAAAATAAATGTTCCTTTTGTCTTTGTCCAAATCCACTATTTATGCCATTACATGGCAATCCCTTCTTAGCTGCCTTATGGTTCACAGGCTGTGTAGAGTTTACTTGTTCTTTCATACTGTATGTATTATGTATTATTCTTCCTGGGGGTCTGACTTACTTTTAGGCTCATTTGAAACACTTAACTGAACCTGGCGCCATAAGTGTTCAAGCATGCACAAGCTTACTCTGTAATAATTTGGATTTTGTTAGTTTTGGATATTCTGCTGCCTGGATAAGTCCTTACAGAATTGATGGGTTCAGAAAACAGCTGGATGGGTGAATATACTGAAAAGCATGCAGACGCCCGCTTGATTTGGTTCTTCCAAACAAGACAGTAAACAAGAATGCTACATTTAAAGCTGTGGTGTTATGGATAAAAGATAAAATCAATTCCTGGCCACACTTATCCACTTGTAGGATCAATTCATGCTTCATCTACTATAACTTTGAAATGTTACAGAGAGGCAGAAAGATTTCTTCTCTATGCTCATTCTAAAAATTTATGTTGTTCATTTTACTAAATTGTCTTGAAAATGTTTTTTTTTCCTCTTTTTGCCTCCCCCACAGCAAACTTTTAACATGAAACCCACATAATAGTTATATTAATATACCAACAATATCAATTGTATTACTCTGATTCCTATTTTTGTTATTATTCACTGTGTTTATTAATTTTTGGCATCGTTGGGCTTGGAAACTAGAGCCAAGGATTCATACAGGTACAAAAACAGTGGATCTTCTCAATAGAATAGCTTGTTTTTTTCCATGATGTGTGATGTTTATTTGGGCCATTACCCATAACAGTAGTATTTTGATTTGATTTTTTTCTTTCTAATTTGAAGCACAAGTATTTTTGAGATAATTGCTTTAAAGATTCATTATCCCAATGTCTCAAATGTTTGAAATTTTTTAGCATGCACTAATTGACTTGGTAATTTGGACCTTTAAGAAAATCAAAGTTTACTGAATGCAAGAAACATGTTTTGTTCTTTTACAAAAAATATTGTCAACTTAACAGGCAAAGGGATACTGCATCTGATTATTTTTTTAATTTCAGTTACTAAAAGTCACTAATTTTACACAAACTTTATCAAGCTCTATCACTTGCAGTAAAGCACCAGTTACTTCTCTTACAATTTGCTTAAAACAAAGATATAAGAGCAGTATTCTTGCTTGGAAATTACTTTGTGCAATATTTCTGTGGCACTATGGGCATGCAAATTGTAAGAACTGTATTTTGCATGTGTTTATGCATTTGTATCTTCATGTCCCATTTATTACTGTGTATTCAAATTCAACGATGCATTTAATGTGGTATATATAAATACAGTTATGTTGTTAATCCATGTAGCATATACAGAAAAATTAGTGTATGTCATTACTTATCAAAAGAAAAATGGTTGTAAAACCATTCTGGAGCTTAGATCAAGATAAAAATAAAACTCTGAAAAACAGGAGATTCCACATTTTGTGTGAATTAAAAAATATTTGCTTTGCTTTGATGCAGTACTTAAAGAATTGTTTTTAACATCAGTGTAAACAAGATTATTGAAATATTGAGTGTTTCTTTTGCTACAGAATATTAAACTTTTTGTGTTTTAATGAGTTGAGTTTAAAAATGCAGTTGATCCCGGGTATAAAAAAAGTTGGAAAGTTAAAGCCAGACTGTTAGGAAATATCAGGAGCAACTTCAAAAATACTATATATAACTTATATTTCACTAACATGTTTTTTTTTTTTTTTGTGATTTCTGATACCTTTCTTACTCTTTGGACCTTTATGTTTCTGAACATTCTGCTACAGTATACAGGGGGTCCTCGGGTTACGACACAGTTCCGTTCCTACAACAGTAATGTAACCCAAATTTTGGTGTAAGTCGAAACACACCCTAGCCTAAGTCACTTATCTATCCTAACACATTTGCAAAATCATAATCTAGAACATAAAAACACAACTAAGCCACAGAAAAAAGGAAAAGGACATAAATATACTGTACTGTACACTGTACTGTAGTAACAGAAAAAAACGAGTGTAAAAAAAAATCTTTACCTTTTATTCCTTCTCATTTCTCAATTTTTTAAAAGTTTTTATGGGAGTGAGTGTTGTAAACTCGAAACGTCGTATGTCAAGACATTGTAACCCGAGGACCCCCTGTATTATATATAGTAAACTCAGTACCCTACGTAGATACATAATCAAATATTTCTTCCTAAAGCGTCCTTTAAACCACCACCCCCCAATTCTCTTAAGTAACTCAAACCCATTTTAACTTAGGCGCCACCACATCAGCACACACGAGAGTAAAAGCATCAAAGTTCAGCCAGTCAGACTCCCTTTAGATAGCACTTGGAGGTAATCATTCACATTCGTTTACACAGGATCAAGAAACCCTGAAGGGAGTCATTTTCCCCCTCTACACCACTGCAATTTTTTATTTTCGTCATTTATATTTGGCAGCTCTATATTTTTTGTCATTCCTATACAGTATGACTTTATGTCTTATTTAATGGAACTGTACTTTGTTCTTGCAGAGGCGAACAAAGTTAATTGATTCATTATTTTCCTGCTGTCTGTCTTAGAAAAATGTCTCCATGTTCAGATGTCCCCCCACAACCCCGTCCTCTTGTTTTCTACATGTATCCATTGAAATGATGTTACATTTAACTTAATTGTCAATTTGTAGTGTTTGTTTCCACAAAAGAATTGCACTATCGAGGACAATCTGTCTTTGTACCATTGTATTTAGTATACTACATTCATTAATAATAATAATAATTCATTAGCTGCAGTCACTATATACATAATGGCTATAATTGATTGGTAAAATTTAAAATTTATTTTCAGAAGATTAATTATACCAGTATTCATATCAGTGAAATAAGGTTGTAGTGTGACTGCTGTGTAGCCATTATTTTTAGACAAAAAGTTGTTACATTATTAACAATGTAGCTATCCAGTTGGCTTACTTGAAAATGCAGAATTCGAATCAGACAACTTAGTTGGATTGATGTTAATTTATAGTACTGTGTATAACTGCCACCACATGCTTACCAGAATATACGTACAGTACTTAATGTTAGTATTGTGATAGCCCAAGCATGGCTTCCTCCTATATGTTCCCTCCTTGTTGCAACTTGACACATTGGAGAGCGAGCATTGACTGTTCTAAATTTGAGTTGCATGAGGCACATTCTGTAACTGCCATTTATATGATATGTTTGCACATGATTCTAGATATATTCAATATACTACAGTATTCATAATAATACAATGTGCACTTAGATAATGTAACATTGAAAATAAAGCTTGCCATATCAGTTATCAAGACACTAAAACCTTAATGTCAGTTATGACATGATAACAGAGAGACTGGTAGGTATCCACACTTTAATCTGTCTGAAGATATTTTGGAAATTCCTGAATTTAGAAGTAAAATTGGACAGCAAACACCGATGTCACTAATATAACTAAAAATGACAAAAACAGTTCCTGTACTGTCATTTCCCTGGACTATTTCTAATGTCTTGTAACTGGTGCTTTACTCTGTATTCTGTGGCCTTTTCTGTTTACTGTACTTACAGTGTTATTTTCTTTCTTTCTTTCTTTCTTTTTCTTTCGTTCTCCGTCTCTTTTCCTGATGCTGTCACTCAGAATATTTAGGCCTGCAGTCAGAGGGTATGTAGCAACAATCTGTACTCTATATTTCACATATCCATCTGGCATTAGCACTGGTTCTGATTGTCAGCTTTTGCTCCTTTCCTTTACTGACTTGCTCATTTATTTGAATGTAAGTTAAATTTGGCATCTTTTTAAGCAGAAACCTAGATAGTGGAATAGAAATGTTGTGTGTTTTAAATAGTTACATATACTATTGCTGACAAAAAAAAATCCTGAAAATTTCTTCCAACATGTACAAGGGCATTCTGAAAGGCTGTTATATAGTATGTTATTGGTGTCTGGGTAATTTAATGTTGTCTACAGTACACTGCATATGCCACTTAAGTATACATTTTACATTTACATTTTGCAAATATATATTTTATTCTTAATCTCTCTACCTCTGCCTACTTGAAAACAAAAGTACTCTCTTCCAGCAGCTGGTGACTTTAATTGTCTAATTTAATTTTTTTTGTGACTTACAAAAAAAAATTAATCTCTCTTTTGTTTTAATTGGGTAACAACAGATCTGTTGTATTTCTTTAAGACTTAATAGAATCTCATATACAGTAATAGTTACATAAATAGGTAATTCTTATTTTTTCTTATCTGTAAGAATTTGTACGTTTTTATGACATGAAGTTAAAAGTCTTTACAGTTAACAACAGCTTTTACTATTTCAATGCATTCACATCTGCTTGAATATAGTAAACACATTTGTAGGTCCTATTAATAAATTATATTACGTAAATAAATTGTTAAGTTTTAAAAGCACCAAGTATTTTTAAATTAATTTTTTTTTCAAGAAAACGGCCTTAAAAATTCAAAATGAAAATTATTAATGAAATCTTGACCTTATTTTGCAAAATATACTGTACATGAAGCCGTGTTTAAAAGAATGTAGATGCTCATGACACAATAATCAAAATTAAATGTAACACACTCTTACTATATGCACATTCATGAACCTTATTAGATTTTTTTTTTAATTCTATGTATGCTACATGGTAAGTAATGGAAAAAAATTACTTTAAATATTAAAGACAGTCAAAATCAAGCATTTTTTAAAATTGTAAAATACAGGTAAAATTCCATTAAAAGGAATATATTTACAATGAAATTTTCATTACAACAAAGTATTTTTATGGTCCCAACAGCTTCCCCATATGACATGAGTCTATAGAAATCTCATTACTATGAAGTATTATGTGAATTTCCCCTTGGGATTAATAAAGTATCTATCTATCTATCTATCTATCTACATTCAGCAGATACTTTCATTACAACGAAGCGCCCAGAAGACCATGAGATGCCTGAATGAATCATCCACAGAGCAGTTAGTTCTGTGGCTGCAGCTCAGTTGTGCACAATAATCATCCCCAAACAGAAACACTGTATTTTTTTTTCTTTCTTCGAACTTTCCTCGTACTGTTTTTTGGGTTTTTTTTGCTTTTTTTGTTTCCTGCAGTTTTCAGTGATACCTTTTGCTTATTGCTCGTCGACATTTGAAAAACATCCATTGGAATTTAACTCATTGTCACCCTCCTATAGAAACAGCAGACACGAAAAAACGATAACAGTTCATATTAATTTTTTTTTTTTTACATTTTTGTAGCTCTCGATTGCGGCAAAAAGAAAAAAGACGTTGCCAGTGAATTTGAATTTTGCCATTGACACTGTCAACTTTCTTGAAAGACAGAGCAAAAAAAGTAGAAAAATCTCGGGTTGCAAACGTATGTGAACTGCTGCATTTGAAGACGTTGAAAAAGCAGTTTTTATGTGGCTCAGTGATGCTCATTCAAGAAACATTCCTATTAATGTGGCACTCATTCAAGAAAATGTGAGTTTTGTAAACTCTCTTGGGACCTCCCCCAACTAGACAGCAAGCCAAAGAACGTCCCGAAGTGTGATCTCCGCGTCTGTACGGACAATAGCAGGCTCACAGATATGCTGCGTCTCTCCACCAAAGTAAACAGAAAGGATCTCGATGGGTGATGCAAGGTTAGGAGCACGTAAATTGTAAATGCAGATAACAGTATTACTTGATCACTGACCTGGCCACGACCCTGCCTGACTGCTGTGTCTGTGTATAGCAGAGTGGCAGATCACGCTACAATAAATAACTGTGCCATTCCTGTTTCAAGCTGAATAAAGCTGGTTTTGCTAAAGTACTGAGACTAAGCCTCATGTTTTGGGGTGCAAGATAGGGACTTATAGCGTGACCCCGATATTTTATGATTTGCTTCTGTGGCGCTTCACTGCAGCGCTGTGAGCCTCCTATTGCCCTGGCCCAGCAAAGATGCTGCAATTGCGCTTCAAGACGCACTTCAGCGTGTCGTTCCCGTGGGGAGGGGGTGGTTCTTAAAAGAGTTCATAAACCTCACAATATGAAGAAGAAGAAAAGGACGATTCGGGTTCTGATTGATAACTGTGCTGCCCACAACATGCTTCCACATTTAGATAAGGTTTGCGTTGAATTCCTCCCACCCAATTGCACGGCAGTGCTTCAGCCATTGGATTTGGGCAACTTTCGCACCCTGAAAGTGTATTATTGCAAGAAAATGCTGAGAAAAATTCTTGTCAGCATAACTTGTAGGCAGGAGGAGATTAAAATTAACGCAAAAGAAGCTATTGAAATGATTGCAAACGCCTGGATATAAGTTAAAGAAAGCACTATGGTAACAAATACAGAATCTCATTACAACAAAATTTTCGTTACAACAAAATATTTTTAGGTCCCTGGGAATTCATTGTAACAGAATTTTACCTGTATATCATTTTTTGAAATTTTTTAGGTTTTAGTTTTACTTGTAGCACTTCACAAAAGGCGCAGAGAAACCACTATGCTACCAAAACTAAAAAATCTATCCGCATTTAAAGTCCAGCACATAAAGTGCTGTGGAAAAAGTATTTGTCCCTTACAGATTTTTTCTTTTATCCAATACCAACTGACACTGTATGAAAAACTAATTACCCACTTATATTTAATCACTAGCTGTGCCACCTTTATTACCATGTCTGGAACCACAAACGTTCTATAATTCAATATCAGTCTTTCAGATAGTTGTGAATACCTCTACCTGGTAGAACTGCTTTAATTCAGAAATACTGGTAGATTTACAAGCATGGGCCTCTTGTTTCAGGTCATGCCAGTATATATCTGTTTGGTTTAGATTTGGACTTTGATTATGCTAGTCCAAAACTTAAATTTTTCTATTTTTACATTCATATTAATGCTGGTCATTTGATTTTTTTTTAAATGGATGACTATCTTGCAGCATTTCCCAGCTTTTCTTAGGCTGCATCTTATGTAAAGATGGCTGGACATTCTCCTTTAGAATTTTCTGGTACAGACAATAATTTATTGGTTGGTTTCCTCAATTATGGCAAGTCGTCCAAGTCCTGAGGCCGCAAAGCATTATCACCATCACTCTACCACTACCATGTTTAACTCTTAGCACCTCTAAATCTGAATTTGTGTCTCTTCCTGGTATGTGGTGAGAAAATATGTCTTTTATGCAGGAGTCAGTTTTCAGATGAATCTATGTGCCAGTCCTATGGTCAAAAATCCTGGGGTAATGGCCAAAAGAAATGAACCACAAGTTCAAGTGATATAAATGCTGCTTCTCCTCATTTAAGCTGAACTGAATGTTTCTGACAGGGTTAGAAAATTAGCAGTGGTAGATGACCTCAAAGAGAGTTCTGGAGAAGCCTGTTTGTTTGGTTGTTTTTTTTTTGTGTATGTCTTATGGTATCCAGTTATTGAGGTCTGTGTATTGTGCACCAGTATTAAAGTAAATCTATCTGGTGCTATAATAATGCCAGTTAAAGTAAGTATGCTTTTTCATTTTCCAATTTCTTTTGCAATTTAGACTTTGAACGCATAGTCGTTGGTTCTTGTGTTCATAATGATAGGCAAATGTATATGGCAAACTATTTCGGAATATGGTAGTTTGGAACATCTGTTCTAACTATTGTTAACCATTCATTTCATTAGCCTTCTGATTCTGATTTACAAAAAAGATGTCATCCAGTCAGGGTTTCAGGGGCACACAGCCTTTCCCCGCAACATTTTGATAAATAATAATAATAATAATAATAATAATAATAATAATAATAATAGAGCAGTATCTGCAATTGTATCTCCACTAACAATGTAGGAGGCAGGTCTTTGCTTCCTTAGCATGTAGGGTTTCTGGTATTTCAACCCAGCTGACACCTTGGACTCTAAGACACTATTAAAAATATTTATTTTTTTGTAAAAGTAAATAGTTGCAGCTTACTAGTAGTGTATAATTTGCCCCTGTCTGTTTCTGCAATCACAACATATTGTGAACATGCAACAGATTTCCAGTTGACATGTAAACAAGGCATTCAGATACAAACATTTGGTCATGAACAAACGACTCATGAACGTGTTTTTGAGTCTGAATTATTATTCATTGAAATCCTAGCAAAATCAAACACGTTTTATTTTTCACAAATGTTATTATAACATTCACAGAGCTTTTCTTTGACACTCGTATAAGGTGTTTATGACTGAAGGACTTTATCATTGGTACAGCATGTCCCATGGAGGTAGCCCTTCAGATTAGTGTACGTCTGCTAGGCACAAACAACCAGGTCTGGAGAGAATTGAACAGATGTGGTGTCTCTTCACAGTCATGCAAAGCAGTCTTTGCACCCAGTGCAGTCTAAGTGAGGAATTGTAGTTAGGTAGCAGAGGATGGACTTTTCCTCTGGGTCATAGTAATGTATCCAGGTTTTATGATTAGTTATCTAATAGTTCCTAAATACATGTTGAATAGGTGTTCTAATGTTAGAAATTCAATGATAGCACTATACTTGTTTATGTGATTTTCAGCGTCCATGTTGTTGACATGTTTCTAAAGCAACAAACATCCACTATAAACCACAAATACTGGAGAGGTGTAATTTACACAGTTTAGTGCACAGGAGTAGCCTTGTATATAGAATTCCTCTCTTAAGCTCAGGCTCAGAACTTTTGGATCAGCTCTTGTGTGTTAAAAATACTCTGAAAGATGTTATAATTAAAACAGTCGTTGACAGTAATTGACTCCCTGTTTACTGCTGCTTCTGTACTCTGAAAGCTAGTGTGTGCATGTAGAGTGTAAAGATAGGCAGATTTTGACCTGGTGGATGCAGAGTTATAGCAGAGCACAGCACTTTCATGAGAAACAAAAGAGTCAGCATTACAACAAAGAAACACATAGCAAAATGTTTTAAATGAATATCAGGATGTATCGTGACGAGTAGAGGAACTGCAAACTATTTAATTTAACATTGTGTTACATTTACTCAATGATTTAATTTAGGAAAAGAATGCTTTGAACATTTAAAGCTAGTGTGGGGGCCATAAATATTAAGTAGCACATTCAGTTCACAGAAGCTAAATTTGATTTACATTTGTTTAGAATTTATATGATGTCTACTAAAATAATATGTAATTTTTGAAATACCTTAAGAAAAAGAATTTTCACAGTTGTACTGTTGGTTTTCTAATCACATACGGCAGAGCTTGAAAGATTACAGAGTAATAAATGAGCGTAATACAATAGCAATTGATGGCTTTTACCAAAATATTCTTAAAATTGATTTATTTAGGGATTTTGGGTTTTTTTTATCCTTTGAATTCTTTGGGCGGCGAAACACAAAAATCAGGAAGGACAATATTTAGCAAGTATCAAAGACAAGATGACAATTGTACACATTTGTGACTTTCCATTTGTTCTTTAATTTTTTCTTTTTCATTTATCTGTTTTTAAACAGTGATGCTGATTCCATGTTAGACAAGTTGACCATAATGGATGTGTCACAAAAATCAGAATTACCAAACAGGACAGAGACTTCAACAGACCCTCTGAATTCTGCAGCCGCACAAGAAGCAGCAATAGGATTAGCAGTACAGGACAAAAAGTAGGAATTTTTTGTTTTGTTATTTTGGTATAAAATTGCGCTATATTTGATGCATATGCTGAATGAGTAAACTACTAACTCTGAAAAATACAGCTGTCTTTAGTGAAAGGTCACAAACCATTCAGACAGGGATAAAAAAGGAACTTGTTGAAGGATGTTCTGAGTGAAAATCAATTGCGTAATCTGCTCCTGGCTCAAATGTATTCCTTCAGTAGGAAAAGAAAATTTCAGCCGCAGTGATTTTCTCAGAATACACACAGCATTGTTTAATATGATGAGTTATTGCTGAACAGGTTTGATGTTTAAATATTAATATCAGTTTTACTATTACTAGAAAGTGCTTTTTATATCTTTATTGTTTTACATTGCACATTTGGTAATACTTTATATATGTCTTCAGACTCAATGCCTCTGAAGTTTTTCTTGCATTGTGTCACTTCTCAAATTTGCAGTTGTGCTTATTTTTTACCCATCTTCACTGCATTCTTTCCTCATTTAAGATGTGTGTCTGCTCCAAAAGAACACTTTTCAAAACTTTCATTGAGAGAACTGCCAAAGATCTTCTTAATCTATTTGGAATGAAAGCTAGTGTGTCACAGGGCACACCCATGCAGCAACAACCAAGCAGAGATCCAAGGAATTCCAAGACGTTAATGAAAGTCGACTCTTGTTTCTTTAGATTCTGGTATGAAATTGGAGCATTTGAAGCATACATAGAGTATGTTGCATTACTCAGAAGTCTTTTCAGCCTAGAACTAAACCCTGGGCTCAAATGCTGTGAAGCTCCAATTCTGGCTGCTGGGCTACTATGCTGAATATTTATTTTTTATTTAATTATTAAGGGGTACGCCCCCTGCTCGCTTCGCTCACCAACCCTCCCAGTCTGCGCTACGCACCAGCCACTTCACGTCTCTGCCACTCACGTTGTGAAGATGGGGGCAGAACGCACCAAAAGGAGACGTGGTTGCTCCTCCAAAACCCCCTTTTAAATGGTGATGCAATGGGAAACAAATAATTTTTATCTCATCTTTGCTCGATTAGTTGCTGACTTGCTGCTGTTGCCGTGCTGCGTGATCTGCATCTCGCATGGCGCTTCGAACATTTAAAAGCCTGTACAGCAGCTGTCCTGGTCTTTGTCTTTTATTTCCGGCCCCAGGCCTGGTTAAATCTCTTGGCACAAAGTCTTGTCTCGCGGGACATGAGTTCTTGGTATTTTTTAGTTTATAATTTAAAAATGGAATAAGAATGTCAAAATCTAACAACATCACATTAAAGTGTGATAAATTCTGAAAAGAATGATACCAAACATATATGTTGGTTTTAAAATAAGCCCGATTTAAAGCGTGACAAAAAAGTGACATAAAAACATCAAGTTCTTAAAGACCGTTTGACTGAGCTTGCAAGCAGCACTGAAAATAACTTGCTATTGTATCTAAATATGTGGTGCATTTATCACAGAATGCAAGCTTTGTAAATTATCACTTGATGATTATTCAACACGAGCTGCACAAGACAAACATCCAAAGAATAAAAGTGCCATGAAATGTTTAAATTGGAAAAAAATAATTTGGCATGGCACAGAGCTGGCTTTAAAACAAACCAAAAAAGTCTTAAATTAGCACAAGCTACACTAATTTGGGGTGTTCATAAGAAATGTAATGATTTATTTCATGAGGTAGAAGTTCATAATAAACAAGAATAGTTAAACAAATGTGTGCTTTAGTTTAAATGTTTAAAGTCTAAATATTCTCCATTTTAATAGAAATTTTTCACCCTCTGATAGAGGTCCAGTGATCTATTAAATAACAAGACTGTGATTCCACCTAGTAAACAAAGCAGTCAGAACTGGTTATAACTGCATGCGTGGTGACCTTGAGCATGTCTGAACCTGCATGACAAGCAGCAAAACTCTATGACGTTCAGTTGATTGTGAGTCGCCATTTAGTTTGGTTGTGTTTTCTGTAGTGTGCCAAAAAAAAAGTTTAAAAGTTGAACAATGGGTCAATTTTGAAATTTTTAGTAAAATTGCACAAAACACCAACAGAATGTTTTCAAGTGCTTACTACAACTTATGGGAATGACTGCCTGTCTCGTGCGCGTGTGTTTTGAGTGGCACAAAAGATTCAGCGAGGGACGTGAGAATGTCGAAGATGATGAACGCCCTGGACCAGGAATGAAAAAAGCTCGTCAAAGCCATGCTCATTGTGTTTTTCGATATCAAGGGTGTAATTTTGGAAGAATGGGTTACAGAAGGCACAACAGTTAACCAGCATTATTATAAGGAAGTTTTGATAAAGCCGAGAGAAAAAGTCAGAAAAAAACGGCTGCAACTGTGGGAAAATGGTTTCATTCTTCACCAGGACGATGCGCCTGCTCACACAGCACTTTCTGTAAAGCAGTTTTTGACCGACAAGCACATTACTACACTTGAACATCCTCTATATTCGCCCGATTTAGCACCGAGCGACTTTTATCTTTTCCCAAAAGTTTAATCAGTGCTTAAAGGGACACATTTTGAGTCAGTTGATGCTGACGGATGTGTTAAAACAGCTGACAGAAATTGATTTGCTCCATGCCTTCGACCAATGGAAAACAAGACTACAGCAATGTATTAGATAGATAGATAGATACTTTATTAATCCCAAGGGGAAATTCATATTAGTGCAAATGGGGAGTATATTGAAGGGGACAAGCATTAAAATTTGCAGTACATATAAATAAAGGTGAGTTATTTAATCAGTCTCGTTATTTAATAGACATGCCTCGTATATTACTGATTCTTCTTCTTTAAAGTTTTTTGAAAAAGAGTACATTTGACCCCTTATATCCCATTACAGGGTGACCTCCTGGAGCCGGTTGATGTGACAGGCACAACTTTGTTGTTCTCTTGGTTTACTTTTTATTATAAGGGTGTAATTTCTTATACAGAAATGGTCCACAATGGCTTGAGAATGAAGGTGTTTTGGGTCTGCTGGACCTGAGGAAGGCAAAAACTCCAAAAGCTTGATGTCTTACATAACTAGACATCAAGATGAGTTGAACAGTATACAGTATATCACGTGTGAGAGTTTTCTCGTACCATTGAGTCAAGAAGCATCAGACAAAAAAAAAAAAATTTCAATTTCAATTTCAAGGCATTCATAAGTAATTCTTATGAACGCAAAAATAAATTTAAAGATTTGAACTTTGCAGCAGTCTGTGTTCATCAAGCCAGAATGCATTGTGCATTTAATTTGAGATGTTACGGTCACATGTGGTGCAGCGCAGTGGAGTAGTGAGCACAGTTTGAACCCTCTTTGATTCCTGGCTGAGATGCCTTCTCTGTAGAGAAACTCTTTTAGGATTTTTGTCAACCAAGCTTTGTAATCACATGACCATTTTTTAATTCAAATGTTTTCATGAATACTGATCATATATTTTTTCTGTTTTTTAAACAGGAGAGAAGATGCAGTGCTTTCTTCTGAAGCTTTGGTTAATGGACCTGCTTGACTCTGTCAGTCTGAACTGCTTCCATGTTAATCCAAAACTTTTTAATGCAACTTGTTTTTTTTATAATAAAATGCTGCGAATCTTATTGATCCCTGACCATCAGGACCAGTAATCATGAAACAATTTTGATGTTGAAGTTGTACTGTCTAAATGTAGCAATGCACATGTTGTTATAGTTTCAAAGGATCCAATTTTTTCTGGTTTCCTGGAAAATTTCTATATGGCTGTTTCTGTCCTAACATTTCAGATGAAAACAGTATTGTGTTTAACCAGTAGTGTGGCAGGTTATGGAAGAACGGCCCAAAGAAATTGTCCTTCGCTACCTTTCCTCAATGTTCTCTTTTTGTGCACTTTTACGAATGGCCAATAATTTTTAAGGGACGTAACCTTTTACAGATATGAATCTGCTCTTAGATACGTATCCCTTGCAAGTCTTCATTTTTCTTCCTTTAATAATATCTTACGGTTGCCTGAAATTTTGTTTATAATTTTTTTTTTCCAAAACAGATGGTGTATTTTTGTAACAGACCGACTTAAATCCAAAGTCCATTCATTTTCAAATGAAGCTTGTACCTGTTTGACCGAAGTTTAATAATGTAAAGGTGTCAGCAAATAGTGTAGGTTTAATTTTGAATTATTTCAGCTTTTGCCTTGAACACGGGATACAATCACTGTAAGTTAGTAATACAGGGTCAAAGTGATTGAGTGATACTCTTGTGGCTGGAACTGTTATTTGAATGTCCACGTTTTAACAAGTAATGTTTTGAATTTTGTTTAACTAATGTGTGTGTGTGTGTGTGTTTGTCTGTCTAAAAAGACGCGTTTCTTGCTAGTCTTAGCGAACACTTGCCGTCTGACAAAGAAGCATTGCGGGTGAAACCAGGTGTTTAATTTTTTTTTAATTTATATTTGTTTTATTCAGCAATTAATGCTTCAATAGCAATGGTGAAAAAAGTGATTTTTCAAGCATTATGGGAGTCAAAAAATTATATATGAACCTTGACTCTTTTTGTTTGTTATTAAGAAGTGGCAATATTGTCTTGAAAGAATGTTATTTTATAATCAGTCCGCCTCATGTGATTCAGTCGTGTCCCCAAAATGCTCCCTGTAGCCAGCCAGTCTGTCATTGAACCAAATCGACTAGTTGACATTGTGCCTTTATTTCACATTGTCAAGAAAGGAAACAAAACCCTTAACTGCTCAGTGCACTGGATAGTCTGTAAGCAAGGCATTTCATTACCAGTTAGCTTTCTAGAAGTTTACTTTTATAATTTCAAGTAAGTGCACTTGCAGAGAATTAGAAGAACTCACAGCAGACGATCAACCGTCCGAGTTTTACAAGCCTCTGCTTTGTTTAATGCTCCTTCAAACCCCTTCTAGCGAGCTGCTCAGAATGTAGTAAAGCCTTTGTAAAAATGGGCTCTCAAGAGGTTCTACTGTCTAGAATCGGTTGCCAATACGTAATGCCACTTAATGTTTGTTTTGTTCTCTCTGTGCAGCTGCATAATCACACTGTGTTAGGCATCCTTAGGTGCAAACTGCAAATGATCTGTCAGCTTTGCTTACTGCCAGATTTTGTTTATACCATGTACAGTAATGCCTTCTGGTAAATGTACTTGGTGCACTGGCGTAGTCTTCCATTTGAGCTCTCCTGTTAAGTATTTTAACTATACAGTACTCTGTTTCTAATTTTCAACCTGTTGGTTCCCTTTTTAATTGTACGTCTCTCAGTGTTTTCAAAAAAATTGTGGCCACAAACAGACCTGAAGATTAGTTCTAAGTGATTAAGACACTGCAATTCCAAACAAAACAATCCCTGCATGTGTTTCTGTAGCATGTTCTAGCAGAAGAAAAGAACAACTGTAAGGGGTCAATAATCCATAGGGTACTCTGTGTTTGGTCACAGAGACCTGCATGGTGTCTGCGCGTGGAGTTTGCACTTTTTCTCCAAGCCCGTGTGGGTGTTCTCAGGGTGCTCTGGTTTTTCACATTCTTCATGAAGACATGTGTGAGGCTGGTCAATTAGCAAACTGAAATTGGCCTGGTATGTGCGAGCAATGGAGTGGCGTCTCTGGTCAGGGTCAGGATCTGGGTTCCTTTGACCTCCTGATAGAGAAAATGAATGCTTGGACAGAATTCATTTTTAATTTGGCAGAATTTACAAATCTCTTGCATGTATACACAGAATTCATTAGGAATCTTTTTCTTTGTACAATTGTAAAATGAAACATTCTGCAGTATTTACAACTTTATTACAGTTGCTGAAAAGTAACTAAATTAAAAACATTTTTATTTTTTACAAGGTGCTCTTTACAAATTCAGTTTTTATCATTTATTGTATTTATATCATGTAGTTTTGTAAATCCATATATATATATATGGAGAGAGAGAGAGAGAGAGCTTGTTTTCCATCATTCAGTCAGTTGTAATTTGATATACAGTAAGCCTTGGAACAGCAAGCACCATAATAAAGCATTTAGTAAAATAAAAAAGGAGACTTGTGTTTTGACTGCAAAATGCAGTTTATAATTATATACTGCATATTGTTTTAGCTTGTTCTAAAATTAGCCATAGTAGTAAATGTTTTTTCTTAAATCACTTTATTTGTCTTGTACAGTTCAGAGCTTACATGCCTTTTGCAGTATCACTGCAAATAAATCGCTCAGCTCTAGTAAATGGCAGCAAATCAGAACCAGCTAGTACTTTTCCATTGAATTGGGCAAGTTTTGTTCTTTCACTTTGATTTTTTTTACTTTTATTTTTGTCCGTTTTAGATTTTGCATTAAAAATCTGTTCTTTACCTGTGTAGCAGATAGTGCAGAATTGATGCAGGCCTTAGCTCACGTACCCCAGTTGCTGCTTTTCAAAGATTTAGTGCAACAATATTATTTTATAACGTCTGCACTATTAAATGAATTTGTTTAGGAAATCCCTACAGCCCTTAATGCGGTGAATGTTACTTGAATACTGCTATCAAGTGGCCTGCTCATTTCAAAAAGAAAATGACTAAACCTGTATGTAGAACAACTGGGGAAAACAAAATAAGTGAAGCAGAGCACATAATTTCAGTCTCGCTTCCGCTGCTAACCATTGATGGTTCGGTTGTTCAAATTATTTTCAACGTTTTCAGCAAAAACTGAGTGCAACGTTGAGCCATTTGGTTTCCTTTCCTTGAAACAACTCCACAGATGAAACATTTTCTGCCAGCAGTTAGAAGTAATATTAAATGGGGTAAAAGTAATTCTTCATGGTGTTTTGCAATATTCAACACAGTACCTGAGGCAAGATAAGTCACAAACTATCAAACAGTTCTTGTTTTGATTGCACTCTAATACTGGTGGATTCAGTATCTATCTATCTGTCTGTCTGTCTGTCTGTCTGTCTGTCTATCTTTCTCTCTATCTATCTAATCTGTCATTTGTCGCTCTTTATCCTTCTCTGTCACTCTTCCCTAGTTGAAAATTCTTACATTGTGTTATAAAAAAAATCCAAATGAAAACTCTTAAATAAGCAATAAATCCGTTAGGACCCTCAACTAGTTTAAGCCAGTTTTATGGTGGATGGATGAGTGTTGCAGTGCTCAGAGTCAGCCTCTTTCAGCTAATTTGCCAGTATTGTCCAACTTTGTCAACCTTAATAAAGACTGCAGTTCTTCTGTTATACATTTAATGGCAGCAAAACTGCAAGTGAATAAATTACCTCTAAAATAATTATTTGTTTAAAATACCACAAATGTGCAGTGCCGTAAACTATTTCAGATGAACATTTGTTATTCCTCTGAGATCTTGCGGTACTGACTCACAGACTTTGCCATGGGGTCATTAAACATGGTTCAGTCTTGGCTTTCTCACTGTGATGCCTGCAACTTCACTGTTGTGCCACAAGTAAAGCATCAGGGTTTTGTGTGTGTGTTTTTTTTTTAATATCATATTTTATTTCTATTTTATTGTACAGGGTCATGGGCTGTTGAAGCCTGTTTTAATAACAATGCTTAGAAGATGGGAGAGCACCAGAACTTTGTAAAAATAATTAAGTTACCACCATAGGTAGCACGATTTACCTTTCCAGGGAATTTTATATTTTCAAATTTCAGGGCATGACTGACACTCTTGGATCTTGTGGCTGTTTGAATTGTATTCAGTATTCTAGGCAGGCAGTGGGCCCCAGCGGCTCGGGCTCCATTACTGCCACTGACTGGCTGTGTGCCCCCAAGTGCCCCAACTGTCAAAATACAATTAAGTTTGTAATATAAGTGAAGCATTAAAAAAAAATCGACAAATGCTCAACAATGGTACCTGTCAGGGGTGCGGCATAACTGACTACTGATGTTGGGTTGCGTACTTACTGTGCCCGTCCAGGACGTTTTATATGCTGAAATTGTGGCACTTTAACAATATATAATTTGAAGGGTTGCTAGTCAATACCTCATCCATGTCTTGTTACAATAATGGATCATTTTTTGGTTTATTTTTATTTACCCTAACATAATTTGCTTTAAAAATAAGTTTGGATTTTACCCAAGTGCTCTTCAGTAGATTTTTATTCAGTGCGCATCTTTGTGCCTAAAGGCTTTAAATGTGTTATTTTAATATTCCTGTTAGTAGAGATCAAAGTGTTGACAAGTTGCACTTTAGAGAAGTGGTAAAGTTATTTTTAAAAATCCCCTGTCATCTGTGTTTGCAGATGAAAACAGAAGTACGTTTTTTTTTTTTTTTTGTTTGTTTGTTTGAAGTGTTTTACATAAGGAAGTGGAATTCCTGTTAATTCCTGATAATGCGTCTCTTGTTGGCCATGGCTGTTTTTTCAATGACAAATTACCTGTATGATTTATTTTTAGAGCACCGTCGGCTCACGTTGGCTCAAATGCGTAAGGGCCTGCTGAATGCTGTTTAAGTCTGTTCAAGGATAATCATAAAGAACTTCCACCTTTGTATTAGTTGACTGTAGTGAAAATGTCTGCGTTGTTTTGCATGCATGGGCAGTCACAAAAACATGCTAGAAGAGAAGCAAAATGGTTTATGTGAAACGCACCAGCCTGTATGACATTTTATAAACGACTGTAATGCTTTGAGTCCTCCTCACTTTGTTACTGCCGCACTAAATAGACAGACATGTGTCTTCTCCTCCCCTCACTGGTACATGTCCTGTGTTGTAAAGTGCTTGTTTCCTTTTTAATGTTCTCATTTTGATTGTCTTAATTCTTAAATGACCACTGTGAAATGAGGGTGCAGGATTGTTTC
Organism: Polypterus bichir lapradei; assembly: GCA_026402145.1. Taxonomy (NCBI): domain Eukaryota; kingdom Metazoa; phylum Chordata; class Cladistia; order Polypteriformes; family Polypteridae; genus Polypterus; species Polypterus bichir. The sequence goes on along the minus strand of JANRMT010062792.1, from coordinate 26,541,483 downwards.
ATACTTTAGGAACACCATTTAAAGGATGTCCCTGAAAATGACGAGAAGTGACGTACAGAACAAACACCACTCCTTTTCACTCCCTGGGGGCCTCAATTCATACACATCCAGCTTTAAGACACGGCATCTTTCTTTGGACTTTTTCTCTTTTGGGTACTCCTGCCTGTCAAACTAAGTTTTTTAATATTTTATTTTGAGCGTAGCTTTATAGAGTGGCACGGTGGTAGCAGTGCTGCATTGCAATAAGGGGTTCACTTCTTGTGTTGCCCTCTGAGTGAGGTTTGCATGTTCTCCCTGTTGTGACTAAAGACATGCGGGTTTGGTGCACTGCCATTGTTAAGTTGGCCCATGTGTGTGTGTGTGTGTTTACCTGCCCTTGAACTGTGCCCAATCGCTGCTGGGATTGCTCCAACTTGTCCGCTAACCTGCTCAGGATAAACAGGTTTGGAATATGGGTAGCTTTACAAAGAATCATGCTGTGCTTTTGAAGTGGATGCAGTAGAGAAACACGACTGTGACCTTCTTCTTCATGGAGATGCATAATGACTTTAGATTAAAATTTTCACTTAAAGCGTGCAAATTGGCAGCCTCAGAGGAAAACGATGTAGAAAATAAGTCAAGACACTACCATGGAAATTGTACATCATTGGCTCAGAGGTTAACTTTTATTTTTTTTTGAGATTTTTGGCATTCAGTGTATTACACATAATATTAATTGACTGACTAGAATTTATTTAGAGTGACTGCAAACATGAAGTGATGCTCTCTTTTAAAAACCATGACTAGCGGCGGAGTGGTGGCTCTGAGGCTAGAGATCTGCACTGGCAATCGGAAGTTTGCCGGTTCGAATCCCATAAACGCCAAAAGGGACTCTGCTCTGTTGGGCCCTTCAGCAAGGCCTTAACCTGCAATTGCTTAGCGCTTTGAGTAGTGAGAAAAGTGCTATATAAATGCAAAGAATTATTATTATTATTAAGTGCATCTCCCCCAGTCTTTATATTCAACAGCACCCTGCACAGCAAGCACAATCACAAGGCACTTGACAGGTCAGAGAGACGACAACACGACAGTATTAAACATGCGAGTAGAACAGCATGTGAAAAGAGGTGCAGACCAAAACAAGAGAACAGTGTTCGCTGCCCTGAGGAGAAACAGCATCCAAAGCCGAGTACAGCACTGTAGAAACAAAGATGTCGCAATGCGGCGAAACATGAGTTCACTCTTGAGAGGAACATTTCTAGAACATACAAGTGAAAAGATGTTAGTGGAGCCACATGAACAGACATCGACAGAGGGCGTTAAAACCGGCCCAGTAAAACTAAAGAGAGAGGTGCAGCTTTGAGAGAAAGACGAGACCGGTGTCGAAAGATCTCCGCTGCTTCTTAGGTTTATACTGTTGAGGTAAGACTGGCAGTTCATTGACAGCTTTGCATTTTAAGCAGATTTTTCAGGGTGAATTTGGAGCTCCCTCCGACCCCCAAGAACAGCGGTGGTATGAAATTGTGCTCTGATGCCATTTAGTAAAACTCAAATGACTTATTCTGTACTTCTAACAGTTTACCTTGGTAGAATTTGGGTTTAGTTTGAAAAACGTAACAAAAGCACAGAAGAGCTTTGAATATTGTCACTGATGAACGTTCCAAAGGATCACTTTCATTGTGTTAATGATTGGGTAGCCACAGCTTTGAATGTAAAGAAAGCTCGTTCTAGAGGGCCACTGCTGCCTGGAACTGGTTTGAGAATGACAACGTCACGTTACACTAGCACTGATTAATATTAGAATGTGTGGATCAGCTTTCTCTTGATGGTTCTGCATCATGGTGGCTTGTTCAAATGTAAATTTGAAATCTCAGATGCTTCTTGAGTTTTAAAACTCTCTTCATTGGTTCGTGTGTTTTTCCAAATCCTTAATTTTCCATTTTTGATAGACACTTCTTTTGTTAACACAAGTACGGTTTCTAGTCTTAGCGTGGCTGGTTATAGAAGGTCAGTCAATGTTCCGTTTCCATGTTAGTGCAGAAACAAACGGAGGTACTGTAGCAAAATGTTTTTAGGAAATGACATTTTCTATTTTTACAAATGCAGTTCATAAAATCTTTACAAGCAAATATTCTGTCTAGTTTGGATGCATACAAGTGTGCAACTCACAACAGGGTGATCTGATGAATGAGGAGTGCTTGCTTGCTGGTGCCAATTCTGAAATAATAAATCATAATAAAAAATACGTTGTATGGAAAAAATGTCAATATGTGCGCCACTCCCGGATGAGGGGTCTATTTCAGTTATTACACCAGCGTCACAACTGTTGCCTACAAAAATGGCAGTGTTGTGTTGATGGTTCTAAGCAAAATTTGCACCAGTTTAATATCTAGACATTTCTAGCCCAATCCCTTGATTAAAGGTGTAATACGCGATTGCGCCGTGTTTCCTTAGCACTTAATAATTGTCATTGCATTGAAAATGGGGTATAGTGCAAATCAGGAGAAACCCTCATTATTGTACCTTAGAAAGTGAGTGTGTGTGTATGTATGTGTGTGCATATATACATACATACATACACACACACACACTATATATATATATATTTTATCTTTGTAAGTATTGTATGTATGTATTTATGTATATGAGGTACACTGCAAATACATTTAAGAAACAAAGTTACAAAAATCTGTACTGCCTTCTGATTTCTGTGCATTTATTTTTTTCTGATTAAATCTGATAATTCAGTCTCTTAGTTAATAACCTTTTGTATTGTTAAACTGATGCTGGTGGTTTTATTTTATATAAAAATAAACCAGATTGTATCTCTTATCTGTTGTGAGACTTTAACTACCTAGTATTAAAATGAGTAAATATTTAAATTTTGCCTAATGGACTCTTCAGGTTGGGACTGCATAAGAACGTCAGACTGAACGAGTACATCTCTAACAAGAGTGGATGCCCTCCTGAAGGAAGGATGGCCAAGATGGTCATAAGGGCCCCTGATATCACAGTATCTTGTGCCAAAGGTCCAGACCAGGTGGAACCCATTTGGTATTGTCTTCCCCCTCACCTCTTGAATAGCTTCTCCTGTAATGATTAAGAGCTCAAGGACATGGAGGACACATCAAATGGACCAGGGTCAAGACCTCATTGTAAGAGCAGCTGTAAGGATCTTTGGCTGAAACTTTGCGACTGTCATAATGACAACGCTTGACCCCATTGGTGGATGCCACCATCTGTCACACACTAAAGTTTCAAGGCCGTAAAGTTACCGGCAGGAAGTAAAGATACTGGTAGGCAAAGCAAAGACTGGCGTATCAGAGAGTGACTTTCAGGTGGCCTCGTGTACATTCAGGTAGACCATTCAGTGGCTCGGAACAGGTAGCAGCGACATCGCTTAGGCTGGTCTCGACAAAAAAGACAAACCATTGACTGTGATGGGATACTTTTGACTGGAGTACTTTAAGCAACTTCTGAACAGTACTGACATACTTCCCATGGAGGATGTGTAAGTAGTTTCTGCTAATGTTGGGTTTATTTCTGTTTCTTGGGTGTGCAATGATGCTTCAGAAGCTCACAGCAGGCTGGGGTGAAATACAAAAGGTGCTAAATAAATAAATTGGGGTGTCTTGCTTAACATGTCAATTCAATGTGGTATGGAAGATAAAAACCGGTGGGTAGATTAAGGAGACGATATGTTGATATAAAATAACATGGTGAATTAAATTCATCAGTCTCTTTGGGAAAACTCATGCCAAGACACTAGAAAGCAGAATCAAGTCAACATTCAAGTGTTTTGATTTCATTTTGTGTGTAATATAGACACAGCTTATCTGCCACTCATTGTCAGATACTTTGTAAGATAATTCCAGCCTGGCTATCCTCTTTAGGTCACAGTCTCACCCAGCTGGCAGCAGCCTTCTAACATTCGATATTTTACCATAACATAAAACATGGAAAAGCTGATATTTTTCAATTACTCCAGACTGAGTAAAGATCAATCGATGAATAATTTATCCCCCCCCCCCCATTATAGGCATACTGTGGCAGAAACTCACCTGGAAACGGCCAAAGAGCAGTCTCCCCATTTATTGAGTAGAAGGCAAAGTGTACTCTCTCGCAAGGAGTTTTTTTAATTATACAAATGGAGCGTGGCTAGTTGTCCAAGCATAGCTATGGGACTTCCAACTACTGTCTCCTTGCTTTTGGTGCCCCATTTTCTCAGTGATAAGCTGCTACTGAAAACCCCTATGACAATACACGAGGAGCTCAAAGAGGAGCAGAGAAAGAAGAAGCCATCCGACTGACCAGGAACATAGAACAGTGCGGCCAGAAGGAAATTCAAAGAAACACAGTGCTGACTTACATGGTGGCAGCTTATTTCCCTTATGCTACAAGATGACGGCATGACCCTTTGTTATGAGAGATAGAAAGTTATAAATGGGCTATAAATGACCCATCATTGATACTACATGGTAAATCTAGCCAGGGGTGATAACTCCCTTGAGGTTCACAGTAGAAAGCATCGGTAGTCTGAGGTACACCAAGATTGTTGCAGGACTTTCTACCCCAGGAGAAAGCATTAGTACAGTTATTTGGTAATGTTAAATTGATGACTCAAAGGAATACTTCACCCAAAAATGACCATATATATATATATATATATATATATATATATATATATAGTGACAGTAGAGGGCGCTGTCGCTCCTCCAAACCCACAGACAACACATTCAGACACCAGGTAAAAGTATAAGAAATTATTTAATTTCTTCAATACTGTGCACAAAGCACCTCCACGATACACAATAACAATAATCCAAAAATAATCAATAATACAATAAATCCTACTCTCCACCCAGCAGCTCTGTCGCACTCCCAACTCCGGCTCAGCCTGCAGGGTTTCCCATAGTCCTTTTTATAGTCCGCGACCTGGAAGTGCTTCTGTCCTTCAGTCCATGTGATGCCATAGCACTTCCGGGTCAGATGAAAACTTCTTCCTTTTTCTTCAGCCCGGAAGTACTTCATTTCTTCCATCCCCATGACTAGGGAGTACTTCCAGGCTATAATAGAAACATTCGTGCCTCCCTGCAGCGGCTCCCACGGTATCCTGCAGGGCTGTGAAGTTGAACTCCAATGTCCATGATGCCCTGCGGGAATTAAGGGCACCTCTATGTTGCAGGGAGGACTCTATCTAGCGGCCTGGGGGTGTTGGCCAGGATAAACTGCCGGCCATCTCTCACAATATATATATATATATATATATATATATACACACACACACATACATACTGTGTATATATATATATATATATATATATAAAATATGTATATGTATGTGTGCGTGTATACAAATGATACAGTACCTACCAAATAATACAAAGAGTACACGACATGTGTTTCACCGTAATTGGGCCTCATCAGGTGTATGCACCTTGAACCTCAGACATCGGCACCTGAGAAGCAGATCAGAAATATGTGATACAGTATCTGCTAAATAATGCAGAGTACACAACACATGTTTCGCCCTAATTCTCTCAACTGAGGGATGTTTGCTGACTGGCCAACCAGCAACAAGCGTTACCAGGTAGGTAACGTTCCAAATAATCAGACTGTGATTAAGACCTACGAGGGATATCCAGAAAAAAAGGTTACAACAGCTGTTAAAAATCGAAAAATGAATATATTTCAACTAAATTTACAGGGTATGTTCCAAAATATGTGTTTATTTCTCAACATAACTCAACTTCGATGCACTTCTTCAGCCTGGGCACCAGCTTTTTTATACCCTCGTCGAATACGCTCCGCTCCACCTCCGAAAGCCACTTCTCCACTGTCTCCTTCACCCCCTCATCGTTGGAAAAACGTTTCCCACCCAAGAATTCTTTAAGTTTGGTGAAAAGGTGAAAATCTGAGGGCGCAAGGTCCGGGGAATAGGGTGGGTGGGTAACAATATCCCATCCAAAGGACACAAGCAGGTCCTGAGTCACACGAGCGGTATGGGGTCTGGCATTGTCGTGAAGGAGGGACACACCACGAGTCAGCATTTCCCTCCTTTTGTCTTTAATCTGTTTTTTCAATTTTTTTAGGGTCTCACAATATGTTTCAGCATTGATGGTGGTCCCTTTGGCCATGAAATCCACCAACAAAACCCCTTTTCTGTCCCAAAAGACAGATGCCATAATCTTCCGCTCTGAAAACTGAACTTTGAATTTTTTGGCTGATGAGGAATGGGTATGGCGCCATTGTTGGGACTGCCATTTGGACTCAGGAGTATAGTGACATACCCAAATTTCGTCTCCAGTCACAATAGCGACGCAAAGTGAGGAACTTGATGACCGAACGAATCTCGCATCAGCAGTAGGTGGAGCAAACGGCCTCAGCAGAGGTTGACGAACTTGCTTGCTGTAATGACATTTCACAACTGACTGACGCGGTCCCGGGCTTATTTTGACCGTTAGGACCCCCCTACACGCAGGTATGCCAACCTTCGGAAAAAAAATTCCCTGCACCCTCCAGGGCACTTGTAACCTTTTTTTCTGGATATCCCTCGTATAAATGTAATAGTCCGATCTTCACCCTGTCAAGTAATATATAATATATTACTGTACATTATTTACCCTGTGTACTTTGTAGTGTTGGCCTAGAACATTTGTAATGTCATGTTGTCATTGGGAAATTGTATACTAAAGATTCAAACTCAATGGAACCCTGCAGTGACCACTTCTGGACAATGGCAATGTGAAAAATGTCCAAGTTAAATCCTGAGAACTATTCATTGAATGTCGACAGGAAAAACATAATTGTTACAGTTCTGCCTGTCTTCCTCATTCATTGGTCAAGAATCCTGTCTTCAGTTCAAATGCACAGATTGGGGGAATTGCATCTTTCCTGCTGACATTCAATTCAAATTTTCAGGAAGTAACTGTTAATAATATTTTAGCAAAAAATGCAGACATTTTGCATGTTTTGATTATATGAATGGATAACAGAAATGTGGATTATGCAACACGAGTTACGTGAGAATTTTTTTTCTTTTTTTTGTGTATATTCTTCATATCATTTGCTGTTGTCCAGAACTGGTCACTGCAGGGTTCCATTGAGTTTAAATCTTATTTATGTAATTTCTCTATGAAAACATGAGATTAAGTGAGGTAAGTGCCATATAAAGACCAAAATCATTTTTGGTGGAGTATTCCTTTAAAATTGCTAGGCTCAAAGCCAAAATGTAGAGCTGCTTCATCATATTATTGTCGCATCGCCTGTCGTATTTGGCAGACTAATTATGATGCAACACTGAAGAGATGAAATGGAAGCCAGTGTTGTCCCTAACACTAGGAAAGACAAACAGAGTGAATAAAAATAACTAAGAGAGGCACCATTGAACAAGCCGGAAAGTCGAAACCTAACATTTTTTATCCAATCAAAAATGTAAGCCAAGAATCAAAGTAAGAAACCAAAGTCAAATATCAGAAACGGAGGGATCTACATAACATTTCTACACACATGGACAAAGGGTTCTTTGTTTTCATTTCTCCATAAATTTGGATAAGCTGTATGTGTAGGGCCACCTAACGACTTGTGGAGTAGCCTCCCTAGCAATATGACGTGACAACACTTCGACAGGACAGTTGCAGTCTTAGGATGGTGATGTAAAGGGGAAAAGATGTAAAACAAAATGTACTATTTACATAAAAACAAAAAAGGGCAGAAACTGATTTTACACTTAACAAAAACCCCAAAACCAGGAGAAGAGAACATAAAAGTAGGAAAATAAAGGCAGGGAAATTTTTAATGCAGGTAAATCGTACAAAGTGTGGACTTCACTGAACAAAAAATATTAAAAGTTACTAGGCAATTATACTCACTCAAAAACCTCGCCCCCCATTGTCCTCCTTCTGTGCACCACATTCTCAACAAGAGCAACTCAGAATGTGCTAGAAAAACAAACACAAAATCGTCAATTGGTTTGTGGGCTTCATTCTGTTTCATTTTGGCTTAGCTCTACCGCATAATCTATGGATTGTTGTTCTCATTTCTTCAGTTTTTATATATTTATTTTATACTGAGTGCACATGACACGCCACAGAAGGCCTGTAAGGCTGAGAACCTGTGTGGCTAATGGCATTGGCTCATATGTGATGTAGAGTGACCGCCTCGGATTTCCTGTCACATCTGCAGAGTACACTGAAAGTCTGAATGACACGCACCACACCACCATTCTCTGCTTGCATCAATGAAACGTACACCGAATATAAGAGGAGGAGACTTAGCTCGGGTGTCCCTTCAGTTCTGCAGTCCATGATGTGAACTCCATGCTACGTGAGCAGCAATGGGCATAGTAACTGTAAATAATGTGGCAGTGGCCATGCAAAAAAACTAAACTAAAGAACAACATACAAAATAGTGTCACCAGAATAGCAATACCGACAATCAATAAAAATTAATTATAATAGAATGCCAGCAGAGCACTATGACAACTAACATACGCAGGCTCTTCAGATGTCCTCCTGATTGGGTCACAGAGCTACTTGGAGCTTTCTTCATGTTGTCTTTTTGGCTTTACATTTGAACAAATGTCAGGGAGACTTAGTATAACAACATGGCCTTCTCCAGCTCAGCCCAATATCACGGACTTGAGCCAGCAGCCACCCAGTGTTTCATGCTGCCCACCACACAGATCAGTGTGATGTATGGCCCTTTTCATTGTTCTGCAATTGGATTATTGTGTAAATTGCATTGTAACTGATTTCCTTTGTGGTGGTCCTTGCAGTGACACTGATTCATCTCTGCGTCCGTAGTTCGCTATCTGTTCATCACCGAGACATCACGTCATTCTGTTTGTTCTATATTTTTATTCAAAGGAGAACTTTATTTGACCGTTTCCCTAGCTCACTATGAAGCTAAAATCAAAAATTGACATGTTCAGTATGGAACTAAACTCGCAAATGTCACATGGGATGGGCTGGCAGGTTTGATTCTGTCAAGTCAAGACACCTTTTTTCTCCCTACCTAATGTGGCACATTTCATGTGGAGAACCACCAAGTCAGAAGGTTGAACCTTTTCAGTGCCTGCTTTCTAAAACATTCACACCGAATGGGAGTTTATAAAAGGGATGTAAAGCCCAAGTCGGTATCCCGTCTGCTTTTCAGATTCTGTAAAATAGTCAGCTCTCTCAGTCCTTCTCAATTCACATTTCTGTCCTCTACATTTCAAGGAATTTTACTACACCTTTCAAAAGTCGCTTCAGTTGTACCCATCCTTTCTTTGAATAACAAAACAACACACGGACCAAACCCACTGTGCTCTGTTTGTCACACACGCGCGAGTAGGAGGGAGTTGTATAGGCCAAGTGAGGGTAATTCCACTCCAGGCCAGGGGAGACTGGTTGTGCACTAAACCTTCTTCTGTTGTACCTGCAGACCAAAAACACAGAAAACCTGTCTGATTCAACCCTGAAGATGGCATGTCTGGTTCCGGCGCCCGAAACCCATCACTTCTGGTTCCCCATACGTCACTTCCTGTTATGGCATTTAAAGCTTCCAATTTTTCCACCAGTCTTCAGTCTTGTTTTGGACTTCATCAAAGACACTTAAGTCTTGATTTGAATCTTGCCATTGCAGCCAGGAAAATTATACAGGTGGCTGCCCCAAACCTTTTTAATAAAGTGTGTCGAGTCTGTTCTTTTCACCCTGTATAATCTTGCAGTTTTTCCTTGTTGTGGATACGGGGGGGGGGGGGGCCCGGGTTGGGTTGGGCGTCTCAGAGCTCCAGGGTCTTGGTTTTTCAGATCGCACTCCAATTTCTGCCACATTCAAGTGGGCTTCTTCGGATCTCGTCAGCATCCCAAATATGTGAAGGGTCAGTGAAATCCTGCCTTGTGGCCGATCCTGCCAGGATCACAGCAGCAGTGTAAGATGTCAGTGTTTAGCCAACACTCGAGCACTAAAAGGACCCTGGATTATCATGGCGTATTTCACACTGAGATCAGGCCCCCACACACCAGGGGCCTCATGCATAAACGGTGCGTATGCACAGAAATGTTGCGTAAGAACTTTTCCACATTCAAATCGCGATGTATAAAACCTACACTTGGCGTAAGGCCACGCACATTTCCATGGTACCTCATACCCTGTTGTACGCAAGTTCTCCGCTCAGTTTTGCAGACTGCCGGCACCCAGCGTCAAAGCAATGCTACTGTTCCTGGTTACTCTTTATTTCTTAGATCCACATTCCTGCCGCAGCTTTATAAATACACTGAAACTAACCGCATATTGTTTATTAGTGTAATGCATCTGATTGTAATTAACTTGTAACAATATAATGGTCCAGGAAACAGCCATAGTATTCCAAATACCATAACTGCTTTAGCGTTGTTACTCTCACTGCACCTTCTTCTGCTTCTTCTTTCAGCTGCTCCCGTTAGGAGTTACCACAGCAGATCATCTTTTTCCATATTACTCTCACTGCGCCACTCAGAGTATTTTTATCACTGTATCTGAGTGTGAATCACAGCATCAGCTGATCGGAAAGAGAATTATCAGTATACAGCATCAAACACACGCCACCTCAGCCACGGAAAAACGTTTCAAAGCCTTTCCTGTGCGGACCTCGCGGTTCAGAAACAGTCAATCAGTACATCAATTACTCCTTATAGAACTGTTTGTGCTTATAAGTACAATCACCCCACTGTAAACTTGCACTACAGTTATAATATTGCACAACCTGTGCCACTTTATAAAGCTCAGTATTTACATATGATGACGATATCATTTTTAAGATGAAATGCAGCAAAATATGTTGATTATATTATACAGATAAAACTTTAGCTTCATTTAAATAATTTGTATTGCTAATAATTAAACATGTGAGGACACGGTTCTGCAGCGCTTGCTAGTTCACGGATTGATCCTACCTTGTGCTGTATTCTTTCTGGGGCTGACGCGACACTGGAAGGATAGATGGATAGAATAATTAAACTTGTACTACAAAGATATTTCAATGTTCCTTAAAAGTTTTGAAGAATCGGCGCTCTAAGCTTACAGATGGCTTAACGTCTATTACAGATCTAATTGTGTGGTGATTGGGTATTTGGGGAAAGAAAAGTAAGGACAGGAATTGGAGATTAGTACGTTTGAAAGAGACAGTACTGCTACTATAATTTCATCGAAGGTCACGCACAATCACGCACCGTACTCCCCTGTTTAATAACATGCTTTAACTCCTATCATCATGAAAAAGATATCACATATACATCTCAGTATTTTAATTATTCAGAGAGCTGTAATATCACAAATGTAATGGATTCTGTGTCCTGTCGGAGAAAGAGAAAGCGGAAGCACGTAGTGATTCACACACATAGAGCAAAAGATCAAATACAAAACAAAGCATTTAACGTGCTACTTTCATCATTACGATGCAATTTGAGAAACTGGTTAATTAAACGATTTTAAGATGAAGTTTATGATGTTCTACTTTAATGACAAAATAAACTACGTGATTAAAGTGGAAATTTCAAGATTAAAGTTGACATTTCGTGCTTTTTTCCTACTGTGTGCCTTTTTTTTTTCCTTTGTACCCTAATAAGCTTTCATATGACATTTAGACGGTGGGCTACAACTCGCCTTTTCACTGCGACTTTGATATGTTACAACTTCTTTTTTATTTCGGGCACTCTATGTCACTTGATCAACTTCCTTTTGTTGTTTATACCACTGTTTAAACCAACAAATAGTATGTTTTTTCTTTGCCTCCACTTGGTATTCGTTGAAATTCTTCCATTTTCCCTCTTGCTTTTTCCATTGTCTTTTCACAGAAGGTTGAGCTTAAGGGCGATTTATATTGATTTGCATATTCATAGAGGTGTAATTCTGGGAGGAGTTGGGGGCGGGACAGAAGGCGCGTGCACGAGCGTTACTTTTCACGCTGACCGGGATTTATGTAGCGGAATAATGTGGAAGTTGGAGTACGCACAGATTCCTGTACCTAGATTTTTCTATGCATAAGCACATTTCGGCTTTTGTGCTTACATCATGTTATAGTGCGAATTCTACGCACGGTGTTATGCATGAGGCCCCAGGTAACCAGCTATCCCACATTTCAGGGACAATAGCATGTACGTATCACGGGACCAGGTTTATTGTATATTCCAATTTATTTTTACTTGTCGTGTATTTTAGATGTCGGTAATTCTTCCCTCATTATGCAGACATTACACAGATCTCCAGTATATTGCACTATGTCTAAACACCACTAACATGAGCTTTATTAGAAATACACCCAAGACCTGTGATTGTGAAGCTCACAGCCATGGCAATACCTTTGATGGCAAAGTAGCTTACGTTTGTGCTGTTTGCCTCCTGCGAAAAAAATGAAAAATACAAGCAGACAGAGAACAACCACGCAAGTGTACAGCAATCAGAAAACGAACAAACAGCCCAGCTCTCCTGGCTAAGAAAGGAGAATTTGAAATTCTGTTTAGTGTAGCTGTGAGTCTCAGTTTTGACTGGTTTTGATTTTGAGTTTGCAGTCAGGCAAGGCCAGATTAAGACCACCACAGGCCCCTGGGTGATTTCATGAACGGAGCTCCCCACACACAGACTTGATCTCACTTTTAACAATTCATTGCAGCGAGCAGACACCCGGAACTTTTATGTAGTGCGGCTGTTCACGCTACACTCGACTGTCGTTTCATCGAGTAGGGAGGTGGGGCCCCACTTAGTGATTTAGGGGTGTTAATATGAAAAGGCCCCTTGCCATCAATCGCCCCTCGGGTGTGCACCCAGAACACCCCTGATGGTAGAGCAGCCCCTGCGGTTTGTGGTTTGAATGTGTAACACATTATCGATAGTGCACTGGTAACTCAACCGATACAACTGGGATGGCTAACTGGGCCTTCTATTGTGGCAGCAATATTAACGTGGGTGAAGGATTGAGATGTTTGTTCTAATTCTGACATAGTCTAAAATATGAAAAAATAGGTATGAATCGTCCATCACCTGATGTCCACCTCCGTCCTTGTCAGCTTCCTGTGCTGGTCGCTCTATTGGCTCCAGCAGACCCCTGTGACCCTGTGTTCGGATTCAGCGGGTTGGAAAATGGACGGATGGATACATGTAAAAATTAACAGATGACTCCATTGATCAGACATGTATAATAAAGTAAAAGAGTTCACATCTGCTCCTCCAACTCTTACATGAGCCGTCTGTCAAAACCTAACTTAGGGGGATTCTGCAATGGAATAGAAAACAGTTATCAACCCCTCTACAGTTTGCACAGGCAGGTGTGTATTGTTCCTTCCCTTTGGACTGACTGTGGTCTTGACAGGCCTCCAGAGAAATCATACTCCAGCTAAAACTGGTGCAAATGCAATGAATGCACAACTTACTACACGACTCAATACTGGGAGGCCACCATCCACCCACTGTTGTACATGAAGTGTGTGAAAATGGCAGCCATGGATTAAAGGCAGGAAACATGGGGCAGCATACTAAGCCCTGTCTTAGTAGTCAGGAGGTCCTGCTATTGAAATCTTACTGTGGTGTTGTCCATCCATCCATTATCCAACCCGCTATATCCTAACTACAGGGTCACGGGGGTCTGCTGGAGCCAATCCCAGCCAACATAGGCAACAAGGCAGGAAACAAATCCCAGGCAGGTCGCCAACCCACCGCAGTACTGTGATGCTGTTGAATATACAATTAGTTATGCACAATGCCATGCCGATGTTAACAAACAGATAGAGGGAGGTTCACTTGAAAGAGGCCCCAAATATTCTGTAATAACTCATGCTAGGATAAAGCAATCTGACCGAAACAACGTGCTCCTCAGTATATGGAGCTTCAAATAAGCCTGGATGTCTCTGCGTCGGAGCGATGAGGTAGGTGCCGGATAGTTGTCGCGACGTTTAACCTCCGTCTGCAACTTCTGGGTGCATACCACCCATACCCCTTCACTCAGTCACTTGATTTCTCATCAGGAGGTGGTGTACAGTATTGAGCAGCACATCTTGATGGTGCAAACCTATTGGGACACCAATTTGTTAAAACGATGTCAGAATCAACTGGATAATCGTGAGTTAACAGAAGGTTACTTCCAGCAAGATGAAGCAACGTGTCACACATCAGCAAGGAGTCAGCCACAAACTGAGTCCTTCTTCTGCAACAGGGTAATTTCAAAGGGGCCACCACGGTCGCTGGATCTGACACCACCAGACTTCTTCCTTTGGGGTATGCTGAAAGGAAAAGTCTATCAGAACAAGCCTCGTACAGTGGAAGATTTGAAGGAAAACATCCAACATGAAATTGCTGTCCGTCTGGCAGAAAACAGAAACCACTTCCAGCATCGCATGTAATGCAATTGATTACACATACGTCAAGGCATATGGCATATTTTTTTGGTTCAGATTGCTTCATCCTAACGGGAGTTACAACACAATATTTGGGGCCTTTTTCAAGTGAATCTTCCTATATGAGCAATCTGTGAAGAAAAGCCATGGCACCCAGCATTGTGCAGAAGCTACTAACTCACTTGCTGTAGAAGCAACAGAAGGGAAGAATTTTGGTGAAATGTCTTCATTTAGGACATTTTCATTGTTATGTTTGAAATGTTTAACAGTAAAACCAACATTTATGAGTTGAGCACCAGAAGTAAGCCTTTATTCCGTGTCACATTCTTTTTTTTGGTTATTTTTTCCATCCTCTCCAGGCATTTTACTTTATCATTGAACTCATCTTTGGAGACTTAAAAACCAGTTCCATATACGAATCTTACTTTTCTTTGTAATATACAGGTATTCCCTGCTTTTCAGAAGTTTGCTTTACGCCACTTCACTTTTACTAAACACCTACATTAAGTGCCAGTTTTTGCTGACCGAAGAGGATTTTCGCTTCTATAAACAAGCTTCTTCCCTAGAAGTGCACTCAGCATCAATCCACCCCAGCGCTGAACTGTGTTTGTGAGCATTTGTGCTTTATTTAATGAAAGATGATGTTAAAGAGGGTTTGGCATCGTATGACCAAGAACTGAAGAGCTGATGCAATTGCAAGAGGAAAGGAAACAAATCAAAACTGAACGCCGTCTGAAAATGAAGTCGTCCATGAACTGAACTTGAAGAGCTTGCATGAGATTTTTGCAACGATTGATGGTCCTGCAATTCCATTTTGGCTCACAAAAGGCTTCGTAGGAACGCTCCGCTTTCGGATAGCGGGGGAAACCTGTATGTCTATCTTATGTAAGGTGTGTATTACTTATTACTTGTATGTCATTTATTCATTAGTACCCTTATCTAAGTTTAATTTGCTTTTCTTAGTTTGTAACTACTTCTTTGATACCTTGCTACACCCTGTGTATGAGAATCCATCCATCCATCCATCCATCCATTATCCAACCTGCTATATACTAACTACAGGGTCACGGGGGTCTGTTGGAGCCAGTCCCAGCCAACACAGGAACAAACCCCGGGCAGGGCGCTAGCCCACTGCAGGGCACACACACACACACATACACACAGACCAAGCACACACTAGGGACAATTTAAGATCACCAATGCACCTAACCTGCATGTCTTTAGACTGTGGGAGGAAACCCATGCAGACACGGGGAGAACATGCAAACTCCACGCAGGGAGGATCTGGGAAGTGAACCCAGGTCTCCTAACTGTGAGGCAGCAGCGCTGCCCACTGCACCACCGTGCCGCCGTATGAGAATCTGCTATAGAAATAAAAGTTGTTGTTGAGGTCAGAGTGGAGTTAGGCTAAATTTAAATGCAGCTAATGCCACTGTACCACAGACCAGTGGCACACCACCAATCATTCTGAGGGTAAAATACAAGGAAGCTCCCTCACAATGACATTCTACTACATCCGTATTTCAGCCTCATTTCCCACCAACGTAGTGTGAACGTAACCTGGGCACAGACAGGCAGACATGTTGTTTTCCACCACCACACGTTTATTTACAAATATTTACAAGTTATTAAGTGCTCGCACAACCCCCAAAGTCCTAGCCACACACTATGCCTCTCTTCGGGCCGCCTCCACTCTTGCTTCTCCTGCTTCGTCCTACTTCCACCCAACTCCAGCCTCGAATGAAGGGAGGCGGCCCCTTTTATCTTCTCCCAGATATGCTCCAGGTGCTCCCCGGCAATCACCCACCGACACGCCCCCGTGTGGCAGAAGTGCCGGCTGTACTCCCGGAAGCACTCCGGGTGTCCCTGCTTCTCTTCCCCCCAGCACTTCCTGGTGTGGCGAAAGTGCCGAGGTCCAGGGTTCCCAAGACATTGGGGCGCCCCCTGGCGGTGACCACAGGCCCCTACAGGGTTGGGCTTCCAAGCCCTCAACCCGTGGTCCCCAAAGCAACCAGGGTGGCGGCCCCCACGTGATCCACGGTGGGCGCACGCCCTCTTCCGGTCCCTCAAGGCGTCCCGGCCGGGTCGTCGCCCCTGGCATCCCTGACCCTAGTTACAGGCCCAGAGTGATTTAAAACACCATAACATGCTTTTAAAATTTATTTTCAAGGGTGCACCACAATTTATATTGTGAAACCTTTGATTCTGGAGGGAGTCCAAAGAGTTAACTTGGGGTCCCAAATCATCAGATGTCCTACATCTCGCACTTTGATCATGAGGCAGGTGGACGATACCAGCCAATAGATGGACGGCAGTCATATTCACGTTGGGACCCTACATTCAGGCTACTTCAACTTCTAACTGAAGGAAGTCTAAATCTAAGGATCTCTGAAGGATCTAAAGTCTACAAATTAAAATCCAAAAAATCATTAGGAGTACATTGGCACTCCACTTAGGACCATCCCAAGTGAGCACACATGCTGGGAGGAGGATGCACCACCATGTTACAGAGAAGTAAAAAGCGGATATCAATAGACAGCTCTGCTAAAGGGACAGCAGGCCAAATGATACGCCCCACGCTAACCCGCACATTGATGAAGGCAGAACATACTATACACTTCTCCATGTTTGCATTTTACATGTGAGGTGGAAAATGTAGACAAGTAGAGTGAAATCACTGGGGCAGCACGTCAGGCTCCCCCTGTAGACTCAACTGATGACCCTTTCAAAGTAGTCACACAAGGGTCAGGATCGGTCACCAGCCAGTTAATGGCCCGTGGAAAAAAGCCTCTAAGGTAAGTGAACTTAAGTCGAGTCAAAGTTGGTAAGAGTCTGGTCACCTTTGCTTGACCGGTTATGGTCAGATCTTTAGAAATTAAATGCAGTGTTAGTAGCATTTATGAGCAAAAAATAATTACAAATACCGAAAACAACAATCATAATAATACATTTTACTGTATTTCTGTGTTAAATGACTGAGATCTGCGTAACTGAGAAGCACATCTTGAGATCTTTATCATCCATGGTTCTTATAAACGAGTACAAAACTCTCACTTTATATTTATATGGGCTACAATAAAAACTAAGAACTGTGAAGATCCACATCGATGCCTGAAACAATCCAGCACCATTTTTAAATTATTATAAGAAGAGTTACTGCTTTACCTTAAACAATTTCTTTACTTTGATGGCCTTTTTCCGTGTAGCCCATTTGTATAATCAGTGTGAGAATTCGGATTTTAAATAAAGCTGCCAAATCCACATGGGGGATCACTGAAGGCTGTTGGCCATCTCGGCGGCACTGTGTATAAGGTACAGTATGACCAAATCTGGATGGGGTGCGCAGCTTCACCCTGACCTTCTGCTGGATCCGCTGCAATAGGTGCGATAAAATCGAACATTCGTACATACTGTATGGAAATGAGGGCAAAGAGCAGATCAGGTAAGCTGAGTTGTGTTAATGAAATAAAGTGAACTCCTGCATTTGAATACATTGTTGTTTATCATGGCGGGAGACAGTGATGATGTGCTGTGTGTTATCTGCATATGCAGATATGAATTTTCATTACACTTTGTAGATGGGACAAACCACAACTGCTACAACTACTGCAAGTACAACAGGCCATAGTACTAAGGTCGAGGAGTTTTTCTCCACTAGGCGGTGCCTTTCTTTCTCTCAGGATTTCAATCTTTAACCCTTTAATTAACAAACACCAGGCCTGTGAAAGAGCCCGGCCCATTCTGTGTGGGATATCAGAAAGCAGGATGCTGTAAATCAGACCTTCAGTTTTGTCAGCCAGATTAATGGCATGGCGGCGCAGTGGTTACCCCTGCACTTACTGTGTTTAATTTGGTGATTACTCTCATGTTGGCATATTACAGTTTCTTCACATATCACATTGACCAGCTTGTTAAACTGTGACTCTAGACTGGCCTGCCATGTGTGAATGTGTCCATTTACGGTTTCCTCCTCTCATGTGTCCAAATGCTGTCCTGCAACCCTCTACTGGTAAATCAAGTTGATACAAAATGGATGGAAGACAATAGTCTCAAAAGTCAAAGGAAAAGAGCAAAGGAAAAGGTGTAACGAGCACTGAGCATTAGACTGGCATGTCTAAATGTGATGCCCACAGCTGCTAGGGCATGTCACTCTACAACCCGTACAATAATAAACTAAGGACAAGCACACACAAACAACTGACTTCCCTGACCGCTCCGCTGCCTTTAGATCCTTTTACCTTTCAGTGTGAAAATATTAATAGCCTGAGATTCTTGTTACTGAACTGATGCATGCAAAATAAAAGAAATGGGTACCACTTTACTTTAGGTTCTGCAAAAATACATCTCTTCCTCGTTTCCTCTTATCTAACAAGGCCTTACCAAAGGCTTCTTTTGGTCTCCATAACACTTCTAAAACATCAGTAGATCAGGATATCCATCTCTGTGCAGTGAGGCCTATTGACATTAAGGTGAAATGACTTGCTAATATGAAGAATTCACAGGTCTTATACTAAATATGTGATAAACAGATACGTGTCTGATTTAAGCCATCTCATATCACTCCAAAGTGACTTTTTGTTAGTTGGTAACATTGCAGAGATGAATAAACACTTTACTGTTGCTTTGTAAGTGTTAGGAAGACTCAAAAAAGTACTAAAGTCTTGTTACTTAAGAGTAAATGTGTAACAGATGCATTTTTCCAGTACCAAAATGGCACATTTGCAAAAGATAAATAACTTTTGTTTATTTGTTTTTTTATTATTATAACCTGCTCGTGTTTTATACATTTTCAGATAGATAAGTTTCGAGGTAAGGTGTCGGAGAGTGGAGATGTGTAGCGTGCTGAGTAGCCCATGCAAGTAAGAATTTCACTGAACTCTGTTCAAATGACAATATACTCTATATGTTCATTACATTACATGGAAAAGTCTGTATTGTTATGTCATCAGTTTTGTATAAATTACATTTTGGGTGGGCATTGGGACTCAAAGTGAATGCCATCCAACGCCAATAGATGTTCTCAAAAAAAGAATTCCACACCATGAATGCAGTAATGACAGTTCTTAATAGATGGATCTGGATGAAGTCTTTCACCAGACTGAGCATCCTGGACAGATCTAGAGAATGAATTGCACGCAGCCGAGCAGGCACTAGAATGATGAGAAGGTGGTCACACGAGGCATTGATCGGAGCCTTGAAATATAAAGGTGCACTGCTTATGCTATTGTGTGTTACTGATCTCAGGGGGGCGTGTATTTGTCTGTCTTTTCAAGTATGAAATCTTTAGTAAAACTCCATGCTGGTGTTATCACGCAGCCTGCTGACAGTTTAGGATCAGAAGTTGGGACTCTTTAGCGGGGTCAAATCTTCAAAGCAGTAGCCACAACATTCCTACAAGCCTCGGGTTCAGAATTGACATGCCCGGGCTAACAGTATACGCATCCCTCCGCTTTCTGAACATATTTCATCCTGGGGAGGAGTGCAGGGAGCCAAAGCAGGTGCCTCGGACAGATGGCACAACAGTGCCCGCTCCCTGGAAAGCTGCCAATAGCATGTTTTTGAACTGGAGAGGAAATAAATTAGCCCTAAAATTACAGTGAACACAACTTGGACACTTCACTGGGAAGTCAATAAGAATAGAAGTTCAAACCAGAACCCAGTCTTCTAATTGCCAATAACAGAACGTATTTTAATTTTACTTTGTGTTAGTGGTTTCATGATGCTATGTCCAATTATTCTTATATTGTGGATTTTTTTCTTTTCCAAGGATATCATCCAAATGACTTGTGTAAGTCTCAGTTCTTCACTTTTTTCTCTTCCATTTTTTTCCAAACATTTGAATATAACAGATGACGAAGGTGTCAATAGGATGGGGTTATATAGTGAGCTGCCATTGATTTTGAAATGCCCAATTAGAAAAAGTGACTGCAGTTAAGAGTCAGTAATCCCAATGACCTACAATAAAGCCCAAACACATTGAGTCTTTACTGCTTTAGCAGCAATAAGCGTCTCCCTTCTAATTTGGTAGAAATAAAAATCTGCAAGCACTGCAGCCCTCCAGGACTGAACCTGGGGATCCCTTCAATGTACTGAGAAAATGGTACAATTTTGGGACTACTGTAAGTGTCCATGGGTGCAGCATGCCAGCTTCCATATTGAAAGTGGCCCTCCCTTGTAGCTTTGGCTGACTTGCTCACCTCTGATTTTGACATCATTGCCTTCCTGAAGTAAGCCTTTGGCCCTTCTCATCTGTGACTCCACATCTTTAACTTGAGAGCCCTTCATGCACCACCTCACTTGAGGACCTCCTGATCAGTACAGAGCCATGGACTGACACAAGTAATGTGACTTCACAACTTGGCTCAACCCAACGTCACATCACACAACTTCTAGTCAGTGGGGATCTCAGATGTGACAGCTGACATTGCTGATCTCGCCACAGTGTGATGACTTTCTAGCAGAATTTCACACCTCCAAAGTATCAAGATCTCGTTATATTACGATTTTTTTACACAAATGAATTCTTTAAGAAAGGTTTCATGTAAGCTTCATAGTTTTTTTTTTACTTTTTTCAATTAGAATTAAAAAGAGTGTTTTTTGATTTGGGTTTACACCAGCACTTTGTAAGGTTCGACTGACCCTGGTGACGGCAGGGTTTAATAGTCATGTGGTCCTCACATACAGCTTGTTACAACATCATTATCAAGCTCCTATTTATAGCGCCACCTACAAGTTAACATTGACCGATTTTTGTGGGCAAACTTACTGAGTACATGAGGTATTTTCCTAAATGCTAATCTTTCCCCATTTTCTAATTTCTCTCGCAATCGTTCTTTTGACTCCAAGTTGTGTCTCATGTTTTGGCTTTGTCTCCTTGGTGAACAGATTTTTCTAGTTACAGACTTCTTTGCTCATTGTAACTGTTTTTGGCTTATGCTTCTGGTCTTTCTAACTTCTGCTCTGGCCATTTTAATGTTAGCAGTAAAGTTCCTTTTACTGCTAGCCAGTAACACACTGCCCGATGGAGCCAGCACTGTACAGTGTTCGCAGAGCAGGTAAGTTGTGTTCAGGTGTAATCTCAACCCTCCTTTTTGTTTTTCCATTCCATTCTGTCATGGTACATAAAACATGAGACATCAGATAGTCCTCTCTTCTGTTTGTGAAGTCCAAAACACACGTGTTCTTGCACATACAGAGCCCACCCCAGCAATTTAAGACAAAATTAAATCTGTCTCATTCTGTCAGGGCGAGTCATAGACTGGTTGGACTGAGCCACTGGAGATGTTAGACTACAGGACTGTTGGTTATGGAAGCATGTACAATTGCCCCAAGTCACTTAGATTATGCAAATGAAATCTATGACCAAAAATCACTGGAATTGTCAGGTAATGTAATATGACCTTAAGGCAGAGCTACAACCCGCCATAAATCTTTGCTAAAGGGGGCTGACACCCTGTAACCCCTTACGGCAAACGATGACCTTCTAGTAAGCACTACTATATTCTTTATTATTTGTGGTAATTATACTTCAAAGACACATGGTATTATATATGGTGTTCCACAAAGATCTATCCTTGGTCCACTGCTCTTTTCGATCTACATGCTTCCATTAGGTCAGATTATCTCAAGGCACAACATGAGCTACCACAGCTATGTTGATGACCCACAACTGTATGTATCAATAGCGCCTGATGACCCAGACTCTCTTGATTCACTGACACAATGTCTTACTTGTGTTTCTGAATGGATGAGTAGTAATTTTCTCAAACTAAATAAGGAAAAAACAGAAATTTTAGTGATTAGCAAAAATGGATATAATGAGGGTATTAGACATAAACTTGACCCATTAGGATTAAAAGTCAAGACGGAGAATTTAGGTCTAATTATTGACTCAACCCTGAATTTGAAATCACATATTAATCAGATCACTAGGACAGCATTTTTTCACTTTCACAGGCTTTATTTGGCTCTAATATCTGTTCATGTCACAATTTTCTATTGTTCTTATGTTCTAATGTCCATCAATCATCTGGAAGGAGCAAGGGACACAAAGCCCATGCTTTTCACAGCCTAGAGGTTACACCTCTGATGTTAATGGTGCTAGAAATAGTCACTGTAAATTTACACATCCATGATGCCAATTGTCACAGAAAGCCCCCCTTTGCATTCACCTGCTTTCTCTATTGAGCCAAATCCTCCTTTGTCTTCACACACCTTATGGCTTTTTTCCCGATGAGTTATGTACAAATGTCAAGATAGTTTATAATTGCGCAAACCGTTTTCTTGCGGTGCAGCTCTGTGAGATCATGTAATTGGGTGGAGCATCCATGTCACCGATTAGGAATTTCATATCCTTTCATGGTGAGCTTGGCCATGAACCCAGGGCCTCCGAGTCAGAAGCAAAGCTTCACTAAAGGACATTTCCTTCCTAAGATGTGAATTCAGGACCCTTGGTTAACACAACAGCCTCTTTTACCACTGGACTTCACTTTAAGCGTAGCAGCAGGAAAGGTGGCTGTACCATCCAGTGGCCCTAGTTTCATCCTAATTACTGCTGTCTCCTGGAGGGAGGTGGTTGAGTGATTAAGGGGGGCCACTTGAGCCAAATCCTGGGCAGAGATAGTCCCACAGGTCTTGAATCCTACAGTAATGTCCTTAAGTGAACTCAAATGGAACAAAGAGATCCTGTCTAATGTGCAGGGAAAAATCATGATAATAAAAAAAATAAAGAACAAAATGGTCTCCACGCTGATTTGATGTTCATGAATCACTTGGGATCTTAATATGTTATAACTTTTAGTAGTTAAATATAATACATTTAAAGTAGCTACATTTATTAAATAAGCACAACTAAAGAATATGTAATGCTACATTCATGATGTAGTTGAAATATATCAATTGAAATAGTATGACAACACCTATGAATCTGTAAATACAACAAAAAGAGGAAAGTTTGAGTGCCAGTTGATCAAAGCAAAATAGTTATGAAGTTCACTGATGGAGCAGAAGGTAATCTGCAATGTGTCACTTTCGAGGCAACTCAGGTCCCTTCCTCAGGCAAGATGTATGAAATTCTACACTTTTCACTGGCCAGCATTTGTTATTAAACCGTAAGTTCATCTATGAACCAGAAATACAGATAAACCTGATCACTCTCTTACAGTATATTTTATAAATATGCTTAGTCCAGCATGTGCTGTAAAATATATAACATCCACTGCCGTTTTACATCCCTTATCTGGAACACGGCAGATTTGCAGTATGAAAACTGACCAATGCGCCACTGTTGGAACATTTCCAGATAAAATGATCCAAATGATCTCACCCCACACTCCCCTCTATACCTCATCTCTGGATGTAAACTAAACTGACACGTTACTAATATGTTTCTCTTACCAGTTTGCACATAGCACACTCTTTTCTGCTTGATTGTGCAATGGAGCCCTGCAAAGGAGTGATGAACTGGTATTTGTGTTTCTTGTTTTAAACCCAGGGATAATATTAACACAACTATTTTTACTTTGAAGAAATAGTGTACTATGTTAGATTATGCATTGATTTAACAAATAATCAGATTGGTAAGGCACATTACTTTTAATTCATTACCCCCTGCACTGCTAACAAGACTGTGCTGCTGAGCTTAGCACCGTATGTTTGGCTCATCAACATACATTTAGCAATTTCTGAAGTATTGAAACAGATAATTTCAGATCAGGAGCAGGAATATTGCAATTGCCTGAGCATTTGCTTCAGTAAATGTATCTGGTGGACGCTTCTACTGTTTGTGGCTAGTGAAAGTGCAGACCAGAAAAGCTTTACCTGTAACCCAGTTAAGGGTTTACGTGTGGTTACTCAGACAGAAATGTACTTTTGTTAGCCCTGTATCTTAGAAACTAATAACCAGGTTTCTCTAACTGGGATTACATAGCCTTTCTGAAACCAGGCTTCTGTGAATAACTGGGTTATTAAAGCACACGTAAAACACACTGTGAAGAGGCTGTGGTATTAACAGATGTCACTTGCTCCTGACACCGCCTTTGGGATTGCTTCCCCATGATGACACTCTTCCTGAGAAGTACTAGATTGAGAGACCAGCTTATTGCCCTGAATGTCCTTCCTATCATTCTGCTAGCTTCTGCCTGAGGGGGCCATGATGTGCATCTCTTTTCTAGACTCACTCTGAGCCCAGCTACACTTGCTCAGCATCAAACAAGGGAAAATAATAGAGCATAACAGTGATTCACATAATCACAGAAAGAAAACAAAATCAAATAAATCAAAAGCAGAGGCATGTCAGCTGTGGAGTCTCATAACTGGAATGTGTCAAGGCTGTTATATACAAATTCTCTGACAGTTTGCCACGGGCTATAAGGATTGGCCTCTGCACACACAAGGAGTCGCCCATTTCTGAATTGTGTAATTTGTATTTTATGCTTAATAGTTTACACAGGTTGACAGTTATAAACAATAACTTTAAAGTGTAATAGCCGTTACCAAATGGTTCAGTGACGGACGACGAACGGTGCTGATCGTGTCCAGCATTGGCCGACCTCAGCTAAGTCCCTGTTCAGTCAGAAAGCTGGGAATTGCACGGTTGTGGGCTTGAAAATGTGACATTGGTGTCAGAAGTGTGATGTTACCATTTCCAAGTCACCTCTTCTATTTGGCCTTGAAGCTTTTAGAATATTATCTAAGGACAGGAAAGCGGCTTCCTAGTTGATTAGTAACAAAATAAGTCTTTTGGTTTGCTTATTTAGAAAGCCACAGAACGTTAACACAAAGTATTAGGATGGGGTCATCTGAATGTTATCTTAATTCCTTCAAATAACACTCAGATCACTGGTGGTCTTGGCAGTTTTTAATGTTATATTAAGATCAGAGAGAAGTTCAGCAAATAAAGCAAAAATCATTCAGTCCTTATATTCAGAAACAATAAACTCTAAATGTGGGTGACAGTTTTAGTTTTAGTCATCTATCCTTCCATTTTTCTAGTGCCGGTCAGAAATTCAATCATTTCTTTTCTGAAGACCTTTTCATTGTATAAGGTGATGAGGGACTGCTGTCAATGGTGTCAGTTTTGGGCGTAAGGCAGGAAACAACTCTGGAAGGGATGCCAGTGCAGTATAAGGCACCTTTAGAGCCTCCTATGGTGTATGACTTTGAGATGTGGCAGGTTACTAAAATCCATACAATAAAAAAAATATACAATGAGGCTAGAAATTAAACCAGGGCTGAGAGCTGTGAGGCAACAGAGTTAACCATGCTACTGCCACCACCATGCCTTTGTTATTATTATAATCCATCCAAGCCATTTTTTACTTTCCTAATATGCAGTACACCACAGGACAACATTGTGACAGGTCCAAAAGTTTGACTTTTAACACATTCACACATTTTAGCCACCGCTGCACATGATATGTCCACGTTCAGAGTGATGTGTATGCATTTATGTCCACCAGTTGTAACACAATAACTCAAAAATGAATCTCATAATCTGAATAAAGTTGTCACACTTATTAGGAGAGGAAAATGCTCAAAGCCTATGATTGACAGCAAACTAATTTTGGAATACTGTCCTCTACAGAGATTGTGATTTTGTATTTTTGTGAACACTGGCCCACTACTAAAAATCTGTTTGGAAAACTACATGCTGAACACTGACTTCAGCACAGCCTTCCCCATTGTAATTGTTACAATTATAATCATCCATCCAACTTCTTTGCTTGTTTGGTACATTGCAGAAGCATAGAAAACCTAAGGCTACTATTGCAGAATCTGGTGCAAGGCAGGAACCAAACCCGAGTAAGGTGCCAGTCAACTATAGGGAGCATTTGTAAGGCGGCACATACCCACACTACAAATGAACCCAACCCACGCGGAAGAGAAAACGGAGTATGCATAGAAAGCTACCTAGAGTGTGTGAACAGGCCTGGAAGTGAATCGAGATCCCTGGAGCTGTTAAACAGGAAGTGTTAATTGCCATGCCACTGTGCGGCTCCTTTTCCACTAGTATTATTATTATTTTTTGAAAGCAAGATGGCATGGTTATGTCCAGGCACAGTCCTGATCACACCATTCAGACTGTGCATGTCGTCTTTTACTTTCTCTAATAACTCCATTCAAGCACACAACTTCAGCAATCATATTGTATGACGGCAGTACACCATATTGGAAAACAGCTCCTTCATCATTTTTTTTTACCAATTCATTCATCTTGTGAGCGTATTGTTTCACACTTAAGGTTGTGGCTGTGCCATAGCACTGCAACGCCCTGTTCTACTCTCATTATTATTACTCATCCATTCACTTAGTGAGCCTGTTGATCCATGCTTAGGTTGTGGGGATCTTTCATGTATGAAGTGCAAGGCAAGAAGCACCCCTAGACTAAGTGCCAGGCCACTGAGGCACAAATCCACACCCAGTGGCATCACTAGGGTTGTTGTCACCCAGTGCAGTAACCAATGCTAGAAAAAGCCCCCCCACGAACCTTGTGTGACTTGATGAATAGAGTGCCTTAACAGTGAGTTGTTAGTCAGTCATTATCCAACCCGCTATATTCTAACTACAGAGTCACGGGGGTCTGCTGGAGCCAATCCCAGCCAACACAGGACACAAGGCAGGAAGCAAACCTCGGGCAGCCCACCTCAGGGCACACACACCCACACAAGGGACAATTTTAGGAACGCCAATGCACCTAACCTGCATGTCTTTGGACTGTGGGAGGAAACCCACGCAGACACGGGGAGAACATGCAAACTCCACACAGGAAGGACCCGGGAAGCAAACCCAGGAACAGAGAGCTGATTATACTTTAAATGATGCAATGGGGATGATGGGGGGATCCTCCTTGGTGATTTCAGCTTGAAACACTGTAGATAAACTTTACAGTGATGTGGTCCGCACGACCCCTTAATGACGCCACTGCTTACACCCGCACTCACACCTAGCCAGTTCGCCTCACACACACGTCTTTGGGATAAGGAGGAAAGTCTATGCAGACGTGGGGTGACAACAGCATTACTCGCCATTTCACTTGCATATGCATGCTGTGGGGAGAATCTGCTACAAGAATATTCAGGCTATGGAAAACGTCATTTTCCACAGGGTTATCATGCAGTTCCCAGTATGAGGTATGATTATGCATATTGTTGTGAGATTTTTCAGATAAGGAGGACTGGAGTTTCAAATTAAGGTAGCATATTCTTACTGATCACATTGCGGGAGAATGGTGACGTGTTGCATGCTGATTATTACACGCAAGTAAGAATTTCCCTGTACTCTGTACACGAGATAACACTGAACATGTCAAGCTATGATGAAGAGAATGCAGATCATACTTGGTGCACTGAAGTATACAATCTGAAGCAGACGGCTTTCAATTCATGTGCTGTTTGATAAAATGGGAAATAAAACTCCCCGGCCAGAAAAATTCTTTCAGTGATGATAGTTTACTAGCTACCAAAGTTCGTTGTTGCATACTTTTTTTTTTTTTTTACTCTTAAAGATTTTTTTCCTTAGAAGGCAATATAATGGCAATACAGGGTAGTCCAGATCTAAATATGCAGATCCAGATTGTCTAGATGACTTTGATTTATGCAGGGACAATTCCAGTTCGGTGTGAAGACGATTCTTCATGTCGTCAGTTCACATACTTTTTGATGGTCCGGGATTTTTTGGTTGATTTTCTATGTAATAAACTTAAGTAATAGCATAATGAAAATTGCATAATTAGATCTGAACCACCCTATATTAATATATTTACAGTGTTCTTTTTAAAGTGAAGTGCAAATTAGACCCAGAACCTGTGGCTAAAGCCGAGTCTTTTTATTTATTTGAAAGCCCGAGGGTAAGACACCTAAATACCACATGGTGCTTCTGAACTCTCTGTTATATTAAACAGGATGACCCAGTTGGCACCTGATCTTTTATTTTTGCAACTGGCCACACTGGTAATGACAAAGGCCTTGTGACATTTTCACGTTTTGAACGCAGAGGTTTAGAATTAAGGTCGCTAAATACCCAGTGGTCGAGGCGCCGGAGAGGGCCAGTGTGTTGCATGATAACAAGCTCATGCAAGTTATGAATTTCACTGCCCTCTGAACATGTGGCAGTACTGGCTTTGTGAGTCAATACATTCATGCTTTTATTTCATTATTATTACCCATCTGTCCAATCCCTATCTGACGCAGGCCCACCAGCACCTATACAGTTGTTATGATTATTGAACCCATGGATCCATTGATTTGGGTTCGAAATCCATTCCCACATGTTGTCCATGTGCACTTTGCAGTTGTGCTCAGTACTACTGCGACAATCTCCAGTCTTTAAATTGAACTGAGTGGGCTTAAGAATGTCTTGAAAATGACTTAAAATTATTATTATTATTGACCCTCACAACCTGAACATTGAAATAAGTGGATTTGAAAATTGAATGGTGCCCCTTCCACTGTTAGTAGCTGGCCTGCACCTGTGACCGCCAGAAGACAATCCCCTGTCACACTGACCAGGTAGAAGCAGGAATAAAAACTTGAAAAGATTATTATAATTAAAAATATATACAGTACTGTGCAAAAGTTTTAGGCAGGTGTGAAAAAATGCTGTAAACAAAGAATGCTTTCAGGAATATAAATAATGATTGTTTATTTTTATCAATTTACAAAATGCAGAGTGAGCGAACAAAAGAAAAATCTAAATCAAATCAATATTTGGTGTTACTACCTTTTGCCTTCAAACCAGCATCAATTCTTATAGGTACACTTGGACAAAGTCAGGGATTTTGTAGGATTATAGTCAGGTGTATGATCAACCAATTATACCAAACAGGTGCCAATGATCATCAATGTTAGACGTAGGTTGAAACACAGTCATTAACTGAAACGGAAACAGCTGTGTAGGAGGCTTAAAACTGGGTGAGGAACAGCCAAACTCTGCTATCAAGGTGAGGTTGTGGAAGACAGTTTCATGTCATGGCAAGACTGAGCACAGCAACAAGACACATGGTAGTTATACTGCATCAGCAAGGTCTCTCCCAGACAAAGATTTCAAAGCAGACTGGGGTTTCTTTGTTTACAGCATTTTTTCACACTTGCCTAAACCTTTTGCACAGTACTGTACATACTTAGGACATTTTAAAAACACAAGTTTGAACCCACTGGAAATCTGACCATTTTCACTTCTAGCAGTGGTGATGGGGTGGTGGTGTTTGTTATGTATTTTCTTCTTGGTTATTCCAAGCCTTAAGTGCAGACAGTCATTGAATTGCAAATTGTTGAAACAATTTTACACAATAGTCAGTCAGCGAAACAAACAAGCAGCCAAGCCACCACCAACAGAGTGAGGAAATGGCCAGAGCTCCCTGTGGCTTTTCTCTCTCCCTGTCTTTTTCCTTCTCGTCATCTCCCATTTGATTCTTGGGGGCGGGGGGGGCAGTGAGGGGAGCAGATGGCATTTTGCACAGGGCAAAGGAAACCTCAGATGGGCACTGGTGAATGGTCCCAGCTGTGTGGCGCCTTCCCATTGTCAAGGTGAGCATTCATACTTAGTCGGCCAGCCAGCCGTCGCAGCTGCCTTACTGTAGGCTGTGGCTATGGGGGTGGGGGGGGGGGGGAGATCATTTGGATAAGCAAGCCTCATCTGAATAGCAAATATTTGTAAGGCAGCCTACTGGAGGAACCTGCTTTCTGACTTTTGTAGTATTTTTGGGAATCACCCTTCCCCTGAAGCTAGGCAGAAAAGAGTGTAGCGAGACAGAGGGAGGACACTGGAGCTGGGAGAGCTGACCTGGAGCAGGATGGCCGGGCCGAGGCTCTTCTAAGATCAGTTGGCTCACTTCCCCCTAGAGATTCTTTGGAGCTTTTACACTCGGCGCTTCCACCCAAACAACAATTCCAGACAGAACGCAGCATTTTTTTTTTTTTCATTTTTAACAGTTTTCTCCTCTCCTCCGTCCTGCTGTTCAGCACCTGGACACCTTATCCCATATGGGGAGAGGAGCACTCTAGGACTGTGGCCATGGGTGGATGTTACGGTGTGAGCAGGTCAACGATTGCAGAAGCGTCACACAGGAAGGCAGATTTCATTGACATTTCGGGGCTTAAAGTGTAAGTTGATTTAATTTCCTTGCTGGTGGGATGAGTGTTGTCTTCTGGCACCTGAGTGGGGATTTTGAATGGCTTTACTTTGTACTGGCAACATGTGGCAGCAAGTTCACCACTTGAACCTGGGAATGGTATGAAGTGGGGGTGTGAGGGAGGACAAGGTGGGCTGTGTGCTCCTTCATGTGGCTCCCTCAGGTGCACGTTTGTTTGACAGGAATCCAGCCAAAACTCCCAATAGTGTAGCAAGGAGAGACATAAGGCAATATTGAATATGTGCCTGTTGTCTTGGTATCTTTCTTTTAGCCGGCACTTTTGAACTCAAGTGTTATTTTAAATGTGGTGATTGAACTTGTCCGAAGGAGGTGCGTGCCTAGAATTCCTCCCAGCTGCCCTTTTATGAAAGAATCAGGAAGCGTATTTGCTTTGCACGAGCTGTTGTCTTCTTTCCAAGCCGTGATCAAAACAAAACAACCCATGCCAGGTCTCTGAGAGCATATCGAGAAAAGAGAGAGCTAGCTTTGAGGAATGTGAGCCGCCTGCCTGTGCGTGTGCGCCCCAGAGGATCATGTCACTCCTCACAAAGGCCTAAACGGCTTGGGTGGCGGCTCTGTAGGAGGTGGCCATTAGCGCACAATAGTTAAGCAGCGCTTCTGCTGTTTGCTTGTGCTCGGCACGCCTCCTAGAGCAGGAGCCTCAGATCAACGGCGGCCAGCTTTGAATGAGGCCTGCAGAGCCGGAGTACATGAGGGAAAAATTAAAGAGCTGATCTGTTTGAAATGGAGTGGTCTTCGGGGGTAAATGTGGCCAGTTTAATACCCACGACCGACTCACATTTAACCAACTAGAGAACAACACAGTGTGCTCTACACTTATCCTGTGAAATCCCACTGCTGACATTGTGGGACCATTAGTAAGTCATTTCACTTGCCTGTATTCCAAGTAGAAAAACAAAATGTTGTTAGTCATCTTGGATAAAGGTGTTAGCCAAATAAATAAATGTAAATGTAATATCTGGCACTAAAGATCACCTTTTTAATTATTATGTATCTAGCAGACACCTTTATCCAGGGCAACTTACAAAACCAGGATTTGTTACAACTGTTTCCAGATATTTTTACAGCTGGATCAGCCTTAGTGACTTGGTCAGAGTCACAAAATGAGGGAGACGCCGGAAATGAACCAACAATTTGGTGCTTACTACCTTAAAATGGAATTCTAATTTTACCAATAAAGAGCTTAGAAGCATGCACTGATACAGCATATTGCCGCACCCACCACATGACAAATCAACTCAGGATCCCCAGGATCCTGGGTGACACCTCAGCACCACACTAGTTCAGATGGAATGGAACCAGTGTGAGGTTTTTTATGGTGGCTGGAGTGCCAGTTCTGCCACAAACCCCCAGGTTTTTCCCTGCAGGTTGGAGGGCCTACTTTCGGGGCTAGATGCAGATTAACGTCATACCCAGGATGGAGCAATTGTAGGTTAAAGTCCTTGCTCAAGGGCCCAATGGAGTAGAGTACATGATTTGAACCTTCCAATTACCAGTGCAGATCCCTACCTCAGAGCCACCACTCTGCCTGTATACCAATAAATGAGTAAACAAATTTTGACTTCTGGGATGAATCAGAAATATGGTGTCACCAGGCACTTTATTTGGGTCAAACGCTTAGACCTTAAAGTGCTTCTCTAAATGCATATGATGTACGGTAGATATTTACTTGGGTGTTTACTTTACCCCGAAAGACGTGCAGGTCAGGTTGAGTAGTGAGGGAGACTCCAGTGAGTGAGTATGGCCTGTGATAGACTGGCACTCCACATCTGTTTCCTGCCCAATGCCCCAATCCCTGTAACTCTATCATGGAATAAATAAAATGAATGGCAGGATGTATACATTCTTCAATAAAACTGTATTTCATTTGTAAATGTTTTAGTTACTGTAACTGCTATGTAGAAGGATGGCTGTGTCACAGTAAACAGAATTGAATAATCCCAATCGAAGGACAAAAGAAATCAAGTCCAGTCTGGACTGAGGGGGAATAGCTTTACTTGTTAGTACTTTATAGGTGGTCCACGAGCAGGTCTGGAAACCATAAGGGCACAGCCTTAGTCAGCCAGCTGAGGGTCTCCCACTGTATATATATGCACACATATCAATAAAATTGTGTAAAGTGCCTTGGCGTGGCACTATACATAACGTTTTAGCAATTGTTACATGCCCTCCTACACCATTCATCACTTTTCCTAGACCTCTTGGAAGTCAGTGTTTTTAATATGGCATTTTCTGCCTTGTGGTGGGACCTTGGCTAATGATTAAACTCGGAGGGTTAATTTTTCTCCCTTGTCTCACCCCCAACTCTTTGATGTTCTGGCCTGCAGACGTCACTGTCTGTGTTATTTACACCACCCAATTTACCCTTTAGCACAGCTTGGAACATTTACCTTGTAAAGAACTTCATAAGAGGTGCTATATACTGTAAGACTGACTCTTTGCAAAAAGCTGACCTTTTCTGATGCACTAAGTAACCTCAGCAGCATTTGCCTTTGACACCAGTGAAATTCATCAAAATAAATTAGCACCAACTTGCTTTTTCATCCTAAACCACACTGGCCTGAGATTGTGGGTGATGCACTACACACATACTGTATAGCTGGCCAAACTTTAAATACTTTCTCCATTTTCTGAGTTTTTTAAAGCTAATCCTGGGGTGCTGTAGGATGAAGTAAAATACAACTTCAATATCTGAAATCTAAAGCAGAACATAACAGCAAAGAACAACCATACAGGACCAAATGCTTCCATTTTCAAATCTTATTTTTTTCCATGTAGGGTTCTAGGGGGTCTAAAAAGGAGTGTAAGAATACATTCACACACA
This sequence comes from Polypterus bichir lapradei, assembly GCA_026402145.1. Classification (NCBI taxonomy): domain Eukaryota; kingdom Metazoa; phylum Chordata; class Cladistia; order Polypteriformes; family Polypteridae; genus Polypterus; species Polypterus bichir. Next base: position 26,508,179 of record JANRMT010062792.1, on the reverse strand, counting down.
CACACACACACACACACACACACACATGCTTACCCATCAGTCACTTCAGATCTATACAGAATCACAGAAATTCCAGGAAATTGGAGATGCAGCCTTCAAATTACCAGTGCCATTTGTCTTCTAACATCTGAAATGCTCTTCTGTATGATTGGTTTCATACAAACCATTAGGATAAGAATAATTGGCCCCACACTAAGGGCAAGGAGGGCACTTTGTCCCCAGTTGGCACTGACATCAGCCAAGAGAAAAACTGCTATTGAGGAAAATAAAAATAATTATAATGTAAAAGAACAAATACAATCTGTCCTACCTGCCTGTATCCGCTTAATTCCAGTGAGGGTCAAAGAGTATTAATAGCCTAAACAGTTAAGGCTGCAGTGGTGGACATTGTGCAGGAACTTACTCTGGACAGATCTGATCTGATCTTATCTATCAACTCAGTACAGAGCATTTCATCAGAAATACAGGAAATGCAAGGAAACATAAAGCCTCCCCACCCACTCTCAATAGCATAAAATGGAGTGCCATCATGACCCCTATTGGTGGCAACTAAAGCTTTAGTCATCATTACTGGGGAGCACTCAATAATCTCTTTTGCACTGTTTAGTGAAAAAATGGGGTTATTCACTTTACATATGTGTTTGTGCAACTGCATCAGACCAGTGTATAAATGCCAATACATATGTGTGCATGGAGGAAAAAATTACAAAAAACTATGTATTGAAGGAACTGGGGGTGAAAATTAGATCTGAGATCAGATAGTGAAAAGAAGCAATACTTAATCACTATGCCAACTTTTTGTATTATAATTAATATAATTAGCTATTGTTGGCATCATAGAACTACAATGCAGTAAGATGCTGCAGATGTTCTACCAGACGGTTGTGGCGAGTGCCCTCTTCTACGCGGTGGTGTGCTGGGGTGGCAGCATAAAGATGAAAGACGCTTCACGCCTGGACAAACTTGTTAAGAAGGCAGGCTCTATTGTAGGAGTAAAGTTGGACAGTTTAACATCAGTGGCAGAGCGACGGGCGTTAAGCAAACTCCTGTCAATCATGAATAATCTACTGCATCCACTGAACAGTGTCATCTCCAAGCAGAGGAGTAGCTTCAGTGACAGACTTTTGTCACTGTCCTGCTCCACTGACAGACTGAGGAGATCGTTCCTCCCCCACACTATGCGACTCTTCAATTCCACCCGGGGGAGTAAATGCTAACATTACTCAAAGTTATTGTCTGCTTTTTTTTTTTTTTTTTTTTTTTATTTTTATTACTATTAATTTAATATTGTTTCTTTGTATCAGTATACTGCTGCTGGATTATGTGAATTTCCCCTTGGGATTAATAGGATTAACAAAGTATCTATCTATCTATCTATCTACAAAAAAAATCACATAACACTATTCTCTCTTAAAATAATGAGCCAATTCAAACATCAACCCGCAGGTCTAACCTCTGACTTGTTCATTCTCTCTACACACTCATAGCCACATTAACAACCTGCACTCTAAAACCAGTCCAGTTGGCTGGAGTCTCTGTTCCCAATAAATTGAAAATGAGCTGTATATCAACACTCTGGCAGTCCTGAGGTATTTTATCCAGCTGTTATGCAAACATGGAAAGATGCATTAACCAATCAACCCCAATGATATTCAGCATATTAGGTGTTTCTGGTCAGACTATCCCACCCTTGCCACTATAGCCACAGAAAGGGATTCCACACCACTAGCTGGTGCTACTGAGTACAACACATCCACCAGGGTCTCTATCACCATGCTTGATTCCTTCCACACTTTGATATTTTACCTAAGCAAATTTTGAAAATATACCACAATTGGCAAATTAATCTGAGGCCAAGTGTCATAATTTATGTTTACTGTTTTTCATTTGGTTTACAACATCTATTGGATTTCAGGTTGAAAGCATTTTATTGGGACTTCCTAACAGAATACATTACTTTCATATTGATGTCACAACACTGACATTAACAAAGTAGCAGAGGATTTGATGCAAACTGTTTTGTGTACATTTATACCGAGTATCTGAAACAAATCCAGTGTCATGTTTCAGTCAGGGTGTGTGTCGCTGGCTTATGTTTTCTTTTTTTTCTTCTTAGTTTATTGTAAAGTATTATTTTTCTGGTGTTTATTGTATTCATTTCCTTATGTTTATTTGTTTCCTTTGTATTTGTATTTATTTGCCTATTTATGTTAATGTATTCCCTGTATATGCATCATGTATTCTCCTTTGTTCCGTGTGTTTTGTGGGTGGAACCCCAAGAGGCAGGGCCACCTTGATAGCTCTGCCAGTCCTTTAGCAGTTAACTGACTGGAGTTTGTACAGTGCAATGTTTTGGGATGTGTGTGCTCTGGATTGATTTTTAGGCAAATTATTTTTGTGTTATTTTTTCCCTTTTGCCATTTTGTGCTTGTTTTTTGTACTTCAAAATAAATACTGTACATTTATAAAGAGTTTGCTTTGGTCTTGTCCTGCCTATCCAGAGGTTTTTATGGTTCCTCTCCCTAGAAGGACATTTTTTTGCAGTTTTGGTATTTTTCTAGACACTAAAGATACCTTAAATTTTCAAAACTAAAACCCCTTTTATGTTATGTTATGCTAGACAAGCTAGCACAATTAGAAAGACCAACCAAGAGAAAAGGTGTAGTCCCATAGTCATACAAAGGTTTTGTAACCTGGAGATCAAGCTGAATTTTCACCAGACCAAATCAAATGATGAGAATCACAGTCAAAAATTTCAGGCATGGGTCAGAACCAAAAAAGATTAAAGATAAAATTTTAGTTTTAAAAAAGTGTGTGTAGCAGAAAAATGTTTAGGAATCGGCAAAACTCAAATGAGCAAGTAAACTTGAGGTGGCCTTGTTATCCCATCGCATTGTTCCCAAAAGGTCATGACCTCTGAGGATGCGCCTATAGCAATACATCCTAACGACAGGGTGACAAAATTCAGCAGTCAATATGATGGTCAGTAAGTATAATAATTAAGAAGAATCATAACTAATGTCAGAATCAAAAAGTTAATAAAAGATTTGAATTTTAGAGATAGAAAAAATGAATGATACACCAGTAAAATGATAAAGAAAAAACCCACAGAAACAATTAATCAAAACCTTTTCCTAAAATTTCAGGTCCATGTATACTGAAGCTGGCTACAAGAGTATTGGGGTCAGGCTGCCTTAGGTGAAGGCCTTTTCTGGAATGGCTACAGAGGGCCCTGGTTTTTCAAAAGTCTCCCATTGTAACATGACACGCTGAGATGCTTTTTTTGGCATCATCTAAAGGAATGTTGACATAATGCATTTTACTAATACTTGCAAAATAAGACATTTTGTTTCAACATTCAGACAGAGGTGTATTGTTAATGTTAGCAACAATGCCCAGACTCTAATACAAACTGCTCTACCCACATGTAAGTCAATATGTATTGTTTGAACAGTTCGTGTTCATTTTGTTTCTTTACAATGTTACATGGAAGAAAAGACTTAATAGGAAAAATGTGTTTTACAATCACAGTCATAATTAAAGTAAATTAGAAACTAAGGCTGCCTCTCCTCTTCTGGGGCCTCATGTATAAACGGTGTGTACACACAAAAATGTTGCATAAGAACTTTTCCATGTTCAAATCGCGATGTATAAAACCTAAACTTGGCGTAAAGTCACGCACATTTCCATGGTAGCTCATACCCTGGTGTAAGCAAGTTCTGCGCTCGGTTTTGCAGACTGGCGGCACCCAGCGTCAAAGCAGTGCTACTGTTCCTGTGTAGTTACCCTTACTTTTTTATGTCCACATCCCTGACACGGCTTTATAAATACATTGAAATTAACCGCATATTGTTTATTAGTTTAATGCATCTGATTGTAATTAACCTGTAACAATATAATGGTTCACAGAATGGTCAAACTATTCCAAATACCATAGCTACTTTACTGTTGTTACTCTCACTGCACCTTCTTCATTCAGCTGCTCCCGTTAGGGGTTGCCACAGTGAATCATCTTTTTCCATATTACTCTCATTGCACCACTATCATTGTATCTGAGTGGGGAATCAAAGATCTACAGAAGCTGATTGGAAAGAGAATTATCGGTATACAGCATCAAGCACACGCTGCCTCAGCCATGCTGTCTATTGAACTGCTCTCAAACGACAAACGCTTCAGAGCCTTTGCTGTACGGACCTCGCGGTTCAGAAACAGTTTCATCCCAAGAACTATAAACGCACTCGATCAGTCCATCAAGTGCTCCTTGTAGATCTGTTTGTACTTATAAGTACAATTACCTCACTGTAAACTTGCGATACAGTTATAATATTGCACAACCTGAGCCACTTTATAAAGCGCATATTTACAAATGATGACGATATCATTTTTAAGATGAAATGCAGCAAAATATGTTTATTATATTATACAGATAAAACTTTAACTTCATTTAAATAATCTATATTGTTAGTAATTAAACATGTGAGGACACTGTGCCGCAGCGCTAGCAAGGAGCTGGCGCCTCGTTCAGGGATTGTTCCTGCCTCTTGCTGTATTCTTGCTGGGGCTGGCATGACACTGGAAGGATAGACTAATTAAACACGTACTACGAAGATATTTCAATGTTCCTTAAAAGTTTTGAAGAATCGGCGTTCTAAGCTTACAGATGGCTTAATGTCTATTACAGAGCTGATTGTGTGGCAATTAGGTATTTGGAGAAAGAAAAGTAAGGACAGGAATTGGAGGTTAGTACGTTTGAAAGAGACAGTACTGCTGCAATAAGGTATTTCATCGAAGGTCGCGCATGGCACAGCAAGCATCTTGTATGAGACATGAACAATCACTGCGCCTCCGTGTTCCCATGTTTAATAACATGCTTTAACTCCTATCATCATGAAAATGATATCACGTATACATCTCATTATTTTAAGCATTTAGAGAGCTGTAATATCATGAATGTAATGGATTCTGTGTCCTGTCGGAGGAAGAGAAAGCCCGGAAGCACACAGTGATTCACACACTTAGAGCACATAGAAGATCAAATACAAAACAAAGCATTTAACTTGCTATTTTAGTTACGATGGGATTTGAGAGACTAGTAAATGAAATGATTTTAAGATGAAGTTTATGATGTTCTACTTTAATGACAAAATAAACTATGTGATTAAAGTGTACATTTCAAGATTAAAGTTGACATTTCATGCTTTTTTCCCCACTATGTGCCTTTTTTTTTCCTCTGTACCCTAATAAGCTTTCATATGACACTCAGACAGTGGGCTACAACTCGCCTTTTCACGGCGACTTTGGTATGTGACAACTTCTTTTTTTATTTCAGGCATTTTGTGAGTTTGAGCTTTCGAGTTTCTCTGACACTCTATGTCACTTGATCAACTTCCTTTTGTTATTAGTACCACTGTTTAAACCAACAAATAGCAAGTTTGTCTTTGTCTCCACTTGGTATTCACTGAAATTCTTCTGTTTACCCCCGTGCTTTTGCCATTGCCTTTTCACAGAATGCTGAGCTTAAGGGCTATTTATATGGATTTGCATACTCAAAGAGGCGTAATTCTGGGAGGAGTTGGGGAGTGGTGGCAGGCGCGTGCTCGTGCGTAACTTTTCACGCTGACTGGGATGTATGGATTGGAAGAATGTGGAAATTGGCGTTCACACAGATTTATGCATCTGGATTTTTTTGTGCGTAAGCACATTTCTGCACACCATGTTATAGTGTGAATTCTACGCACACGTTATGCATGAGGCCCCTGGTCTTTTTGTGTTGCCTTTGTGCAAAGGATCCTGAGCTGTCACATTCTATTGCATTGCTCACTGAACATTGTATCTTGAATAAACAATTTATTGTAAAAACAAGACATTAATGGTCTATTGACATGTACAATAGATTCAGAGAGTGACTATTGTCACATGTACAAAGCTTTTGAAATTATTATGTGTATGTGCTAATCAACATGTAACAAGTCACCACTCTCCAGAATTAGTGAGTACAGTACTGCCATCTTACCTTGAAACTTCTTTATTTGTGTTTTGCTTTATGCATAATCATATCGTATACTTGCAATTATGTGATAACTCAGTTAAAAGTGAAGTTTTCTTTGGTCTGAACATTCTCCTACCTGCTTCTTCCAAATAGCATGCATATGCTTTAGCGATGTCAAAATCTAAGCTGCACAGGCCAGGGATAACTTGCTTTTTGGATACTTATCTTAAATAGCAACTGCAGCATCATTTTTATATGACTGTATACTTTTATCCACATGACAGGGAGGACATGTGTATCTAGCAGAATTTTAAGTACAAGATGCAAGACGTTTATTGTCATTTACACAGTAAAAACACATGCTAAAACCATGTAATGAAATTCTTAGTTTGCTTGCTCACCTTCATATACAAAGCCAGAAATACAAAAGAAGTATAAAAACAAATAGCAATTACAATTATAAGATTACAAAATAAGGTGCACAGTGTCTGATGACATACCGCAGCAGTCAGTGCCATTTATGAGGCTATGAGTTGTGGTTTGGATTGACTTTAACTTTAAGCATTGTTGAAGAGTCTGATTGCTTGTGGAAAAAAAACATGCATCAGTCTTGTGGTATGTGATTTTATACTCCTGTAGCACCTCCCTGAGGGAAGCAGCGTAAAAAGTGTGTGTTGAGGATGAGTATTGTCTTTTAATTATGTTGTGCGCCCTCCTGATGACCCTACTAGTGTAGATGTCCTGTAGGGAGAAGGTTGCTCCAGAGATGTGCTGTGCATTTTTAATTACATGCTGGAGTGCCTTCTTTTCCTGCAAGGAGCAGTTACAGTGCCATACAATAACAGAGCAGGTGATAACACTCTTTATTGTACCCTTGTACAAATTGATGAGAATTTTGGTTGGCTTGCCAAATTTCTTCAACTTCCTCAGAAAGAACAGTCTTTTGTGTGCTCGGTTAATGAGTTGTAGTGTATTATAAGACCAAGTCAGGTTCTTGCTGATGTGGCTTCCAAGGAGTTTGAAGATTTTTACTCTCTCCACCTCAGCCTCACCAATGTATATATGTGCAGTATACTCAAACAATATCTTTTAAGTCTGAAACAATTCTATTTTCAATTACTAGCTGACAGCCCTACTACCAAAATAACATATCATCTCACAAGGACTCATCCATTGTTCGGTTTGGCTCATGTACAAACATAATGACTGCTGAGATGCTTGAAATCAATTTCCACAACTAAAAGAGAAAAGATTTGATTCAAGAATGTAACTGACACATTTTGCCTCTTGTGATATATTTTCAAGTTTAACTTCAGACAAGAAAAGGGGATACATTCATTTTTGTTCATTCAGTCTCCATACCCGATTATCCTGAGCAGGGTAATAAGGAAGCTGGAGCCTATCCCATCATACATTGCAATATAGTACAAAACTTGAGGATGGGAAAGGCGCTATATAAATAAAAGTATTATTTATTATTATTAAAACATTGAAACAGTTACTGTGATTCAAGCATAATGATAAAAACATTTCTGGCAAATCCCAGCTGAATTGTTTGCACTGCTACCTCATAGCTTTAGAGACCTGGGTGTAAATCCTGACCCTGTCACTGTCTTTGTGGACAGAGTACTTTGGCTTTATTTCCAGGCACTGTGGTTTACCCCAACATCGAAAACTTAAATGGTGAACCCATACTCTCCCAGTGTAAGTTTATGCGGGTGTATATGTGAGACTGCGCTCTCTGACTGACAAACATCCCAAGCTGGGCTGGTTCAATCCTTGCACCTCATGCTACTGGAATAGGCACTGGTTTCTCCAGCTACATAGCTGCCTTGAGTGAGTGCAGGGATGTGTCTCATCCAGAGCTTAGTCCTACTTTGCCCCTAATGCTGTCACAATAGGCTTCAGTAATACAATCCTGGGCTGGAAAAGGTAGGCCTGATATTGGCACACTGGCAGGTTCACACTGTGTAAGTACTGCAAATGTGAATATGTGGACATGTGGAAGTCTATTCAGCCTGCGTCAGCTCTACCACAATTGTCCTTGGATATAAAAGTTGCTAACATTTTATAAATGGGGCTAATAAGGTGCGCTACTAGTCCGTTACTGCTATGTAACAACAGCTTAACAGACACTTTGTTTGTTCTCAAATAGACTAATAAAGCACCAATGACAAGGTAAAATTGGATTACCTATTATGCATCTATTAGCTGCTCATTTCTGTGTAACAAGAGCTCAACAAAGGCTTTGTTTGACCTAACAGCAATAAGTGACTAATAAATACACTACAGCAAGCCACTAAAGTGAAGTGTTAGCCAAAGCCCTTTCCTAAAACTTAAAGAGGCGATTTAATTTGTTTTGTATAAGTATCTTATAATCCATCCATCCATTATCCAACCCGCTATATCCTAACTACAGGGTCACGGGGGTCTGCTGGAGCCAATCCCAGCCAACACAGGGTGCAAGGCAGGAAACAAAACCGCAGGATGCGCACAGACACACCCACACACCAAGCACACACTAGGGACAATTTAGAATCGCCAATCCACCTAACCTGCATGTCTTTGGACTGTGAGAGGAAACTGGAGCACCCAGAGAACATGCAAAGTTCACACAGGGAGGACCTAGGAAGCGAACCCGGGTCTCCTAACTGAGAGGCAGTAGCACTACCCACTGCGCCACCATGCCGACCATCTTATAATTCCTTAATTGGAAACATAAACCTCATTTTAATTTACTTGTAGGCTACTATTCAATTAACTTATGTAAGATAAGTATTTATAAAAAAAAGAACGTATTTATAGGAGAGAGTCAGGAGTTAGAAGAACCCTAATTGGTTAAGCCTCATCTATTTAAATGTGCCAACACCCTGTCCACATCCACTTGCCTCTTCTACATTCTCATCACCACCTCGGCAGCACTAACAGGCCCCTTGTTGCCTCGAGGGGGCAGCTCAGGGTGGGTGATGGAGGTTTCAGCTTGACCAGGCAAGTCACCCTCAGCCAAAGATACTTGCTAAAGAAATCAATTGTGTAAGTACTTCTTTTTTAATCTAGCTCAATGTTAACTATTAGTAGCTTGCACTGAAGCTTAAGGGAAATCTAAAGTAAAACAACTTATACAGTATATTTGTGTTTGTTTATCAGTCAGCATTGTTTACCACTGTTTTTTGAAACTGGCAGCTTCATCTGTTTACAAAACTAGAAGAGCATGCTGATGATTCACACCGAAAGAAATCAAGGGAACTGCAGCCACAGAGAAAAGCTTTAATAAAAACAAATGGCCTACAAAGCTGAAAGGAATATTGAATTAACAGACAGCCAACTGCAACCATGAACTGGTGTCAAACCAGCACTCTCTTTTGGTTGAGCACATGTTACAAAATAACACAGGAAGGGTTTCAATGTCAGGAATGTGTGGTTTGCTATTAAACAGGCAAATCATAGAAAATCTCAACCACTGGCAATCTTTTCCTAAAAAAGTGCTTCATCTTAGCAACTTGACTGATTGCATTTCTGTCTTACAGCAAAGATATTAAGTTCTATTCCACTGTAGTCATCTTCACTATTCTATTACTGAGGAGAAAAATAACATAAAAGAAAGAATGGGCTCGCTTGCTGCATCTTCCAGGAACATGACTGATTTAGATGGGCTGGTGTGTCATGGCAAAAACTCCCTAAAATGGTGACGGGTGCTAAAAAATAAAATGGCATATTTACTAACTAGAACTAGGAGATATACAAAGTCAAAAACATAGCCGAAGTCAAAACTGAGACACTAGATCTACAGATCTATTAATGAAGCCAAAATGAGAGCAAAAATCAGGGACAACAGCAAAAGATCTTATAACAGGGAAACAAAAAATAAAGGTCCTAAATATCGCAACAGAAAATGAGAGTGTTATCCACAAAATTGGGTATAAAATGACCATTGAGACAAATTTAACTTTTCACCAATTGACCCCTCAAAGTCATGACCCTAGAAATCAGGATCTGCATCTTGACAACAGAGCCACAAAATGGCAACATCAAAGGGAAAACAAAATGGTGTCATGGTAAAATGCTGATAAATTATAAGTTTCCCAAAATGCACTAAAAATGAAATCTGATTTCAGAATCAGAATCCCTGAGTTTCAAAACCCCAAAAACAGATATATAATTAGCCAGATTTTTTTCAGGATAAAAATACCAATCTTAACAGCGACAAAGTAACTCCGCAACATAATAAGTAAATGTGACAAGCCTGACATCAAAACAAAACAGAAAACAAATTTAAATTTGAATTCTACATGATTCAAAACTAAAAAAATGCTAAGTTGTACAGAAAAAATTATGAAACCTAGTAAAAGTTTCCAAAAATACCTGTAATCATAACATGTTCATTGTAGAAGATTGGCATCCTTCTCAGGGCTGGTTCTGGCCTTATACCTGCTGGAATATACTGTAATGATAAAAGTAAGTCAGGAATATGAAAGGATGCAGCTCAATTACATTAAGTCCTATTTTAAAATTAAGTAGTAATCCGCTGGAGTCCCAGTATACTTAGCAGCAATGACACCTGTCTGATCTGTCAACACAACTCAAGCCTTAGTGGCCATGAAATCTTTTTAAACAGGTGTTAGGCCTAGAAAAACAAAATAGGCCTGGACCTGAAACGCAAAAAACAGGCTTAAAGAGATGAATAGGTGCCAAAATATATAAACCTATAAAATGGGAGAGGGGAACCCTTGTACTGCTGTCATTTGAATAGACACAGTATGAGTTAGAAAGACCAGGGGCCTCATGTATAAACGGTGCGTACGCACAAAAATGTTGCATAAGAACTTTTCCAGGTTTAAATCGCGATGTATAAAACCTAAACTTGGCGTAAAGCCACGCACAGTTCCACTGTAGCTCATACCCTGGTGTATGCAAGTTCTGCGCTCGGTTTTGCAGACTGCCGGCACCCAGTGTCAAAGCAGTGCTACTGTTCCTGTGTGGTTATCCTATTCTTTTTTAGATCTGACGCGGCTTTATAAATACACTGAAATTAACCGCATATTGTTTATTAGTTTAATGCATCTGATTGTAATTAACCTGTAACAATATAATGGTCCACAGAATGGTCAAACTATTCTAAATACCATAGCTGCTTTAGCATTGTTACTCTCACTGCACCTTCTTCTTTCAGCTGCTCTCGTTAGGGGTTGCCACAGCGGATCATCTTTTTTCATATTACTCTCACTGCACCACTCAGAGTATTTATATCACTGTATCTGAGTGTGAATCACAGCTTTACAGTATCTGATTGGAAAGAGAATTATCGGTATACAGCATCAAGCACACGCTGCCTCAGCCATTTGCTATTTGAACTGCTCTCATCCAACAAATGCTTCAGAGCCTTTCCTGTACAGACCTCGCAGTTCATAAACAGTTTCATCCCAAGAACTATAAACGCAATCAATCAGTCCATCAAATGCTCCTTGTAGAACTGTTTGTACTTATAAGTACAATTACCTCACTGTAAACTTGCACTACAGTTATAATATTGCACAACCTGAGCCACTTTATAAAGCACGTATTTACATATGATGACGATATAATTTTTAAGATGAAATGCAGCAAAATATGTTTATTATATTATACAGATAAAACTTTAACTTCATTTAAATCTATATTGTTAATATTTAAACATGTGAGGACACAGTGCCGCAGCTCTAGTGAGATGCTGGTGCTCCATTAACGGATTGTTCCTGCCTTGCGCTGTATTCTTGCTGGTGCTGGCGTGACTCTGGAAGGATAAATGGATAGAATAATTAAACACGTACTATTAAGATATTTCAATGTTCCTTAAAAGTTTTGAAGAATCGGCGTTGTAGGCTTACAGATGGCTTAATGTCTATTACAGAGCAGATTGTGTGGCGATTGGTTACTTGCAGAAAGAAAAGGAAGGACAAGAACTGGAGGTTAGTACGTTTGAAAGAGACAGTACTGTTACAATAAAGTATTTCATCAACGGTCGCGCATGGCACAGCAAGCATCTTGTGTGAGACATGAACAGTCACTGTGCCACAGTGTCCCCATATTTAATAACATGCTTTAACTACTATCATCATGAAAATGATATCACGTACAGTTAGGTCCATAAATATTTGGACAGAGACAACTTTTTTCTAATTTTGGTTCTGTACATTACCATAGTGAATTTTAAATGAAACAGCTCAGATGCAGTTGAAGTGCAGACTTTCAGCTTTAATTCAGTGGGTTGAACAAAAAGATTGCATAAAAATGTGAGGGAACTAAAGTATTTTTTTAACACAATCCCTTTATTTAAGGGGCTCAAAAGTAATTGGACAAATTAAATAACTGGAAATAAAATGTTCATTTCTAATACTTGGTTGAAAACCCTTTGCTGGCAATGACAGTCTGAAGTCTTGAACACATGGACATCACCAGATGCTGGGTTTCCTCCTTTTTAATGCTCTGCCAGGCCTTTACTGCAGCGGCTTTCAGTTGCTGTTTGTCGGTAGGCCTTTCTGTCTGAAGTTTAGTCTTCAACAAGTGAAATGCATGCTCAATTGGGTTAAGATCAGGTGACTGACTTGGCCATTCAAGAATTTTCCACTTCTTTGCTTTAACTCCTGGGTTGCTTTGGCTGTATGTTTTGGGTCATTGTCCATCTGTATCATGAAATGCAGCCCAATCAATTTGACTGCATTTAGCTGGATTTGAACAGACAGTAGGTCTCTGAACACCTCAGAATTCATTCGGCTGCTTCTGTCCTGTGTCACATCATCAATAAACACTAGTGTCCCAGTACCACTGGCAGCCATGCACGCTCAAGCCATCACACTGCCTCCACCGTGTTTTACAGATGATGTGGTATGCTTTGGATAATGAGCTGTTCCACGCCTTCTCCATACTTTTTTCTTGCCATCATTCTGGTAGAGGTTGATCTTGGTTTCATCTGTCCAAAGAATGTTTTTCCAGAACTGTGCTGGCTTTTTTAGATGTTCTTTAGCAAAGTCCAATCTAGCCTTTCTATTCTTGAGGCTTATGAGTGGCTTGCACCTTGCAGTGCACCCTCTGTATTTACTTTCATACAGTCTTTATTTTATAGTAGACTTGGATATCGATACGCCTACCCCCTGGAGAGTGTTGTTCACTTGGTTGACAATATCATTTTTAAGATGAAATGCAGCATCCATCCATCCATCCATCTATTATCCAACCCGCTATATCCTAACCACAGGGTCACGGGGGTCCACTGGAGCCAATCCCAGCCAACACAGGGCGCAAGGCAGGAAACAAACCCCAGGCAGGGCGCCAGCCCACCGCAGAAATGCAGCAAAATATGTTTATTATATTATACAGATAAAACTAACTTAATTTAAATAATCTATATTGTTAATAATTAAACATGTGAGGACATGGTGTCGCAGCACTACCAAGGAGCTGGTGCTCCATTCACAGATTGTTCCTGCCTCGTGCTGTATTCTTGCTGGGGCTGTCGCGACAAGGGAGGGATAGATGGATGGAATAATTAAACATGTACTACGAAGATATTTCAATGTTCCTTAAAAGTTTTGAAGAATCTGTGTTCTAAGCTTACAGATGGCTTAAGATCTATTACGGAGCTGATTGTGTGGCGATTTGGTATTTGGAGAAAGAAAAGTAAGGACAGGAATTGGAGGTTAGTACGTTTGAAAGAGACAGTACTGCTGCAATAAATTATTTCATCGATGGTTGCTCATGGCACGGCAAGCATCTTGCGTGAGGCAGGAGCAATCACTGCGCCACCGTGTTCCCATGTTTAATAACATGCTTTAACTCATATCATCATGAAAATGATATCAAGTAAACATCTCAGTATTTTAATTATTCAGAGAGCTATAATATCACGAATGTAATGGATTCTGTGTCCTGTCGGAGAAAGAGAAAGCAGAAGCATGTAGTGATTCACAGACATAGAGCACACAGAAGATCAAATAAAAAACAAAGTATTTAACGTGCTACTTTAGTTACGATGGGATTTGAGAAACTAGTAAATTAAACGATTTTAAGATGAAGTTTATAATGTTCTACTTTAATGACAAAATAAACTACATGATTAAAGTGGAAATTTCGAGATTAAAGTTGACATTTCGTGCTTTTTTCCCCACTGTGTGCCTATTTTTTTTCTCTGTGCCCTAATAAGCTTTCATATGACACTCAGACGGTAGGCTACAACTCGCCTTTTCACGGCAACTTTGATATGTGACAACTTCTTTTTTATTTTGGGCACTGTGTGACTTTGTGAACTTGAGCTTTTGAGTTTCTCCGACACTCTATGTCACTCGATCAACTTCCTTTTGTTGTTTATACCACTGTTTAAACCAACAAATAGCAAGTTTTTCTTTGTCTCTATTTGGTATTCGCTGAAATTCTTCTGTTTACCTCCATGCTTTTGCCATTACCTTCTCACAGAACGCTGAGCTTAAGGGCTATTTATATTGACTTGCATATTCAAAGAGGCGTAATTCTGGGAGGAGTTTGGGAGTGACAGCAGGCGTGTGCACGTGCGTTACTTTTCACGCTGAGTGGGATTTATGTAGCGGAAGAACGTGTAAGTTGGGGAATGCACAGATTTATGCATCTGGATTTCGTCCGCTTTTGTCCATACGCCGTGTTATAGTGTGAATTCTTTGCACACCGTTATGCATGAGGCCCCCAGAGATGGAGCCAAAAGATCAACGTTAAAATGACCAAAAAAGTCTGTAACTAGAAATATGAGTTCACTAAGGAGACAAAGGCAAGTTGCCTGACGCAATTCTGTGTCAAAAGATTGATTGCACAAGAATTTGAAAACTGGCAAAGCTTACCATTTAAGAAAAATAATAGTATGATATGATTGCCCATATTATTGCCAACTTCTAGCTGTCATGATACACAGGCTCACAATAATGATGTTGTAGCAAGCTGCATGTGAAGACATGTGACAGGTATTCTGTGCTGCCACTAAGAAAACAAATTATGATAAACTGAACTTTATACAAAGTGCTGACAAAATGTGGACATAAACAAAGGTACAAGTCAGTATTGCAAATGTCTATTAAACTGAAAAATATGCTTTTAAATCAAAACAAAAGAAGTAAGAAACTACTACACATACACGAATACAGTCTTAAATAATTCAAAAGAGGAAAAAAAGGTTTATTCAAAAGAGAAATCTAAAGAAAATTTTAAAAAGATCAAATATAATTGTTCAGACAGTAATCAAAAAGCAAATAGAGTCCAATACAAAATCCAAAAGTCAAATCCAAACAGAACAAACATTCCATTATCAAAAGAGTAAAAAACAGAACTTACAAGAGACCAAATAAGGTAGTGAAATAGAAAAATACGCCTCAGCAAAACTGTTCAAGTAACGCTGGCCTTATAGAGGACTGAGGGATGTTCCACCTCTACAGAATCAGGGAGGTACCTTCCCTTCGGTTTAATGAACAAGAAACCATACGAACGACAAAGAATAATGACATAAATAAAAGATGCAAAGGAAATTTAAAAAATGATTAAAAAACAAAAAAAATATAATGAGAATATTTATAATAATGTATCTTCCAAAATAAGTTATAAAAACATTAAAATAAAGATTATGGAGACTAAAGCCAGGGAGAGAACTCTTTCTAGCCCTTGACAATAGACGGTACCATCGCTCTGCTAAGTCACTTTTTCATTACTGTTATCACTCCCACCAGCCACAGGCTCACAGGTAGATTCGCTAACCTAGACAGCTTTCTCACAGTGAATTACTTATCAGTTCCAAATACTGCCTGGAAAAGGGAATGGGGTATTGATGTAAAATTTACCATTGATGACCTCATAGGTCAATTTTTCAACAAAAACGAACATGCCGATTAACATAGTGATTTTACATAGCAGTGTTTGTTTTGGTATAGATGTGTTCTGATATTAGACAATTTATTTAAACTGTGGCTTTCTAGTAGACTGTTAATTCACATCAGTCCCCTTTCTCTCCTCAGGAAGGAAAACAACAACATCAATGTGGGCTCTGTTTCATACCAAAAACTCTACCTGCAGTCTGGATATGTTTCAGAAAACATTTCACAGCTGGATTTTAAGAAATTGGTTTCCCTCCCAGATGGCCTGGACCTGGCAGAGTGGATTGCATCCAACAGTATGTACATAGTGGTATTCCTTACTTTGCATTTTAGAGATAAAAGTTGATCCTTAAAATGTATTAAGCCAATAAACAATATTAAATTTATATAGCAGCATAATAATGTATTATTTGTGAATATTTGTAAGCAATTAGACCTCAATGCTAGGGATGAGCATATACAATCAAATCTGAAACTCCAACCCTGAGTATCGACCCCAACAGCAACCATGAGCATGTCAGTTGTAACAACAATGGGACTGTACATGTACAATTGCTTTGGGGAGGAATAATTACTAAAAGAGACTATTTAGACTATCAAATTGTTATAATTACGCAAAGGTTAACTTGTTTAAAGAGCATCTCAATCTTTCAGATTCAACCAATGTTGTGAGAGCAGAAGTTCTTTCCTATCATTACTACTGATCACTTTCTTCTAGTTTATGACAATGTCTATGAGTATGCTGTTCTCTATTTAACTCCCCCTGCGTTTTTGTTGAAGAAGTCATTCTTAAATAACTTCTGAGATGAACTGAACTGGTTTTCTTCATAATTTTAAACACTTCAATTGAATAACCTCTTAAGCTCTATTTGCTTAAGCTGAACAGGTTCAGCTCCTTTGCTAGTTCTTCACAGTTCATACCTTTTATTCCTAGAATCTGCCTAGTCACTCTCTTTTGGACTTTCTCTAGCACTCTTGTGTCATTTTTTGGTAATATGGCGACTTTAACTCCACACAGTACTCCACATTATGACTTACCGGTGCATTATAAAGTGTAAGCATAATGTCCTTGTACTTGTAACTGTGGTACAAGAGGTCTGCAGCTTGCTGGCATCTTTAAAGTAAATAAATAACTGACTCGCTCACGCTGGGGTGTGGAGCAGGTGCAAGCGATCTGCAGCAAAGATGGCTCGTATCCTTGTTGGGGCGAGGCATTCAGCTGACAGTGTGTTGCTTTGTTGGCTCGTGCAGCCTGATTGTCTCGTTATCATCCTGGGGCAGCAATCAGGTGATTGCACCTTCAGCACTCCCTAGTGTATATACAAAAACAGGGGAGAAAAAATCAAGTTTGTCTCACTGATTATTTGTGTGGAGTGGGTGTGAACATGGTCGGGTCATCCCCAGTGATGTGAGGTATGACTGCGGGAACGTGAAGGAAGATGAGAGGACAACTGACCCTGAGTGTTCTTGCAGGACGCATGTCAGGCAGCCAAGATGGGGGTCAGGGAATGAGGACATGGCTGCTGAGTCACCGCCAGCTAAGTGAGTCAAGGGTGAGCTGGGAGACAAAGAAGGATTTGGGTTGGGCTTGTCCGGGAGTAGAAGGAACATTAAGGATCCAATGACTGTGTTTTACTCTCATTTTAACTCAGATTTTTATCTCACAGATAACCACTGTTTTAATGGATTATTTATTGATTGATTTTTTAATGAACTGCACTTTTGGACACTTTGTTTTAATAAAAGCACTTGTACCTTTTTCACCTACCCCTTGCTATGAGTGTGTATGTGTTCTCATCTGCCTGGCTCGTCCCGATTTATGTTACTGATGGTTGCAAGTTGAAGAAGCTCTTGCATGTAGAAGGGGGCATGGAGTCGACCCGCACCATCACAGTACCCTACACATCGTGCTACATAACCTTACATCCTATTAGACTTCTTAATGGCTTCTGTACATTGCCTGGATGTAGAGAGTGATGAGTCCTTTTCATAAAGGGGGTACTTTCCAGGTTCAAACCTTCCATTATGTATTGAAATTGAACTTTTTTATTCCTACATGTAATACTTTACATATTTATATTACATTTTATAGGCCATGTCTCCCAAGTTTGAATTCTGGCCAGGTCCAGGCCTTTAATGATTCAGCTGATTCTACATTATCCACGCTTCCCCCTAGGTTGATATCATTTGCAGACTTAACCACTCTGTTATTTATATTGTAATCATGGTAATTTAAAGAGTTAGTGACCTCAGTTCTGAACCTTGAGGAACACCACTTTTAACTTCACCTAATTCTGAAAAAGTTATTTCAACCATAACCCTTTAGGTCTGGTGTTAATGTCAATTTGCACCCATCTGCACACTGCACCTCTGAACTTGTAGTTGTATTAGTTTGATCAGTAGCCTCTCATGTGAGACCTGATCAAAGGCCTTATGAAATTCCAGATAAATTATATCATATGCATCTCTATGAATGAATGCTTTGTTTCTTTCTCATAGAAGTCAAGTATATTATTGAAACATGATCTACCCTATTTAAATCCATGCTGTATACTAATTAATATACCTATTCTTGAAATGTGTTGCTCTGTCTATTCCTTAATAATTGCTTCCATTAATTTACCAAATGATGTATGCTAAGCTTGCTGACCCATAGCTACTTGAATGAAGTTAACTATGGGCCAACTGTGGGCCAACTATTGTATAGTAGTACTATTTTATACAATGTGAAAATGTTTGCTATCTTCCAGTCTGTAAGACTGCCCCCAGTGCAGAGTCATTTATAAAAAAAAAATTAAATCAAGGGCTTAAGCACTTGAGGATAAATGTTTTTTGGTTCTAGTGATTTGTTTGATTTCAGCCTATTTTAATCTAAGGAGAACTTCTGTCTCAGCAATTTCAAATCACTAAGTACCACTTTAGTAGTCTCTGTAACTGTTAGGACGCTATTGACTTCTTGTCATGTGAGAACAAATGCAAATTTAGAGCATTCACTATTTCGCATTCTATATATTTTTAGCCAGTCTACCATTCCTAATACATATCACCTCCTCCTTGACATTTCATTAACACACTGAAAGAATCACTTTGGGTCATCTTTTGAATTTTCTGCAATACTTCTCTCCCTGCTTTGTATGCCCTCCACATAGATACTTATTTAGGTACTGTGGTGTTCTCTTACTACTCCAAATTTCACAATTAAACTGTCCTGTAACATATGTAAAAAGTTTCTAAACCTGCACCACTTCTCTTCAGCCGCCTTCACACCTAAAATCTTATACTGGTTTACCTTTTATAAACTTCGCCACATCTGGTCAAAACCTGCCCTGCTAAACTAGAAGTAAGTTTTAGTTTTTGAATATGAGTTCTGATAAAACACTGTAAATGTATAATATGATCATGGGATCCCAATGGCTTGATTACCTCTACCCCTGAGTTTAATTGCAAAATGGTAAATCTAGAGAGGCTTCTTTTCTCTTTGACATGTAAACATACTTAAAAAAGTCATTTTTTTGTGCCCCACCATCTATAAGGTTAGCCCAGTTAATGTTTGTGCAATTAAAGCCCCTTTTGACTATATTATTTCCCTCCAAACTTGCTTTTTTAATATCATAAGTACATGCATATTGAAACTAATGCCTGCTTTAGAGAGGCTATGACACGCTTCTAATATCAGATCTCAATCCCTACAGTTTTAAAGTTGGATCCAAATGTTCTCAATTAGATGCAGCTTGTCACTACCCATCTCTCTTCTGCATAAATGGCTGTTTCCTCAAATTTACAATTCTGCCTTGCTTTCCTAAGAAATGTGCTCCTGTCTGTGATACACTCATCCCCATATCTAGTATTTCGTCAGGTTTTTGTGATAGATTGAATCATTAATATGTGTAGGTACATTATACTCCCACTCATTTATTTTATTTTTGATAACAATTTTTAATCAAACTGGTAGTCTCATAATTTTAAAGTTACCCAATATATTTCTATAAATAGTACTGTCTATTTACTTATGTGTAGGTACAAAAACTGGCTTGTCCTAAACTTAAGGCTCCAAAGTTTCTATACTTGATCAGTCCAGATTTTTTGCCATTTCACTTGCATGTTAATCCAACCTGCAAATTATATCATTTTGGACTGTTCCTTGTGTTTCCATATGAAATTTTTTGAACATTGCTTCTGGAATTTTTGAGAACAAGGAATCTTATTGGCAAAGTGCATTTTTTGTTTCAACACATTTTTATCAGGTTAAAAATTAAATACATCTTATGAACCAACTATAGTAGCTATTTTATACAATGTGAAAAACTTATGGTGCCACCATTTTTAGACCTTTCTGTTGAGGGTTGCTTTACTGTTGCTAGGTTGGGTAACTGGGAGTTTGTGATGTGTGATGTCATTTTTGTGATAGTGTATATGCCATGTTGTACATTTTCTGGTTGTCCAAGATCGTGGATTCACCCCAGAATCTTCACTTTTTTTGCTATGTTTCTGATTGTTTCTGGTTGCAAAATCCTCTAGTTTTCCCTTGACATTATCCTCTAGTTTTCCCTTCACATTCTCAGATTTGTCTCTATATAACACTGTTAGGTATACTTACCTTCAACCATTAAGGAAAAAAAAAAAAAACTATATCCAAGAAGGGATGATTCATAGTTCACAATCCCAGGGCTGGATCTACACTTCAAACTGGACAATTTAAGTAAAGTAACTAGGTGAATGTTTTCAGTACAGAAATTGCAGACGATCAAAATAATCTAAAAAACGTGAAAAATTATTATCTATACTAATAAAAGGCAAAGCCCTCACTGACTCACTCACTCACTCACTCACTCACTCACTCACTCACTCACTCACTCACTCACTCAATCATCACTAATTCTCCAATTTCCCGTGTAGGTAGAAGGCTGAAATTTGTCAGGCTCATTCCTTACAGCTTACTTACAAAAGTTGGGCAGGTTTCATTTCGAAATTCTACGCGTAATGGTCATAACTGGAACCTATTTTTTCGTCCATAGACTATAATAGACTTCTGCTCGATGCCCGTGGGAGGCAGAGTTACGCCTCCCACGTAATTTAGTGCCTGCCCATATAAGGCCGTCCGTCAGCGGCAATCCAATAGAAACACTGCCGCTAAATATTCACGGGTGAAGGACTGTGCTTATGCAGAAGAAGATGAGATGGTCAGGGTGGTGTTTGGCACAAACTCGGCGAAACTGCGAGAGAAAATTTTAAGTGCCGGGTCTTAGCTAACATAATACAGCCGTGGACATCGCACGAGATGGTACCAGCACAGCTAAGAAGCTTCGATGCATGTACACCGAGCGACTCACATGAGATGACGCAGTGCACAGACAAAAAGCAACAGTTCCAAAGAGTGCTGAACAAAAACCGAATTACACAATTGAGAAGGCAGCAAAAAAATATGAAGCGTGTGATACATACAAGCATATTCATAAGTGCAACTACTGCGGAAACAAAGCACACGGTGGAAAAAGTGAATGTCCCGCTAAAGGAAGACAGTGTAAAAAAAAACCTGTGCATGCAGTGTGTCATGTCTCAGATAAAGAGGAAGACGAGCTGTTTATTGATGCAGTAAGAAACGAATCGATGAATGAAACCTGTTATCTTTACAACGATTGACAAACACGGAATGTAACTTGAACACAACACATCCTACAAATACGAACCTGATTGAAAGAAATAATGATAATCAAATCCTTGATGACAGCAACACTCATAACAGTCACAAAACAATTACTGTATATTGACAATCATGTTACGTTATTTTTAAAATGTTCCTTTTTCTTTTTCATAACTTCTTTAACACAGTACTTCTCCGCTGCGAAGCGCGAGTATATATACCCCGATCTACATACTCTCAAATAGTCAAACCACATGCCGTGGCGCAATGGTAGAGGCTTCGAGGTTCGATTCCCGAGAGGGGCTACTCTGATTATGTACGCGCGCTTCCCGATTCATTTTCCTTGGTTTGAGACGTATGAAAAAATATGCGGTTAACGCAGAAAGACAGATCACCAATTGAAGCTTTATGAATAATGGATACTTTTTTCGCAATCAATGATTGTTTTGGTAAAGCCATACTCAGTGTAATCATTAGATGAACGGTAAAAAAGTAAGAGCGAGGGGAGGGTCACTTATTGAGGCACGCAGGCGAAACCACAATAGCACGCGGGCTCGATGCGTCGTGCTCGTCAACTCGATCTGAATTGCGCGATCACATTCGAAAAAATATATCTTTTCAAGTTCTATTTAGTCGACACAAATATCTTTGGTTGGAATGTAAGGCGAATTTACTCTTTACATTTGTATGGTGAAGAAAAATGTATGCAATGATGACAATTTAACTATATAAAGTCAAAACTTGATTATATAAAGTCACTGTCGGAATAAATAAAGTCAAAACTTGAATATATAAAGTCAGCGTCGGTATATATAAAGTCAAAACTTGTTTCTGAATATATAAAGTAAAAATTTGAATATATAAAGTCAGCGCTGGAATATATAAAGTCAAAACTTGAATATATAAAGTCATTCCCAAATACATAAAGTCAAAACCCAAGTATATAAAGACGGCGCTGGAATATTTAAAGTTAAAACTTGAATATATAAAGTCAGCGTCGGAATATATAAAGTAAGTGTTGGAATATATAAGGTCAAAACTTAAATATATAAAGTCAGCGTCGGAATATATAAATTCAGCGCTGGAATATATAAAGTCAAATCTTGAATATATAAAGTCAGCGTCGGAATATATAAAGTAAGCGCTGGAATATATAAAGTCAAAACTTGAATATATAAAGTCAGGGTCGGAATATACAAAGTCAGCGCTGGAATATCCATCCATTTCCCAACCTGTTTAATCTGACCACAGGGTCACGGGGGTCTGCTGGAGCCAATCCCAGCCAACACTGGGCGCAAGGCAGGAAAAAATCCTGGGCAGGGCACATGTATCATTTTCAAAACATTAACCGAACAGTGTTTTTTTAATTTATTTTTCTGAATACGTTTTTGTTAACTTAGTTCAGTTCAGAGTCGTTTCAATCAATATATTTTGACTTTGACTTTATATATTCAGGAATGAGTTTATATACTCCGATGTTGACTTTATATAATCAGGAATGACTTTATAAATTCCGACGCTGACTTTATATATTCAGGTTTTGACTTTATATATTCCAGCGCTGACTTTATATATACCGACGCTGACTTTATATATTCAAGTTTTGACTTTATATATTCCAGCGATGACTTTATATATTCAAGTTTTGACTTTATATATTCAGAAAAAAGTTTTGACTTTATATATACCGACGCTGACTTTATATATTCAACTTTTGAATTTATTTATATATATATCAGCAACACTCATGACAATGACAAAACAATTACATTGTCAATCATGTTACGTTATTATTAAAATGTTTCCTTTTCTTTTTACTTCTCTGCTGC
>JANRMT010062792.1:26444999-26474860 GCA_026402145.1 Polypterus bichir lapradei | reverse complement strand
CTTTACTTCTTAAAACGTTAATGTTTTACTGTTTAATAACTTATAGACTACATTTTATTATTTTTCCCTTGCACTCAGTGATCAAAGCTATACACACACATATAGACACATACATATATATATATATACACATATATTTATATATACCTGTGTGTATGTTTGTATGTATGTGTATACACACACACACATACATACATACACACACACAAATTATATATATAAAATTATTACGTTATTTTTAAAATTTTTCCTTTTCTTTTTCATACCTTCTTTAACACACTACTTCTCCGCTGCGAAGCGCGGGTATTCTGCTAGTCTATAATAATAAAAGGCAAAGCCCTCACTGACTGACTGACTGACTGACTGACTCATCACTAATTCTCCAACTTCCCATGTAGGTAGAAAGCTGAAATTTGGCAGGCTCATTCATTACAGCTTACTTACAAAAGTTAAGCAGGTTTCATTTCGAAATTCTACACGTAACGGTCATAGCGGTCGATAACGGTCGACAACGTCCGCCATGTTGAACTTTCTTATTTATGGCCCCATCTTCACGAAATTTGGTAGGCGGCTTCCCTGCACTAACCGAAACCGATGTATGTACTTATTTCAATGGTATGACGCCACTGTCGGCCGCCATAGTGAATTTTACAAACGTCACTAATTCTCCAACTTCCCGTGTAGGTAGAAGGCTGAAATTTGCTAGGCCCATTCATTACAGCTTACTTACAAAAGTTAAGCAGGTTTCATTTCGAAATTCTAGGCGTAACGGTCATAACGATCAACAACGTCTGCCATATTGAACTTTCTTATTCATGGCCCCATCTTCACGAAATTTGGTAGGCAGCTTCCCTGCGCTAACCAAAACCAATGTACATACTTATTTCGGTGGTATGACGCCACTGTCAGCCACCATATTGAACTTTCCAACGTCATTAATTCTCAAACTTCCCGTGTAGGTAGAAGGCTGAAATTTGGCAGGCCCATTCCTTACAGCTTACTTACAAAAGGTAAGCAGGTTTCGTTTCGAAATTCTACGCATAACGGTCATAACGGTCAACAACGTCCGCCATGTTGAACTTTCTTATTTACGGCCCCATCTTCACGAAATTTGGTAGGTGGCTTCCCTGAGCTAACCAAAACCAATGTACGTACTTATTTCGGTGGTATGACGCCACTGTCAGCCGCCATATTGAATTTTCCAACATCACTAATTCTCCAACTTCCAGTATAGGTAGAAGGCTGAAATTTGGCAGGCTCATTCCTTACAGCTTACTTACAAAAGTTAAGCAGGTTTCATTTCGAAATTCTACACGTAACGGTCATAACGGTCAACAACGTCCGCCATGTTGAACTTTCTTATTTATGGCCCCATCTTCTCGAAATTTGGTAGGCGGCTTCCCTGCACTAACCGAAACTAATGTACGTACTTATTTCGGTGGTATGATGCCACTGTCGGCCGCCATATTGAACTTTTCAACAGTCTTTGTTACTTATGGGCCCATCTTCAAGAAATTTGGTACACGGGTTCCCAACGCTAACTGAATCCTACTTACGTACATATATACGTCCATAGCCTGCAGCTTGGTCACCATGTGAGGCGGCATTGGGTCCTCCATCCCAACGCCTCCCACGTTGTTGGCTGCCTGCCTATATAAGACCGTCCGTCGCTCCAGTCTCTACATTCCCTTCCTTGCTTCGCCACGGGATTCACGTCTCCCTGCTGATAACTACAGCCTTTTTGTTTAATCCACGGCTTCTCCGCTGTTTTATTGTTTGTTTATTACAATTATGGTTATTGTATAGGTATTTTACACTTACTTTACATTACTCAGGTACCCATTTCCTTCATCATTCCAACCCCCATTACCATGTCTATCGAGGTAATCACCATCGATCAAAGAACTGTCACTTACCGAGTGGTTTCCATGCCCGGAGATGGCACCTGCCTTTTCCATTCTCTTTGTTACATATTGCACGGCCATATCAGGCTCACTCTTGATATCCGGAAGAACATTGTGTCTTATGTATTGAATGACTGGGACAGGTTCAAGGTGTGGACTGATGACGGTACAGGAGATAATTATACTACACAGGAGCACTAGAAGAGTGAAATGCTTAAGCCCTTCACCCATGGTTCTGCATGTGAGTGGATGGCTGCCGCTGAATTGTTCGGTTGGTGCTTTCAAGTGTACCGAAATGGCCAAATATTTTACACCTTTCGACAACCGCCAATGCCTCTTAAACATCTTACATTCACAGGTGACGATTTCAGTAGTGGACACTTTGATGTTTATGAATGTTTAAACTCTCAAAAGCTGGATGTGAAGTTATCGATGAAACCGGTTGTAAGCTTACAACGCTGGACAGATTCCGAATGTCACTTCAACACAAGTCCTGCAAATACTGTCGTAATTGAAACAAACCATGAACCTCAAACTGATTATGACAGCAGCAATCCAAGCTGTGAGATTTGAGACAAGATTACTGTTCACATGGCCAACTGTAAGTTGCATGCTCAAGAGTAAGCTCAGCGCACAGCTTGGTCATGTTACAACAGGAGGGCCGAACTGACAACATGGTATACAAAGAGATCCTTAACAAATAATTATTGGCATATTTTCCCTCAGTTTAAAAAGGTTAAATTTTCTTCTTAATAAAAATTTTAATGGAGTACTTCGCCGCTGCGAAGCGCGGGTATTTTGCTAGTATATATATATATATATATATATATATATATATATATATATAAAAAATATTTAGAGAGAGAGAGAACACTGTATTACCTTTCCCACTCATTCCTTCCACCCCCAACTCAGGAGGAATTGATAATTTTTTTTCCACTATGCAGCATTCTGCTTTTATTTATTAATTTATTTTATTATATTTGATTTTGCTTTATTTTTTTATCTGTCTTTACTGTGCACACTTATTCTTGCACCTCTTTTCTTTTGCAAGCATTTTAGCAGAATGATTAACACTCCTAACACCTTTTTTATTAAATCAATTATTTTGTGTTTTATATTTGTAATTAGTTTAGACCACATTGCAAAGGTCTGTTTTCACTTTGATATTAAAGTTCTCCTCTGATGATCAGAGTCAAAAAAGCCAAATGAAATCCACTATGACTCAATTTCAGTTTTTATACCCACTGTAAAATATTCTGAAATCCATTCAGGACTGTGAAGGTCTGTCCTGACAGCATACAGTGCAAAGGAGGAGCCAGCACTTGATGGGGCACCAATTCATCGCAGGGCCCACTCATGCACACAACCATCAGGATTCAACAAAAAAAACCCCGTACATTCATGTCTCAGTAGGATGTGGAAGCCACATCAGACAGCCACAGAGAGAACAGGAAGACTTCACATAGACAACAACAGGGTGCAGGAATCCAAACCCAGCACAAATGAAACAAAAGGCAGTAGCACTATGCACTGCACCACTTTGTGTAACTCTTGCGTTACAATATTTAAACATAACTAAGATGTTTGGAATAGTGAATATTTTTTATTAATGCTCAATTGTTGCTTGTTCATATTCTGCTAAATTGTCCTGATAGATTTTATTGAAAGCAAATTTAAATAATTGTAAAATGATAGATTCTATCGATTATATTCAAAGGTGAATGACATGGAGCTGAGTGCTTTATCCGCATTGGCATGTTATTCCTTTTTTTTTTATTTTAGCACATCAGTTAACATTACTTTGAATGGCTTTAACACCCAGTGTCCCTAAATAGGATAGAGGAGGGTTAGTAAATGGATAGATGAAGATAAGCTAACAGTGTTATTCTAATGGGTGCTGGCCTTAAGTACTTCTCTAACTTGCATCTTTGTTTCTACAGAATATATTACTGGCATGATGAGCAAGGGAAAAAGCTGAAGTGCTCTGCCCCTCTATATACAGACTATGCAATGTCTTATATTCAAGAGCTCCTCGAAGATGAAAATGTTTTTCCCACTAAAATTGGTGAGTCATTTCAAAGATTGAAGCCAATGTGGAATCTTCACTTTTCCATTTCACATCATCGTCAGTTACAGGTTTATATGGTCATTATTTATCACATTGAAGCCACCGATGAAGCTAAGCATGCTGAAAGTAAAACTTTCTAGGGTACACACCTAAAGCACACAACACAGTAACAAAGGACAAACATCCTGTGAAACAGTGACACCAACAGTAGATTTTTACATTTGGTAAAAAAGAGAAGCACAGTTATAGCAACTGATAAAACACCAGCATATTTTATTATTAAAGCAGACTATGAAAGAAGAGAAATGGCATGCTATCACAGAGCACGTTTAAGATTCTTATAGTATGAAATTCTTATGTAAGCACAGTAGTCATGAGTCGTGATATAGTTTGTTAAGATTATGATTACTGAAAAGCAATTAAAGCACAATCATGCAGATTGAAATCCTCCAGGCATCAGACCAGGTTGCACTTTTGCCATTTACGGCCTATGAATGTTGGTCCACTTTCAGAATTTCTCTCAGTTCTCTACACCATGGACTACTGCATGCCAGAGACACACCCAAGTAAACTGGAAAAATTAATTATGCCATAAGTTGGTTTTGTGTTTGTGCAACTCAGCCATGAAATCACACCCTAGGCAACTACATATATTGACTTTATCACAGACCAGCTAAGCCCTTCATAATTCAAACTTTTTCTATTCACAATTTGCAGTATTCCTGTCTTTGACATTCTAATTCTCAAGGCATGACTATGGTTTAGTTACTCCCTGAATTTGACCACAGTCTTGCATGTTGATTGCACTTTGAGTTGGGTACTTCTTTTTTTCTCACAGTATAGATGGTGATATTGTACTTAATGTGAGGGAGAAGACATCAGTCTGCATCTCAATTCTAACAGAAGTTTATAATTTAACGTATCATTCAAACTGAAGAAACATCACAAATAGATAAGGGCTAGGAAAAATGGATTGGTTTAATGTTGCTATGAATAAGACTAGCAATGTAAATTATAAAGTGAGACTATATTGCTGACATGCTCATTCAAACTAATTTACAAATGTCAAGTTACAACAGGGTGGCAAATCAGAATGTGCTGCTCCCATTTCACAGTAACATTCTGTGTTCAAATCTTGAAGTTTAATTTCATCAGTTTCAAGTTTGCATGCTCTCACTAAATTTATGTCGGTTCACCTCTGTGTACCCTGTTTTTTCTCCCACAACCATACACACATTCATTTTAGGCTGGCAATTTCAAATGGGCCCTAAATGAGTATGTGAATGAGTGGGTCCTCCAACAGACTGGCTCTCTGTCCACTGTTGTTTCCCATGTAGCACCCAGTGCTGCCAAGATACAGTAGGCTCCAGATCCTTGCAACCCTTAGATTAAAAATGAGAACATATGTGCAGAAGAGTGCATGTTTAAAGGAGTGTAATACAATCATTTCTGTATTTCCTTAAACAGTGTCACTTAATGATGAGGATCAAAAATGGCAACCTTGTGTTTTACAGTCCATTGCCTTAGCCACTAGGCCACAACACCTATAATTTCATTCAGCTAGATAATCCATTTACTGGATTGTGAGATGCCAAATCCAATTCAAGTAGTATGAAGCACAAGAACCAGTCCTGAAAAGAGCATTGAACCATAACAGGGCACACTCATAGACAGAGGCGGGCAGTCAATCCAAAACACATCACTGAGACGTGGGAGGAAAAGTGAAACATCCAGAGAAAAACAAAAGCAGACATTGAGAGAACACACAGACTCCAGAAAAGGTGGTGACTGGGCTGGGATTTGGAACACTGTCTCCTGCTACTGTAATAATTCCAACTACCAAAATCAAAACTGTATTCTCAGAACTATAAATTAACTGAATATTAAACTGTCTTTAAAGGATATTACTTGACCACGTCATGTGAATAATCATTTGCATTTATAATTGTAGCTACATTTCTGCAGTATTTCCAAAATTGTACAACTACATACACAGCAAAGGTTCAAGCATTAACTATAATGCATATTGTAAGAAATTCCATAGCCAAAGCAAATCTGTTTTAAAACTTATATTCAAAATTAAAAGAAAAAATAAGATGCAAAAACCCCTATATCCATCCATTTATTTCATATAATTAATGAAATCTAAGAATTTCTAGAAATACCCTTCCTTTGATAAACTGCTATACTTCACATCTAAATGCAGTCTGGGTGTAAATACAAAATGCTTACAGAAAGGCTTGAGAAAGGAGAATAACATTCCTCTCAACACAATCGCAACAAAAAAAATCATTCAATGCATCTATCCATCAAGTGTGGGTGCTGGTTTAAGTATTGCCAGCGACGTACTGGTAGTGTGTGTCAGAGGGCAATGTTAAAGAAACTGGAAATCATCTCAACTGATGACAGACATCCATTACATGTAGAACTAAAGTTCAGTAAATCAGGAAGGATAGTCGCTTTGGAAACCCACACAAATTGCTCCAGGAACTCCTTTCTTCCTAGTGCCATACGACTTTTCAATAAAAAACATCAGAGATAATGATTAAGGTTTTGATAGATATCCTGTAACCTTTATTTTTCTTTTTTTTAAATATGTATTATCTAACTGCCTTACCTTAACCTTTCTTGTTTTTATTTGTCTATTTTATTTCAATTTGTCTGTTATTAGATGCAACTGAAAAGGCAAATTTCATGTTTTCTTGTGTAAACATGGCTAAATAAAGAAACCTTAAACTTGTTCAGGGTTGGTTCCCACTTTAAGCCCAAAGCCGATGGACTGGTACTGGCTCCCACCAGCCCTAATCCAACACAATTAGAAGCAAATGTTGTACTAATTAATATCAGATATTAAATTCACATTCAGTTTGGTCTCTAAAATAGGTGGCAAGTGCTAAGCAGTAATTCTTTTTGAAACAACACAATATGTGCATATATGCATTTTATTTTATTATTTATCTTCTTTTGCAGGTTCCACATTTCCTCCTGGATTTATCTTCATGGCTCAGAAGATTTTCCTTTACCTGTTCCACATTTTGGCTCATTTCTACTGGGCACACTTTAAGGAAATAGCACGACTTGAACTGCACCCCCACCTTAACACCCTGTACTTTCACTTTATAAGCTTCAGTCAGGAGTTTAAACTTCTTGAACCACAAGAGACTGCCATCATGGATGAACTATCAAGGGCCTTGCTGAAACATAACCTCTGCTAAGGCCACAAGCAAAAAGAGTTTGAGGATTTCAAGGAACAATTTCTTATAGCAAAACATTTTCAATGAACTCTGCATTCAAAGTCTTACTACTGAACACATTTCCACTTGCATCATAAAGAAGGGCTATCAGTTTTCCAATCCCATGCAATGTAAAATTGAAAAAAACTAAGTTATGCACTTTTCTTAACAGAATACAAACTTTCCACAACTGACTTTCAAGATATCAGTTAACACTGGAACTGCCTTCAAAGCCTCCATTTTTATTTCAACTTCAAGACTGAGATTATGGTATTGAAAAATTGTTGGATGTAGGCTGTCAGAAGTAACTTTGGGTTTCTGAAGTAAAATGTTATGAAAACGTGTTGTTTAACAGGTATACAGATTTAACAGAGGTACCAAGTGCTATGAACATTTATAAAAATGACCCGCTATTACTTCATGTAAATGCAATTTCAAACAATTATGGTCATTCATTTCCCTGTGCCACGAATGGCAATGTGGCAGTATTTTTATAGAGGAATAGCATTAAATGCCAAAATATTGCCTTGAACTTAACTTTCCTGAAGTGAGTAGTGGAGTGTTTATGACTTTGATATTGGAGGTTTTATTTTTTTATTTTTTTTTTTACTTTTCACATCACTTGAGTTTGTCCTATGAAATGTGAAAGCAAGCAAGCTGTGAAGTATAACAGATTGTACATTTTTCATAAACTTATCTGAAGATTGTTTTACTAAAAGCAATCAGTTTATCTGAGTAATTTAGAAACTTTGATACAGTTTTCTTTTATAATCATCCGCATCCTCATTGCTGTTACTATTTTATGCACAGTTAGCCAACAAAGAATTTTCTGCATTTTTAATTAGAATTATTTATATTGATGTCAATGAAATGTGCCAATAAATCTAGTCATACAGTATGTGCCAATTAACTCCTCAACTCAGTACAAACATTTTTCTAATGTTATTTAACAGTTTATGGCATTAAAACGTTAATATTTGTTGTTAATATTTTCATAAGTACTATTTGTAAGCATTCAACAGAAGTAATATAACTGCTCAATAAAAGCAGTTCTTAAAAAATCTCAAATGTCCAGCACATGACTTTGCTTACATAAAGTTGTGACAGTGAAATTTTTACTTGCACGTGTTAGCCAGCACTCAGCAGGTTGCCACTTTCCAGTTCCATCATTAGTGACTTTTTCTATCCTACCTTGGAAACTCCATCTTCCTTACCTGAAAAATTCTAGAACACTCATATCCAAGGAGCACAAGAAAAAGCAGGTAAGTATCTCAAAACACTGAAGAGGTGTCTGGCTATATTAATTATTTGAATCATTTATATTAGGGGGAAAGTAGCAAGTATTTCTTACTAATATATTGCAAATATTATCCTTTCATAGAATTTTCTGTATTATGTCATGGCTTGCTTGTTTTATGCTACATACATGGAACCCGGGGCAATGAAAATCTTTTCAGCGAAGCTGCAATGACATCATTTTTGCAAAACAATATCTACAAGGGCAGTTTTGCTCAAAATCATTTTACATTTTAATTCTATCATTTTACAGTGCTAATAACTGTGCCCGTTTAATCTCAAATAAGTGATTCATTTTTGAGTTATTGTGTCTCACGTCAAGACACAGAAAGTCAACATTAATGTCAACCTTTAAAAAATGTTTCTGAGAGTGCTTATCTCCCCAGCTCCTTCAATCATTTTCTTCATTATTAAACCCCTTTAAATATTCTCTCCCTTTCGACTACTAGTGCAACATTTGCATTAACTGTTCAGATACTTACATAAACTGCAGCTGACCTTGGTGAGAGGATTGTTAACGTTACTAACATACGCCATTTACATACTCACAAAAAGTTTAATAAAAAAATAAAGTGGACATTACATGCCGCACAATAAATATAACAACTGCAACAGTGCAGATTATCACAAGGTGTTGGTTCAAATTGGTTACCTAACAGCTGTTTTTTGTATCAGTATAAAATAAGACACACAGTTAAGAAGTCAACAGTTAGTAGAATTAGAGACTTGCGCTAACCTTCACTTCCTCTGCCTCTTTTTAAGGTGCTTGTGCCCTTTGCACTCTTATGCCTACAATGTTTCTTAAAGTATTGAGAAAATCTTTACAAATGGTCAGGGAAGCTTTACATAAATCTAAATTGCTTGTCCATTGGGTAGGGTGCACCATCCCTAAGTTTATTACATGCCCTGAGACTGACAACATTTTGCTCAGTTGCTACATAAGATGTATTTCCCCTGCAATCTTCTGGAAGATACCTAAAATTGTACAATTCTGACAGATAACATTGAATTCTTGTTCAGCAAAATATACCATACTAAAACACCATGGCAATTTCTATGACATTTACTTTTTTTTTTTTTTTTTGCTTAGCTGACATTTTATCCAAAGCGACTTACACTGCTATCTTATGAGCACCACTGCTTTCTTCTCAAATGAACTGGTGCCCCAGCCAGACATGGTTCCTACCACTTGCCCAATAATGCCAGCTAAAGCTCCAGTTCTCAGTGACCCTGAATTAATTGGGTTTGAGAATGCATGTACAGATCACATTACACTGTGCTGTCAAAAGTTTTTTATGCTGTATCTCTTATATGTTATAGAAAAAGAAAAAGAGCATGAAAAAGTGATAAATTAATTAATATTGCTGCCTTACTGTTTCAGATTCCTGGTTTTCAAACTCTGCCGGCACACATTTAGACCTTCTAGCATCTACATTATGCATCCCCAATCCGGATTCTGGATGGCTGCAATGGCCTAAGGTCATTAGGCAATTAATGTGTTAACTAGCTGTGCTACCAATCCAAGACAGGTTGAAATCTAAGTAATCAACATAGACCTCAGCATTAATATTTGCAGTGCACTGTCTATTGGAATGTATTTTGTAATGTATGTGGCAATAAATGAACTGCATTTTATCATTCCAACAGATGGCACATTACAAGCATTTGCAGTAACAATTTTTTGTGATGCACCATTTGTTGGAATGACAAATGTAACACATATGACTATGTTATATACCATTTGGTATGGGATTTATGAAAGCACTGTTATTATGCAGCATTTGTTGAAATGACAAATGCAATGCATTTTATTACTACAAATGTTTGTCATGCACCATGTGTTGGATTAACAGAGATATAGCAACCTGACGGACACACAGACACTTGTCTTTTAATTAATGTAAATGAGAAGCTAACTTTTAAATTTTATTGAAGTCCTGGTATAAATTAAATTCCTTATTTTCTACTATCACAGCTCAGTATGCATACCCTGCAAAATGTATCATTTACTAAAACATCCATTATGGTCGTACCAGTAAGCCTTGCTCTTTATGAATCCTATGATTTTTGTTTTAATTTTTCCAAACTATCTTTTAAAATAGAAGGTAATTTACAGTGAACAAGCAAAGGCCTGACTTAAAAATGAATCACTCAATCATGCCTGTGCTGAGGACTTAATGATTTAAAATAGTGTCTATTCTACAGAACAAAATCCTTTCTAGCAATGAATCAGATTGAAAAATAGTTTCTAGAAAACCCATTAGAGTTTCTGTTCTAATGAATGCATCGGGGACAAAGGTTCTTTAAAATAAATATCTTAAACACTTTTTTCTCACTTAAGAGTTTTCAAATTTCTCTGGGGAGTGCAAATCAGAAGCACATTCATTAAGAAGTTCCATCAAAAAAGGAAATGGGCTTCTGATTAAGAAACTGATTTCAATGAAAACCTACAGCCGGTAGGAATCACAGAAAGGGGAAAGGAGATTGTTCTGCTTGTGGAGACTGCAGAATTTGAGTGCCACCATTCCACACTATATGGCCAAAAGTGTAAAATATAAATTCAATTGTTTGTTACTTTCTCTAAAACTTTTTATTATTATTATTGTTACAATAACCAGGAATGCTTTAAATAATTAATTCAAAAGTCAAACAGAATCAATTTCTTCAGTTTCTTGCTACACCTTTTTTGACCATATCCAAGAATAAAGAAAAAAGCCGAGTTAATTAAAAATGTTGGGACTTAAAAAGCAAGCAATAACTTTGTAGGCCTTTTTGAAAATTACTTCTATAATAATAATTTAAAAGCATCTTAAAGCTCAATAGCATACTCCACAAGTATTTTAAAACATGTAAAACTAAAATCTTGACACAGGAAGGTCATTATAAAGAATGTAGTCATCACTCAGAAAAAGTCTTTCTAAAGGGGTAAGTCCTCAAGAATTAAAAACTGCAGGGAAATGGTGAAATGGAAGATAAATGGAATTCTCCAGCCTCGCACAGCAGTCTGAAATGCTCAGTAGCCCAGGGATTGGTATTTAGTGTCGGGTCCAATGAGCTAAAGGACTTTAGAAAATCAAAAAGATAACCTGTGACCAATAACATGAAGGGTTTGGTATGTGAACAATAGTTTTCTAAGAAATTATATTTAATTGGCATCCAACAATAAGAAAGAAGTGAGACTGTAATGTACTTAAAAGGTTAGTATGGGGCAAGCTGACTGCTGAATTTTTAACACACTACTATCTACTTATTATTTTCATGCTACAAAAAATGCTGTGTAACATTAGTCCTAACTGGAAGTGAGAAACATGTGCTCCCTGATTGTTGAGACAGGGTCCAAGTTGATAATTATTGGTGATTTGAAAGAAAAGTAAAATTGTGGTTGTACTGTATTTCATGTGACAAGTTTGCATCTAAAGTGACACCCTGTGTCCTGACTTTGAAGGAGCCAGATATAGTAGGGTCAATTCTATCTATGCTGAAAGGGTGTAGTGATTTATGTTGTGTTTTAGTGCCTACAAAGTGATGCTTCATTATAACCTTCAGATGTGGCTCATGTAGGAATTGACTTGGACAAGACTGTCAACTGACAAAGCTGGTAGAAATTCAGAAGTATCCTTTTGCATGAACATCTGAGCACTTTTAGCAAAGAAATTGAATTTCAGGCCTTGATGTTAAAAGATGTCAACTAGATGGAGATCAACAACAAAAAGTATTGGTCCAAGAATTCTGCAGAATACCATAGGTTAGGGGTGTCGAACTCTGGCACTGCAGGGCCGCAGTGGCGGCAGGTGTTAATTCTAACCGTTTTCCTAATCAGTGAGCAGTTTTCACTGCTAATTAACTACTTTTCCGTACATTTTAATAGCCCTGTTTTTAAGGATTCAGTCCTCTGAATTTATTCCTTTCTTCATTAAATGACAGCCAAACAGAAATGAGATATGAAACGAGCTAACAGATGACCAGCTAAACTGGGATTTTAGACTCTAACCAATCTCTTAATGAGAAGATGATTCTTGCAGTTAATTAAACCCGTTATTTAATTCCATGGATTTTTGCTGCTCTCATTCTACCAGAGCAGACATTTCCAAAACGGTTGATTTTTCTGTTTTTTTCTAAGAACACCATCAAAATGTTTTGGTAACCTGAGTGATCAACCTTACTGAGACCATCACCATTTTTAATTTCAGATATTGCATGATGGACACAGGTGAGCTGGTCATGTGGTGGCTTCTTTTGTGTCTCATTATTGTCTGGCTGCTAATTAAGGAAAAAGAAACAACTAAAGGGCCTGAGTCAAGTTAATTAAACCTAAGGCAAAAGAAGGGAATTAGCAGCAAAAACTGGGCACTAGTTAAGAAGACGGTTAGAATGAAAACCTGCAGCTACTCCAGGGCCGGAGGGTAAAGGGGCTAGGTGAAAACTTATTGTTGCCATTGTCTGCCAGACGGAGATGATATGAAGTCTGAAACCATTGCAGAGATGCATTCATTAGAACCAAAATATGAGTCAAGATGCTGACTAAGAATAGGCACTATATCAGAGCTCACTAAAAGTTCCTACTGTACTCGAACTGAACAATTATTATTGTCAACATTAACAAGATCATTATTCACTGCCTTGAACATGGCAGGCTCAGTGTTATGCTCACTCTTTGAAACCTGCCTATTAATGTCTTCTGTTTTGCCATTAGGAGTAACTGATTGTCAGATAACTGCATACGTCTGCTAAAGAAATGCATGGTTGTAAGTAGGTCTATACAAGAAGAATTTTGCTGAAGATCTTGCTTTAAGAAAACTTTTAATGGACGTTTTCCTGGGGGAAGGTGGGGGTGAACATTGAAAGACTAAAGAGATACAATGATAACATATGGCATTTATGTGTAATGGAATGAATGGAGGATCTGCTGATTCATACACTGTATCAAGCAAATGAGGAGAGCACAATAGGCAGAATGTATAGTCTAAAAAGAGCAGTCCTCATTGGGTCTTAAGTCATACCAGCAAAAGATGGGTGCAGAGCTGCATATGCAATAGGACATCTAATCTAAGCTATAACACAAGCTTAAATCAGAATTATTTGGTGTTAAAAAGAACAACAAATACAAACTGACCAGCAGGATGACAGCAACTCAAATTCCTAAGAATTCTAAAAAAGAAAATTATCCCATAATGCATCTCTTTCTAGATATAATTATTAGGCATTTGCCTTTCTATTGGCAGTTAACTTAAAACTATACACATAAAGTAATATATTTACTGTACATATGATGAAGGACAGGACAGACATACATGTAAAGTAGCAGACATACATGTAAAGTAACAGGCATAGTGTTAAATGAGTAATTAGGAAAATTACCTTAACTAACAAGCTAGCAAATGAAGCAGTGTCACCTGAAGAAATCACACTAGATCTGAAGTCAGGAGTGGCTGCAACACTTGATCAGACCAGAAATGGACAAATAGCTGAGCTTTCACACAGTACAACCTGTTGATATAAGGACTGAACATTATTTATTATTTATAGTGGATAAACATGTTGAATTAATGAAAAACTACTTTGCTACAAATGAGTGATAACTTCATATGCTTCATCATGCACTGCAGTATGTTTTTTCCTATAAAGGCCCTCTAACTGCCTACAAAACATTTTCATAGCACATAATTCAAGGGTAAACTAAAGTACAAAATATTCTTTTCAAAGAAGCAACAAGGTCAGAGAGAAGAGAAGAGGATCCCACCAATTCGGTGAAGCAACAAAGATAAAGAAATCAGCAAGTACTCGTAAAGTAGAACAGACAAATGACAAGAACCCTGAAAAAGAAAAAAAAATACAGAGGACAGTATGGTAAATAAGTTAAGAAACAGAGATTCCAAAAGCTTAAAAGATATTCCATTTTATAAATGATTTGAACATGAGCACAATAACATGCATCACCCCAGTATTCTGAACTAGACTTGTCATAGTGGACACACAACGTAAAAGTAGCTTAACTGTGACACCAATGAATGTGTTAGCTGCCATTTTTTGGTTAAAAATAATATGACATCCTGGATTAACTGAATCAAAATTCTGAGAGCATGTGTTAAATAGAGCAAAAATGTCTCACTCATGGTTAATACTGGGAACTGTTGAGGTTACTTGACTTGGGAAGAGCACATTGGTTAGGCAGAAGCCATATTTGTATCTGGCCCCTTACCAAGATTACAGGTGCTGTTCATAAAATTAGAACATCATGACAAAGTTGATTTATTTTAGTAATTCCAGTCAAAAAGTGAAACTTATATATTAGATTCATTCATTACACACAGACTGATGTATTTCAAATGTTTATTTCTTTTAATTTTGATGATTATAACTGACAACTAATGAAAGTCCCAAATTCAGTATCTCGGAAAATTAGAATATTGGGAAAAGGTTCAATATTGAAGACACCAGGTGCCATACTCTAATCAGCTAATTAACTCAAAACACCTGCAAAAGCCTTTAAATTGTCTCTCAGTCTTGTTCTGTAGGCTACACAATCATGGGAGAAGACTGCTGACTCGACAGTTATCCAAAAGACGACCATTGACACCTTGCACAAGGAGGGCAAGACACAAAAGGTCATTGCTAAAGAGGCTGTCTGTTCACAGAGCTCTGTGTCCAAGCACATTAATAGAGAGGCGAAGGGAAGGACAAGATGTGGCAGAAAAAAGTGTACAAGCAATAGGGATAACCGTACCCTGGAGAGGATTGTGAAACAAAACCCATTCAAAACTGTGGGGGAGATTCACAAAGACTGGACTGCAGCTGGAGTCAGTGTTTCAAGAACCTCCACGTACAGACGTATGCAAGACATTGGTTTCAGCTGTCGCATTCCTTGTGTCAAGCCACTCTTGAACAAGAGACAGCGTCAGAAGCGTCTCGCCTGAGCTAAAGACAAAAAGGACTGGACTGCTGCTGAGTGGTCCAAAGTTATGTTCTCTGATGAAAGTAAATTTTGCATTTCCTTTGAAAATCAAGGTCCCAGAGTCTGGAGGAAGAGAGGAGAGGCACAGCATCCACGTTGCTTGAGGTCCAGTGTAAAATTTCCACAGTTAGTGATGGTTTGGGGTACCATGTCATCTGCTGGTGTTGGTCCATTGTGTTTTCTGAGGTCCAAGGTCAACGCAGCCATCTACCAGGAAGTTTTAGAGCACTTCATGCTTCCTGCTGCTGACGAACTTTATGGAGATGCAGATTTCATTTTCCAACAGGAACTGGCACCTGCACACAGTGCCAAAGGTAACAGTACCTGGTTTAAGGACCATGGTATCCCTGTTCTTGATTGGCCAGCAAACTCGCCTGACCTGGGGTATTGTGAAGAGGAAGATACAATACACCAGACCCAACAATTTAGAAGAGCTGAAGGCCACTATCAGAGCAATATGGGCTCTCATAACACCTGAAAAGTGCCACAGACTGATTGACTCCATGCCACGCCGCATTGCTGCAGTAATCCAGGCCAAAGGAGCCCCAACTAAATATTGAGTGCTGTACATGCTCATACTTTTCATGTTCATACCTTTCAGTTGGCCAACATTTCTAAAAATCCTTTTTTTGTATTGGTCTTAATTGATATTCTAATTTTCCGAGATACTGAATTTGGGACTTTCATTAGTTGTCAGTTATAATTATCAAAATTAAAAGAAATAAACATTTGAAATACATCAGTCTGTGTGTAATGAATGAATCTAATATACAATTTTCACTTTTTGAATGGAATTACTGAAATAAATCAACTTTGTCATGATATTCTAATTTTATGACCAGCACCTGTATATAGAGGGGATGTGATTTATAGCAGATTGCATTCCCTTCACTGCTGGCTAGAAACCTGGTGTGCAAATAAAAGCATAGCATTTGTGATCAAATGGGATGATTTTTGGGAAAGGCCTGGATTTTTCAAAACAGATAGTCTTCATCCTAACTGGAGGGGATCTTATGTATTATCCCAAAATATGGCAGCAAAACTGCCTGGTTGACTGATTAGAGCACCATCCAGGCCACAGTCATGTGATCTTAAATCACAGGCTGTTGTTTATCCCACTTGTTACTATCCTGAAGCTGTTACTCATAATCCCTGTTGTGGGGCATCCAGTAAATTTAGTCTTGATACAAACCTTAAATTATTTGATAACCAAAAAATAAGCTGTATAATTACATATATCTCAGTCAGTCCTCTTGAATAGACTAACGGTGCTTTGAATGACCTGAAATTAAAACTCCTTAGTCTAGTAAAAGAGTTCCTACTTTGCAGCATATCACAAGTTTATAACATCCAAGTAAAAGTAAAACTAATTTGTGAACAACACAACCTACACCGACAGGAATGACAATGACCCAAAACTAAAAGGGCGGTGTTGTCAGCATGGACGCTGGTGATGAGCTACTGGTAGATAATATTATTAATGCATGTTGTATTATAAATTACTGATAAAACAATAGTCCAAAATTAATCATAATTAATACAGAAAATTTTTTTTCAATAAAACATGAAACACATAAATAAAATTATTCCTTCTTTCAGCCCAAACTGTTTGATTTGGTTATGGAGGCGCTGATTCATGGCATAAAAGATCAATTTCTCCAGTGTATGCTTTTTGCTGATGACAATGTGTTGTGTACCACCAGAAAAGAGAAAGAAGAGAGGAAGTTGGAAGAATGGAGAAGGTCATTGAAAAATAAAGTATTGAAGATAAACAGGATGAAGATAGAATATTTTAGGTTTAATGATGATCAGGACTCACAAGCTAGCATGCAGAACAAGCTATTGAAAACAGTGGTGTAACGTTTTAAGTCTTAGATTAGAAATCCTGAAGCTGAGGTTT
Source organism: Polypterus bichir lapradei (assembly GCA_026402145.1). Lineage (NCBI taxonomy): Eukaryota > Metazoa > Chordata > Cladistia > Polypteriformes > Polypteridae > Polypterus > Polypterus bichir. Next base: position 26,457,504 of record JANRMT010062792.1, on the reverse strand, counting down.
CAAATCCAACTACTAACTGTATGGCCATGAGCAAGTCACTTCATCTGCCTGTGCTACAATTGAAAAAATGAAAGAAATGTAACCAATCGTATCTCTCAAATGTTTTAAGTTGCCTTGATTAAATTTATTTGTCAAATAAATAATAGTAAAAAATACCTAGGATCAGTAGTAGCGCAAGGTGGAGAACTGGGTCCAGAGAAAACCCATAGAGTGCAGTGTGGATAGAACAACTGGAAGACGGTATCAGGAGTATCGTGTGATTGCAGAATCAAGGCTAGGGATAAAGCTAAGGTTTTCAAAACACTGGTAAGACCAGCAATGATTTACGGAGCTGAAACAGGGGGAGTAAAGGGAGTACAGGAGAAGAAGATGGATGAGGCAGAAATTGGAATGTTGAGATGGATATGTCCAGCTGCAAAGATGAACGCAATAATAAATGAGATAATCATAGGCAGAGATATCTAAGGAAGTGTAGGAAAGTAGGTTAAAGTGATATGGACATGTGATGAGGAGAGACAATGAATATATGGGCAAAAGAGTGATAGGAGTAGAAATAAAGGAGAAGTGAAAGCAATGGAGGTCAAAGTGGACTTTGATAGATAAAGTAAAACAAGATCTTACTGGGGAGAAGGTGCAGGACTGAGCTGTATGGAAAAGGTTCATCAAGTACAACGACCCCACAAAGAAGCGGAAAGAGATGAAAAGGAAGAAAATGAATGTGAGTTTCAACTTGAGCAATACAGTACTGGACATCTCTATAGTATTGCTTAAACTAAATGCTTATGAAAAGTCTCACAGTCTCATGTCTGATGATGATACGATAATTGTCATGCCTCCAGTATTAACAGAAGCATAAATACTGTGACAAGCATCGGAATGAATGATGTGATATAACAGATTTTGCAGTTACACACTTTCCTTTGTTGGCAGAGAAGAGCTGCATCAAAGTGCGTGTGCCTCAGCTCAAACTATTGAAGGCTTCATTAGATGCATAAGCTAGATAGCAGGACACCCAGTAGGAAGTCTGTTGTCTGGTTGTTGTCTGGTTTGGTTTGGCAACAGTCTATTCCAAAAATAAATTACAGTATATTGTGGGGAATGCTGAGAAAATAATAAGCTGTGCTCTTCCATCTGTTGCAGACCTGTATGAATCTAGTGTCACTAACCATGTCAAAAAGGATCACCACGGGCTCATCACATCCAGGACATCACTCGCTCCAAAAAACGCCGCTCTGGTAAACACTTTAGGGCAATGAAAAAACAAAACTATTAGATACCTCAATAGTTTCTTTCCCAAAGACCTCATAAACCAGTAATTTAGCCTGTCTTCCTCATTTACTAATGTATTGTCTCATATGCTATATGAAGGTGTGGGTATATACAGTGTATGTACTGTACGTGTGTGTGTGTGTTTAGAAACTATGCACTCACACCTTCACTTGCACATCCTCATTTGAACATCACCTTTATAATTGTACTATTGTGCAACTGTTTATAAAGCATGTTAGTTATGTTCATTTTGTTATTTGTATGTTAAGTTGTTTTTGTTACTTTGCTCCAAAGCTACCAAGCTAAATTCTTGTACATTAAGTACTGGCAAATAAAAGTGATTCTGATCCTGATTTTGATCATAGAGGGGTTATAGAATTGTTTTAATGGCATTCCCTATGGTAATATCTAGCGGCAGTAGGGAATCATGGTTGCCACAGAAATAAATGGTGGTGGATCTGTTCACTTATAAATGTGAATGCCTTAAATATTCATTTGTAACCAAAAAATAAAGAAAAATGTTCAATTACAAAAAAACAATGAAGTTGAGATGTGAATCCCATAGCCAAGTGCGTTTTATTCCTAAAATGTAATTGCTATAAAATGGAGGGCCAAAATCCTAAAAATGCATCCAAATTACCAATAAAATCTATTCAATTACTACTTTACAAATTTAAAATACGTTAATTAAACAAACAATTCAGAGAAAATCGAACAGTTTGCAAATTATCTATACCAAAGCACAACAGCTAAATTCCTGACTTAAGGGGTGAACTTCTATGAATGAGAAGTAGAAAACTAATGGGAGTTCAATCAGTACATAGTACAGTATGCAGCTACCGACTAACTGGCACCCCATTCTAAACTCAACTCTAGGATAACACTGCCATATTTTGCAGAACTTGTTCTCAACAGCAAGAGAGCAAAAAATAAACTGCTGCTGCTCTCTAGAGGTAACAAAAGTAACGCACCAATATAAACCTCCGTTCTTGTTTAAGCAACTTCAGGTAAAAATCAGGGAGGAATTGGAAGACATACATATGAGTGAAATTAAAACTAAAACAGCAACAGCTGAAAAGTCACACCACACTTCTTAATAAAGTTGGTTATTACTGCAATTTTATTAAAAAAGTATAATGTATTCATGAAATTAAATTGCAATCTTTATTTGGAGAAATTAGCTATTTAAATGGTCAGATAAACAATATTTTTTAAGTTAGTTCAGAGGTTTAGTTGCTAGTTCTGATAAAAAATGAAACTATTTACTAATCATTAGTATGTCACTTTTTAGTGTTTTAGTACTAACATATCTAAATAAACAAAGACAATTAGGTTTCAGTAATTGATGTAGTTTATTTCAAACTTGCAGCTGTAGCTCTCATTAGTTTGGTAACTAATTTTAACTGAGCAACTCACTAGTTAATGATTGCCATCAAATAGTATATTTTAGGCTAAATGCTGTTGTAATAACCAACATTAATTTGTCAAGTAAATAAGTTTAAGCAAAAAATGAAGCAGAGATAGTTATAAGTATATATTAATGTGGCCTCCACTTAAGCTTACTACACAGCTTAACTGAAAAGTTCTGATTTACAGTCGCCTGTCACCTTATACAACTAGTTGGAGGGGATGTCAAATTTGACAACTGTAGTTGCCAGTCTCATTGTCAGATTACATGACTACAAATTGCACGGCATGTCCAACTGACAACTTTCTAGCACAGTTTTCACATTTCCAAAGTATCATGAGCTCACCCATTTTTCAGACAGCCAATAACGTGCTGCCTGCCAGAGCCATGGGCTGTAAGAATTCTTTCTTGGTATGGTGAGTTCATCTGAAACCTTAGTCATTTTTTTGGCTTTTTTCCATGATGTTGTGGTACATAAGACATGAGTCATAAGACAGATGAGTCTATTTTGTCTTTATGAGGTCCATAACATCTGCATTCCTTATTCCTCATTACTGTATTATATTCTTTGTATTTGCCAGGTGAGCATTTATTGATTCTCAACTCTTGCACACACACACACCCTTGTGACTTAAGACAAAATGAAACCTGTTTGATTTTCTCAGCTTGAGTTGCAAACTAGTTGGATTTAGTCACTGGGGATATCAAACTACACGATTGCTCTGACTTTCTAAGATTATGTAAATGAAACTATGACTGAAAATGGCTGGAAACGTACAATAATGTCATGTGAATTTTGGCCAAACAATTAGCTTATTTAACAAAACAAAATGGTATGGTGTGATAAAAAAGCAGGTCTAAAACTAAAAAAAAAAAGTCAAATCACTTAAATTGTAAAATAAGACACTGAGTAAAAAATAAGAAGAACAAATAGTAAAAGCTAAAGGAAATGAAAAAAGTGGGACTTAGGGCAAGGCACAGGCAGGATCCTAACACCAAAAATACATATTGACTCTTTAGATTAGTGACAGGGCACACAATTAAAAGTCTTATACTTTTGTAAAGCTTTCTTTGGTGAACCCATACAAAAGTTTTACAATTAAAAAAAAAGTCAAGTGCCTAGTGTTATTTTCTCTTTCAGCTTTCATTCTCCTGTTTCATTTCTCCATTACTCTTCAATTAATATCTGTACAGTTGTCAAAGCCTGGGTTGCTGCTGGAAAAGATATTGATGAGAGCAGCAGAGGGTACTTACTCTGTGGTATGTGTGTGGATCCCAATGCCCAAGTGCAGTGATGGGGACAATGACCTGTAAAAAGTGACACCATCCTTTGTATGAGACGTAAAAACGAGGTCATAACACTCAGTGATCCCTGGGCATCACGAGTATGGCGTTTCCTAATGTCCTGTCTAAATTGTCCACCACAGCCTCATCCATTCTGACCTCCTTTTCATCCCCTCTCACTTATTGGCTAACTATCTCTCTCACCCCTTCACCAACTAATAGATAAAGTGTGTGGGTGAGTGTACTGGTGTAAGAATGGCTGCCATTGCATTATCCAGGTGGATTCTGTACATTGGTGATGGCTGAAGTGGTTCCCTACTGCCTATGTAAAGCACTTTGAGTATAGGTTAAAAAAGGATATATAAATGTAATTAATTACATTTAATTATTGTTCTAATTATGTGCTTGTCTGAGATCACATTCAATCTGTTGCTGTCATTTTACAGGGTGGAGGATCATAACATGTAATATTCTCAAAGCCTTATAATTCGATTCAGTGTTGTAGGGGCATAATAGGAACAAGGTAGAAAGCAACGCAGCGCAGGGCGTCAGTCTATCTCAAGGCACACACTCCCATTCGCACATGGGCTAATTCAGAACTGACAGTTAATGTTATATGTCTACCTTTAGATATGTGAGAGAAGAACTGAAACAGACACGGGTTATAAAGAAAAATCCCATGTTCAGCCAAGGCAGCTTCCCTTCCTGAGTCAGTCTCTTATCAGTTTTGCAAGGGACATGGAATGTTTGGTAGCAGCAACGCACTCATACTTGACCAATACAGAACTGCCAAAGACATCATCTGGTTTACCTGAAATTTGCTGGGTGCATTTGGGTCTCATCCGAAACATCGCAAGTTCCAAATCAGTATTAGAAAAAGCAGGTTCAATTTATGAACCCCATCCACTGTTGGGCACATAAACAGGAAAATGGCTTGGTCTATGCCATATTCATTCTTTCTACCAAACAATGTTAAAGTAATCAACTTAGAAATGATTAATACATTTTACCAAACTAATTAGTTCGTTCAGAAATGTAATATAATACATCCCCAAAGTGTAGTTTCTGCACAGAAGGTTAATCTCTTTCACACATTTTTACTTCTGCACGTATTCTACAATATTTTGGAATGATTAGTACTGCTTTCTAGAATGTCAAAAAATCTCTCCCAGTCTGTTTAAATGTAATTCGATTGTTCCGTTTATTAATCTGACGATAATATGATATAGTCAGTATACTTTTCTTCCTTAGTAGATATTATTTACGTTAAGTTTCAAATTCAAAATGTTAGACCTTCTATTGCATTTTTCTGTATAGACATTAACATATTAGAAATAGCATTAAGGAAAAAAAAACAGTAAAAACACAAAGACGATACAAATTAGAAATATTCTCAGGTCTTTTCTTGGCGGTTTGTAATGGTAGATTTCTGAATCCCTCTTTTACTTAATGGTTTAACTCTTGTGAGTTTTGTATGTAAATTACCTTCTTTAATGTTTGTATATTACAGCGTGTTAACGAATAAACTGTACTACCAATGTATTTTAATAGTGATACAATAAAAAGCGTGAAAAAATGAGGAAAAAACAGCGGGCTTCTATATTAATAAACTTTACATTTCTCACAAGGGCTGCATTCTATCATTGTTACAATATTATCTATCAATCCCATTTAATCGAATCCTACGGAGCCCCTTCCATAGAATGCTCTTAATCCAGTTATAAGGTCTCTTAAGGACTTATAAACGTCAGTCAGGTCACTCGCGAACAACCATTTTCACTTACCGGTTTTACAGCCACCATAAAACCCAGGGGCTTCTATTACGATTGAAACAATCGTAGCTCAAACTTAAATGTTCCAGTCACTTGGAATTAATTCATTCCACCTTTTCATTGAATAATTTAGTAATATTAACTTTATAGTCGAGGGTACATTTCTGGTATTAAAAGAAATTTGCTGAAATGCTTTTTCTTGGTACATATTATAATAAATGACCAGAACAGAACAGAACGTTTCTCCTGAAACTGTGCTCGGAACGTTCGTGTAGATCGTTTGGCCCCACGACGCACATATTTTGTAGAACCAACTTCCGGTGCTCAGCAGTCGGTTAGGCGTCGGACGCAAACATGGCATTGGAACGAATGTGTAGTTTAAGATGTCTAGCCACAAATTTTTTGAAAGCAATTCAATTAGACGCTTTTTACGGTTAGTGAAATATACTTTATTACTTTTGCGTGCTCATAATTATATATAGGTTCGTGGTCTATTTTTAAATGTGTAGTATTGACCTTTCTTACACTGACAAATGACACTAAAGTTTGTATTTTACTAGCGAACTGTTTTCTGACGTCGTTTCCATGTTTGGACTAGTAACATTTAACTTGTAATTTCAATGACGTAGGGTGGCACTGTATCCTACAATATACATCTCTATAAGCAGCTGTTCCGTATATCTTACTATGATATATGTAGTAGTGGTATATTTAAGTCGTATGCCTTATTTAGCTGTACTGAAATACATCTATTTCATGTAGAAATAGGATGTTCATGTATAGTAAGATTTATTTATGAAATACAGAGTATGTTTTGAATACAATTGTGTGACAAAGTTCAAGTACCTTCTTCATCTGCCTTTTCTCCAATTAAAAAAACAAAAAGAAAATGTTACAAATTTTGTATCAAACGTTGTTGGTCAACTCGGATAAAGACAAACCAAATAATAAGTCATTTATACGTACTTGGATGCGTTCGTATCTTGTAGAAAAACACAATCATGATATTCTTGCACAACAGGTATATTGGCAAAATATTGAATTATGGATTGGAAAATGGTGCTTATATGAAGAAATGTTGTGTAGTACTAAGTACTGATCACTTTTTGGCTTAAGTCATACAGTGTGGTGTTTTATCCTTAGGTGCACGTGCTATCAGCTGTCACAGAAAGTCGACATATTCAGCGCTTCCAGACAACTATAACTGGTAAATGGCTACAACAGTTTGTTTAAGTGCAAGTAGCTTTTTAAATTTGTATTTTTTTAAAACAACCCTTTCATTTTTTTTAATCAAAGAAGTTGTGACTTTTGTGCCTTTGTACACTTTATGTGAATATTTCTTGAAAGGACTTTTAAATGTTTTTAATAATATTGTTATCTATTTATCATTAAGGGTGTAGAGCAGAGCTGTTTAAGTTCAGTCTTGGAGTACCACAATGGCAGTAGGCAGTGGGTTAGACCTATAGGGCCTATTTGTCAGACCAACGCAAAGTCATCCACAAAAAATATATTTAATTTTTGCAAAAAGAAAAAATATTTTGTGCATTTTTGAGCTAAACAAAACCATGAAAAGCTTGTGTGTTGCATTGCATGATATTTCAGGCAACAGATGTGCAAACTAGAAAAAACCTGCATGAATTAGCTAGTAAATAATGAAGAAATGCATCATGATAAGAAAAAGAAAATAACTAAGTGCCACCCAAATCAAGCAACTGGCCTCATTTGAAAGTCCATTAGCAACCATGCATTCAACACAAAGTCAAACCAGCGGTATCCAAGGATTCTCTGAAGAGACACAGTCCCAAAGGAGTCCAGTCTTTGTCTCAGGTCACTGGTTAGTGTCCATTGTCTCACAACCCTATAACAAAACCAGAAGCACCAGGGGCCTCATGCATAACGCTGTGTATAGAACTTACACTGAAACATGGCATACTGACAAAAGTGGAAATGTGTGTACATGACAAAAAAAATTCAGATCACAAAACTGTGCGCAAGCCAACTTACACGCACTTCAGCTCCATAAATCCTGGTCAGTGTGAAAAGTAACACACGTGCACGTGCCTGCAGTCCCACCCTGACTCCTCCCATAATTTTGCATATTTTAATATGCAAATCAGTATAAATATCACCTTACCCGTTCAGTGTTTGGTTAAAAGACAATGGCAAAAGCATGTGAAAAAACAGCATTTCAGCGAATGCAAAGTGGTGGCAAGGAAAAACGTACCATTTGTTGGTTTAAGCAGTGGTATAAACAACAAATGGAAGTTGATCAAGTGATACAGAGTGGCAAAGAAACTCGAAAGTTTAGGTTCAGAAAGTCACATAGTGCCCGAAATAGAAATGAATTAGTCAGATATCAAAGTCACTGTGAAAAGGTAAGTCATAGCCCACCGTCTGAGTGTCATACGGAAGCATATTAGGGTAAAGAGAAAACAAAAAAATAGTTTAAAAAAAGTTTGAAATGTCCACTTTAATCTGTTTATTTTATCATTAAAGTAGAATGTTGTAAACTTAATCTTAAACTCTAGTAAATTTAACATTAATTTTCTCAGATCTCATCATAACTAAGGTAGCATGTTAAATTCTTTGTATTGTATGTGTCCTATGTGTGTGAATCACTATGTGGTTCTTAAATGGGCTTTCTCTTTCATTGACAGGACACAGAATACATTGCATTCATGATATTACAGCTGTCTGAACAATTTAACTGCTAAGATGTATACTTGCTTTAATTAATTTAATCATGAATATGATATCAAGTATTAAACATGGGAGCACAGTGGTAATGATGACCTGGCACCCCATCCAGAGATTGTTTGTTCCTCCCTCAATATGCTTGCTGGGACGTGTGCAACTCTCAGTGAAATAATTTAAAGCAAATACTGGCTCTTTCAAACGTACCAACCCCAAGTTCCAGTCCTTCCTTTCTTTCTCCGTGTAACCAGTTGCCACATGATAAGCCCTGTAATAAATGTCAAGCCATCTGTAAGCTTAGAATGCCGATTCTTCAAAACTATTAAGGAACATTGAAATATCTTCGTAGTACATGTCTGATTATTCCATCCATCTATCCTTCCAGGGTCACAACAGTCCCTGCAAGCATAAGGGCTAAGGCTGGAATAATCCCAGATTGGAGTGCCAGCTTACTGCTGCTGCTGTGCCACCATGCCTACATGTTTAATTAGTAACAGTATACATTATTTAAATGAAGTTAGAAATGTATCTGTATAATGTACTGTGCATACTTTAATGCATTTCATCTTAAAAATGATATCAAGAGCTTCAAGAAGTCTCTCGAGAATCCCAATTAGAGTCTCCATTGACTCCGCAAAGATCACAGCATCGTCGGTAAAGTTGAGGTCAGTGAATCTTTCTTCACCACCAAAAATATTTTCACTGCCGTTATTTTTTTAGATTTATAGTTATCTAGTATTAAGTGTCATTGTTCGGTCTATTAATCTGTTGAATTATTGGCATTTTTGTTATTTCCAATTGTTATTCCTCTTCATGAATACTGCCATGTTGTTGAGAGCAACTGCACTGTTGTGTTAAACCACTGTGAACAACATTGCATTTGATATTTAAAACCAAATATGTTCTATTCACACTGCATCTCAATTCCCATTTTTCACTCATGTGACAATGATCTGGTTTTTTTTTCCTAAGAGAAGTATGATTATTAAAAAACTTTTAAGAAAGTATTTGTACTTCTCTCATAATGATTGTTTTGCATCCAAACCATTTATATCGCTCTCACCAGTTCCGTCTTCCATCCTTTGGCCCAACTTGTTTTTATTTATAGAATGCTAGTAGGGCTAAATGTGTTCAGACCAGCTCTGATCTTCCATTTCTTGCTTCTCTTCCTTGCCATCATAGCTGATGACTTCACACACTTCATGCACTTAAATGATATGAAGTAGAGCTGCCACCAGCATCTTTTAGTTTACATCTGTCTGACAAAACTCTTATTTATTTACAGCATGCAGGACACATTCAGGATAGACAGATTTGGATCTGTTGCAAACTTCATCTGAGCAGTCAAAAAAATGAAGCAAAAATTAGGATAGACAGAATCTGGATATTCACTTTTTTCTATTGTTATGAACATTTTCTTAAAAGACTCTTCTTTTTGAGACCAGCTTTTTATGTCAATGATAGTATTCCAAAAAACATTACAGGTATGAAAATGCTAAATATGGGAATGTTAAATTGGGGTTTTATTGTAAATGCGTGAGTTTTGTTTTTTTGGGGTTTTTTTTTTGGGCGTGGATGAGGGATTACGTATTTCTGTGATATGCTACTGGCTGTAGTTTCTTGTTCAAAATCCATTATTGGCTTGCTAATAACAGAATTTGTTCTTTAACTCTTTAACTTTCACTCTGCCATGTTAAGTTATTTTTAAAATTTTTCTTTTCCAGCAATATTATCCATATAATTTGTGAATGGAGAAAATTAATAATTCTAAGTCATTCATTTTTTTCTGCTCCATTTCTTTGCCAAACATTGTATTAAAACAGATACTTTGTGATGATTACTGTACCCCACACATATGACAATAATGATCCTTTATAATACTGTAAGTATAAATGAGACAAAGTTAGATGGTAACCTGCTAGTTCTTGCATACTTAAATCTGATTTTTTAAATGACATTTGGTTAAGAAAACAAGAAACTAATAAGCTTAAGACTGAAATGAGCAACAATTTTTTTGAATAATTGCTGCAAGAAATGATGATTAGTTTCTGAATTAAAAAACTGGATTAGGAAGGAAAAATGCATAGATTTTTCATAAATGTTCTTATGAATAATTTATAAAATGTCTGCATGCACAAAAATGTATTTTTAAATCCCTCACACACTCAGCTCTTTATAAACTACAAATCATCTTAGATTTTTACTTGTGAATAAACACATTTCTGCCTAAAGTACACCATCAAACATGCTTATACAGTAGTATAATGCAATATAAATGGCAAAAAATAACTCATAATTAACTCTGTTACCGTGACAAGTGAAAAACGTTAATGATCTGAAAGTTATATGAACATAAGTATCAAATTTCAAAAAAGTGTGGTCATTTGCTGAAGGTGCTCATATGGTAACATGGGTGCAACACGTTGAAACTGTTGTTTGGGAATCCTATTCTTCTGCTCAGACATCCTGTCTTTTCATCATAGGGGAAACATTAATTTTGGAGAAATGTGAATGATAACCTTCACAACAGCAGACAAGTTTTGTCTGAGAGTAGGTTGAGATATGCCCAACTCTCTAAAGGTTATCTCTAAGATTCCCTTTGTATAAAAACAATGCATAGAGGGAACTTGAACCTTGACTCGCATAGCGTTATTTCATACAATAGAACTCTCAACAGTGGAACCCAGCTGCTGGCAGAGGTCCATAAGATGTGTCTTGGTAGCTGATAATGGCTCAACAGCCATTCATATAAAAAAAAAAAAAATCGGCAGTGGTCTCCCCTAGACTTTCACATATACGCAGTATGGGGATGGATATTTGAGGAGTAATGATTATATTTTTATATTATGTACATTAAACCATCAACAACAAATCAAATTAATAATATACTGAACAATAATTATAAAAGTAAAGTTAAATAAATCGGACTGTGCAGCTGCATAATTAAAAGGTAAAGAACCACTTCCGGTTAACGGAAATATCCCAAAAGTTGATAGAAATCTAATTTTTGTACCTAATACTTTTATACAAAATTTGGTTGACCTAATTGAAAGCGTACTCAAGTTATCGGGTTTATATACACACGTAGACATAATTCCAAAAATGGTATTTTCGAACTTGGGGAAGTCTAAGACTTCGAGATTCATCAAACTCTCAAAATGGAATTTTTGGAGGATTCCAGTACTTTCCCTATACTTCGTATATGAGAAAGTCAGTGAGGTTTAAAACGTCGAGAATCATCAAAATCTCGACATCAGTTCCCTATACTTTGGCTATACTTATTACTTTCTAATATACAATCTATGAAAATGAATCAGTATAATGTGCAGTTAGTGAAATCCTTTAGAAGAACAATTGTAGGTAAGGCTCCTTAATGTTTAAAGATTTCTGTCTGTGTATATAATGAACACACTACCATAATTGGTGATTAATATTAATAAACTGGAGAGGTGAATGTCTAATTTTAACTGAAATTATGAAATGCAAACAATGGGTGTTTTGTTATATCCCACAGCAAAATCATCAAAACACATTTTAGTATTGCATATGTTTTTTTTTCCTCTTTATATTTTAAAGTTTTCACACTTCATGTCTGCTGACTCTCTAGTGTGTCATTTTTGTTTTATTTGTTGCTATTGCTTTTATGTAATTCTTGCACCATAATGAGTAAGTCTCCCAACCCTGGGGAAAAAAGTGAGCAAGCAGGTGCATATGAATGAAAAGGGTTCATACTTGTACATACACTCACCTAAAGGATTATTAGGAACACCATACTAATACGGTGTTTGACCCCCTTTCGCCTTCAGAACTGCCTTAATTCTACGTGGCATTGATTCAACAAGGTGCTAAAAGCATTCTTTAGAAATGTTGGCCCATATTGATAGGATAGCATCTTGCAGTTGATGGAGATTTGTGGGATGCACATCCAGGGCATGAAGCTCCCGTTCCACCACATCCCAAAGATGCTCTATTGGGTTGAGATCTGGTGACTGTGGGGGCCATTTTAGTACAGTGAACTCATTGTCATGTTCAAGAAACCAATTTGAAATGATTCGAGCTTTGTGACATGGTGCATTAT
>JANRMT010062792.1:26377325-26424999 GCA_026402145.1 Polypterus bichir lapradei | reverse complement strand
AGAATAAGAAATCAGGAAGGGGGCAAATAGTTTTTCACACCACTGTAGTTGAGGTATACCTATGATGAAAATTACAGGCCTCTCTCATCTTTTTAAGTGGGAGGACTTGCACAATTGGTGGCTGAGTAAATACTTTTTTGCCCCACTGTATAGTGATTTTTTTTTATGACCATGGCACCCCCCCCCCCAACTGCACTGTGCACTAAAATGGGCAGGAATCAGTTGTCTGCTGCCACTGTAACTAGAAATTCATCAGCTCACCACGCAATGCGTCTGTCTTCTTTGGTTGATGTAGGGAACATTTAAAACTGGCCGCGGACCTGGCCATGTGCTCACTTTCTGTCTTCTCTCTTGTGCAGGAAGGCTATCTGTTTTTTTTAATCTGAGAAGGGAGCAAATGCGGGACAATGTCATCACTGTTTGTATGCCACATATGCGTAAGTGATAGCTACCATTTGAATAAATGCTTTGAAAATGTTCCTGTTTTCACAACAATAAAGCTGATTTTCTTAGAAACCTGGACACGCCCCCTTCTCTCTTGTGGAAGTCTGTGACCCACACATCAACCTATGTGTAATATTTTAAAGGTGTGCTTTGCGGCCACAAACAGCACACTACGGGAGAGTTAATCATTGTTTCAGCCTTAAAGCATTTCAATGAAAAATGTCACCTGTGTGCCACCACATTCCAGTTATAAACTGTCTGATTCACATTAGCTGCCACAATATTATGAGACTGCCTGAATTAAACTAAGCTGCTCACCATAACACAAAGCAAGTCTATTGGCCTGGAAATTCACAAGATCTCAAATTGAATTCCCACAGCTCTCTTAAAATGTCTTTTAGTTGCTTGTATTTCTGCTGTATAAATTTGCTTCAGTCTAATATTGTGCACAGCTGGATTTATGCTTACGTAAAACATGTCCCTGTAGTCTGCAGGGGTGCCAAAATTAATGAAAACATTATTCTTTGTTTTTCAAAGAAGTATTCCTGCTTTTAGACTGAATGATCAAGTCCTCTTTAACCTCTTTACCATTATTCTGGAGATAGCTCCTCCAGAGCTAGTCGCACACACTGTCATCCCTGGGTTTACTTACCTCCGGTGAACACCAGCTAGACAGACGTCAGCTAGTTATAATTCCTAGACTACAATACCTTGCAGCTAATATCAGCTAGATAGGAATGCACCAAACAAGAGAGTCTCCAAACACGTATTAAACACATTGAGGTAGTTTGAATGTCAAATGAAGCTAGGCAGCTCGTTTCACCTGCTTAGAGCACATGAAGAGTCTGGATTGATGTTTGATGCCATGCAAATCTGGCACCACCAGATGCTGTTGATCTGCAGACCTGAGTACTCAAGAAGGAGCATCAGACCTCACAAGTGTCTCCATATATACAGGTACTGATGCATAGGCAAGCTTTAAGGATTTAGACTTAATATGTGCCACTGCAGGAAGCAAATGTACTGATCTGAAAAGGGGAGAGACATGTGTCCATCTCGGCTTATTGAACACCAGATACGCCACTGTATTTTGAATCATCTGCTGTGGCTTGAGAACACTTGCTAGTATTCCTGCCAGCGGATAGTTGCAATAGTCCAGACATGACAACACCAAAGCCTCGACCAGGAGCTGTGCTGCATACTCTCTCAGATATGGTCTGATCTTGTGGATGTTTGTGACAGTGTGGGTCGGCTCCACACAACTGGGTCACTTGAATCCGCTACTGCCGATAACATACCCAAGGATGAGATGGCAGATGAGAACACAACACGTAAACATAGCAAGGAGTGGGTGAAGTAGCGCCAGTGCTTTTACTAAAAATCCAAAACCAAATCAGTGTCGAAAACAGTGCAGTGCTCAAAAGTCCATAAATAATCCTATAAAAATAAAGGTCTCTGTGAATGTTAAAATCCAATAAATATCCTTAAAAACAAGGTTAAAAACACAGGCAGTAAACAGTCCTTTACCAATCCAAACCCTGGTGCCTTTCTTATAAAACTAACATTTCTCCATCTTACCCTAATCATCCTTCACAGCATGAAGATAGCACACAACTTTTCATCCCAGCCAGTGTCCCTGCTGTCAATACTATGGTGTTCCACAGGGACTGCCAAGCCCTCCTCTCACAACACTGCCGATACCTGGCTCCTCCTGGTGAGTGCACACCCTGAGCATAATGGCGACTCCTACTACATGGTTGCTCAACAGGAGTGACCCCTCAGCTCGCTCCTAAGCGTCAGCCACATGCTCCTTCCTGGGAGTCCATTCCTGTCGCCCTGCTTCCTTTCTCCCAGCACCGGCTCGCTCCTGCCAGCCCTCTCTGCCCATTAACCTCCATCATTTCTCTTTCCTGTTCTTTGTTTGATTTGTGCTGGCTCTCCCTTATAGGCCTCCATGGGCACAGAGCCTGAATTGTGCACCACAGAAAGCCGATGAAGCAATTGAGACAGACCACATCCTCATGTGCAGGTGCATCTCTCCCCAATTACCTCACCAATCTCCTACAGCTGTGCAAGCACGCACACCCACCGATACTGAGCCGGACATTCAATTATTTATTTATTTAAAAATGGGCCACTAATTTCCCAGCCACAAACCCACTATTCCACAGTATTGTATAGTGTGAATCTCCAAGACCATGAGACCATAGTAACATGGTCCCTGAAGGATAGCTTGACATCAGTCACCACTCTAAGGTTGCAGACTTGGCAGGTGTTAGCGATAATGACCCAAGCTGAGCAGAGATGGGGTGTTGAACAGACGGAAGAGTTGGGATAACAAGAAGGTACAAGTTTGCCAAGTTGTGCTGGAGATGGTGTTTTGTTATCGAGGTTGCAATTTCAGTACGATAGACAGACATTCTGATACCTGTGGTCCTCTTGAAGGAATAACAGGTACAACTGCATATCAATGATAAAGCACTAATTTGAAAAACCATGGCACTGAATAATAGGGCCTAGTGAATTTATATATAGAGAGAACAGCGCCCAGCACTAATACCTGGAGTACCACCATGCTTGCTTGGTGCACCATTGACATCTCTCGACGCTAGGACATATGGTAAGATCTGCCCAAGGGGTAGGACTCAAACCACCTTAGGGTTGATCCAATATGCCAAGTTCAAAGAGGGTGGCAATAAAGATCTGGTGGTTGACTGTCTCAAATGCAGAGGAGCTCCAGCAGTATGAGCATAGATGACTTGTGGGCAGCTCTAGCCTGTCTTAAAATTTTGACAGCTGTTAGTAGCACTATCTTGGAGGAATGGCCTTTCTTGCAGCCTGACTGATTAGTTAGTTGTGGCTATCTACAGTATACACCTATTGCCTACTCTTGTACTACTTGCTGTTCTTGTGTAGTGGCTATTCAAGTCTAGGTAACCTCTGGCACTACATACTAGTCTTGTCTTTCTAAGCATTACTTATCATTGTTTTGAAATCTCTTCAGTGCCTTCTGACTCACTGGTACGAGAAATGCCCCAAATAAGATATAGTGTTCTACTCACCTTAGTGTCTAGTTATCGAAGAAGCTTTTTGGGTTCCCCCACAATTTTTAGCCATCTTGACCTGAAAAAGTCAAATTTTGAGGCGATTTGTGGAACATATTTTGTACAGGAAATCACACACTTATAATAAAGAGTAAACCAATGGGTGTCTCCAGCAAAAATGATCATATGATTCTGAAGTTATACATGCCAAAACAAGTGTTGGGATACAAGAGGTGAAAGTTACTCAATGGTACCCCTTTTCGCAAAACTTTGGAAAAAACTCTGAGAGCCACTAAGAGAAGGTTGAAAATAGCAAATCTCAAACCTAAGCATGTGGGGTACTGCTTTAGACTATTTCAAAGTCAGTGATTATTAATATGATGTTTTTTTCATCCTTTACTAGGGATCTAGCTCTCTATAAACCTCTATCAGAGAGTAAAAATGGCAAATCTCTATTACAATCGAGAATAGTAGACTTTAATCAGTCAGTCCCCTGAGCATAATGGCGTCATGCTGGATCACAGGGGTCTGCTGGAGCCAATCCCTGCCAACACAGGGCACAAGGCAGGAACAAATCCCTGGGCAAGGCGCCAGCCCACCACAGGGCACAGGCACACACACACACCCACAAACCAAGCACACACTAGGGACAATTAGGATTGCCAATACACCTAACCTGCATGTCTTTGGACTGTGGGAGGAAAACCATGCAAACACGGAGAGAACCTGGGAAGCAATCCCAGGTCTCCTTACTGCGAGACAGCAGTGCTACCACTGCACCACCGTGCCGCCCATGTAGACTTTAATATTTACTGTAAATTGATGCACATTTTAATATTTAAAATATTTGACACAACTATTCTTGTTTATTATGTACCTGTACCTTATGAAGTAAATTATTACATTTCTTAAAAACACCATGAAGCAGAGTGGCTTGCACTAATTCAGAACTTTTTCTCTGTTTATCTCGGTATGGCTTGGTAGGGCCCAAACAATGACTCAAGCCCAGGGGTCTCCTTCTCTCATAAATCAGCCACTGATTTTGTGCTGTACATATAAACAAGATGGTATTCGGCATTAAAAGAGGTGCAATATATGTAACAAATGTGCTATTTAATTCCTTCAAAAAAATAAAAGATAAATGTGCAAAAAACATTTTGTAAAATTCTGCGAGCTAAAACGTTTAAGTTTATAGGAACCTTTTGCTATTAATGTATCCAGCACATCATTGGCCGACTTACTTTCCATCATTTATCGAATGTATGGCACAAAGACTGCTAACAAGAATAACAGCAGAGTGAGAACGACGCCTGCTTGGTTCTTCTGCTAATCTGTGTTCGCATTGGAGCGGTTCTTGAGCAAGCAAGGCGGAGAGTCACGCCGCTCTCCAGTACACTTTCTGGAACAAACAGGAAAACTTCGTTTCCCATCATTCCATAGTGCGGGATGTAGCAGCCAACTACCGGAAAGTATCTGCGGCTGCGTCGTCGCACAGCGTATGCGAGCGAGTAAAGAAGTCGAGTGGGAGAGGCAAACCATAAAAACCGCATTCAAACAAAATGGCAGGATTGCCCCGCAGGATTATTAAGGTAATGTCCGAATCTCTTTTATTGTGTTCAGGGTTGCCCAAATCCCGTAGGATAAATGGAAGGAGGAGGCAAGGGAAAGCCGAAGAGGACGAAGCCTGCAGCTAGATACTCTCGGGCGGCTTTTTCATACAAATAAGTGACTCTCTTTTTTTTCGTCAACTTCCGCTTATTCAGGGCTCTCCAAACCCCCCCAATGAGGATGGGTTAAAAATCCTTCATGCCCGGGTTAAAATGGCGGTGAAGTTAGGTCCTCGTCCTCTCCGGCTAATCGTTACAGTCTCCCGGGGGTGGGGGAATGGGGGTGATGTGAATTAGAACCCCCTACAGCCGCCAACCCCACGACGACACACACCCACCCACATGGCGCGAGTGATGTAGCACGGTGATCTAAAATGTCATTTCATCTAGACCGCGCTAAACATGGTGAAACTACAGTGAGCAGATATCCAGAAGGGTGGATGGTTGAGGTCTGATAGTTTGAAAATCGTGCTGTTGCGAACATATTCATTTTGCCCTAAATACTAGGTTTATCGAGTAGTCCGGCAACACCGTTCAATAAAATTCACGTGTGCTGTTGTATACATATGGGCGTTATTATTACAACGCAAAAGTCCTGTAAAGAGCTGAACGTTCCGCAAGTTACTGTGAGCCAGGCCGGCAGGCAGGCTTCTGCAGGTAGGTTTCAGATTGAAGGCCTCAGAATGGGCGGGCTTTCGTTCTTAGTCCATTGAAATGAATGAGATGTCAGACGCTGGCACAATCGAGGGGGCACTGAGGAGCGAGTGAAGCCTAGTTAAGCCAGATCTTTCCATAAGCTAAAATATATAGGATATTTATATCGTCTGTGAGTGCTTGTCTTATTTTGAAATTTGGTTATTTTTATTTAATCGATGAACCAACATTTTGTCAAAATGCTGATGTTTAAAAAAGAGATTCTGCTAACGTCATATTGGAGAGAAAGTTTTGAGCATTGTCTGTTATCCATAATCCAGCATTTATTTCATGAAACGTTTAAGTTGATATCCAAAATCCTAATAAAAACATTCTATCAAAGAAGATGAAAAATAAAATGTACACTCAATTTTCTCTCTATTTCATACAAAATGTTCCTAAGCCCAAACCATAATCAGGCCTTCTAGGATGGCCTGTTGAGCTGGAAGACTCGTTTCCTGGGGTGACAAGTAGGTTTGAGTCATTCTTCAAAAAAAAAAAAAATTACTGTTTTACTTTAGTCCATGGTCAGACAGTGTACAAAAAGACAGACCATCATGGTTGCTGTTTATCAGCAAGGGCCACCCAACAAAGCCCAACTTCGTATAACCATAACCACTCAAAATGAAAACTGCAGTCTCAGGTTTTTATGTGGCTGTTGGGAGGGATCAAGTGAAACAAGCTGGAATTATTTTGTATAATTTAGAATTGAGAAACGTAATGGTTGGCAGGCAAGGAACTCCGTATTCTACAAGTTTTGAAGCAAGTTTACTATAGTCTAGGCAAGAGATGTCGTGATACCAAAATTTTTGTATTTGATATCAATACCAGTGACATTTCACTATTCTTGATACCTATTTTAATACCACAACAAAAACAGAACTCACATTTATTTTTATTAAAAGTACCTCCTTTATTCAGCTGAATAATATAGTGACTGTTCTGTAATAGAATGTAAAAGACATATACTAAGAGTGACAGCAGCTTTAAAGTATCAGTTTTTCCATAGTTATAGATAGAAACTGTATCAATCCTGATGGAAATTGCAGAGTTACAACAGTAGACAAAAACATACACAACTATACATATAATAAGAATTACAATAATCTTAAATATGCTAACAAGGTACAAATACACATACACAATTATGTACAAGTAAATGAACAAAGTATAGGTATTTACTAAGTGTGAAGTGATTAGAGTTGCACATATAAATTACAGTTTCACAGTACAGGATGTCAGTCACTGTCGCAGTATATTGCATATGGAGTCACTGTTAAGATTCCAGCCTGACCAGCTCAGTATCATTCAGTGTATAGACATGTCATTTAACTAATCTTGTGTTTGGCATTCATAAATATTGAAATACAAATTTGTAATAGTCATATTGAAACTTTGTGTGATTTTTTTTCAGTATAGGATTTTTAAAGAATAATTTCATCAAGGATGACCTGTGTTATCTACGTGCGCATGTATCTAAATTTGTTCTGACATGTCTCCAGTAACTGAGAGAGACTGCTTAAAATCATTATAAAGAATAATTCATGCATGCTTATATCTGTTCTGTTAAATTTGTGAATTCGAAGATAGATTAGGATATTTTGTTTTAAATAAACAAATTAAAGCAGGTTTGTTAGCTAATCATTCTGTTAGGTTTATAACATTTGCTATTGTAATTTTTAAATTTGCATTACTAGGTGGTAAAAAAAAAACTTACTAAAGAGTAGTATTTAAATGGACAAGTCGGATTGATTCAAGTTTCAAATGTCACAAGTTTCGTGTGCTTTATCCCCCTCCTTTTTTTACATTTGCCCCATCTTCCTGTGTGAAATCAAGCTTGTCAGTTTAACGTTAATCCATTATTTCAGTACTGTAAATAAACAGCCTTTGTTGTGTGATTTTTCAAGGTGTCTTACATGAGTGATTAGATGTTTTATTTTAGTATTAACTAGTAGAGCTACTCATTTTATGCCAGGGTAGAAAAGCCAAATAGCTACATCATTTGAAACCTGCCTGGATTTTTACTAGCTACAACTGTCCTGCAGATGTTGAAGTGGGTGTGTGTGTGTGGTTCCTCTGCAACCCTGAACTGTACTCGGCAGACAGAAAATGGATAGATTCTTGCAGGATGGGCATCCATTAATGTGCTCACTTTAATCAGTGAATTAAAGTGGAAACTCCATTCCTTTCTCAGGACCGTGTAGACAATGTTTTAATATACATTAATATCACCAATGTTTCATTTTCTCTTGGATATTTGTGACACTGCAAGTTAAATTACAACTCACATCTGGTCAATCATTGCTCTCTCAAAGCAAAACACAAGTTGTTTTTTGAGCTAACTTCATATTGAAAAATAAGTGACAATAACAAAAGCCTGTGTGTGTTTGAATAATAAACACAACTGCCACCATCACGTGCTTAAATTCTCCTGCCTTGAGCACAGAGCCATTTTAGACACAACTACAGCTGTTTTTTTTTTTTTTGTTTGTTTGTTTTTTTTTTTTTGGACATGTGTTAATGTGGTGCTATATCATAACCACTGTCCATATGTTATTGTGCCTACCGAAGTACTTAGTCTACCTGGCAGTCATTCATGAGTGCAGTACTGATTTTCACTTGGTAGTACTGATTCTGTGAACAAGCAAGTGCTGTTACATTTTCAGAGCTTTGGTATTGACTAGGTACTGAGGTGCAGGTTCTTGTGACATCCCAAGTCTGCATTTGGATCTTGTTTGTACCACAAATTCTGCTATAGAATGTGTACTTGAGGTGAAATTAAACACGATTCTGTCAATATTAAGCAAAATATTTCTGTAGCACATTTTAAGCAAAATACATTTTTAATTTTGGGCTAGATTCCTGACACCTGTAGTTAATGTTACAAGTGTAATGAGTAGTTCATGCAAGCCATTGAAATATCTCAAATTAACTGAAGCAGTTATCTATAATCTAATTGAATATCTAAAAGTTGATACATAGGAGAGATCAAGAGGTATATGAAACATTTGGCTAATGTAATTTTTGCCACTTTGTAAATTTAGAGGTTTGTTTACTCTTTACATCAGAGATAGTGTTTGATCTGTGTTTTTAATAATGACTTGAAAAGGTAAATTTTGTGAATGTGTAAGTTATTTCTTTTTTAGTAAGTTTTAAAGTTCATGTCTCATTAAGGTTAAGCTGTACAGAAATGCATATTCCATGTTCACATACAATGGAAAATATCCATTTTCCAGGGAGAAATTTTAAGTGGATGCCCTTCTGAATGGTAGATCCCAGTGGGGCATAATTTTGTGTGGAGATAATTTTGTACAGGATTTTATTGGGTTCTGTCGCAGCACTAGCTGCTCACATTATTTTTTTATTAATTATAAGAAAAAAAAGAGTAGATCATCCTGAAATATGATTTATTGGCCTTGTTGTCTTTGGATCGATGCAGCATCTACTTAATGTGTAATCTTTTTATTTAAAAAATGCATTTCTTTTCATATGGAATGGATTGGACAGTAGATAAACAGTGACCTTGCATTTCTCCCAAAACTCGGACTTGAAATGCACATGAACAGAGAGAAGTGGGCCTGTGCAAGCTTGACCAATAGTGTCTTGTTTAATACTCTAGTCTGCTAGCTGTTGTACTGGAGCAGCAGTAAGGACAGAATGTGGATTCCGTAGCTGCCCGATCACTCACTCCTTTATATTAGGACTCAAATACAATGGTACCATCTCAAGTTCATGCGAAAAGACAATTTTCCCTTGGGGATTAATAAAGTATATCAAATTTAAAAAATCAAGAACTTTTGCTTTATTCTCTAAATATAGTCTCATTTAATTTTTCTATTGACTGTCATTAATTTTTACTCGCTAATGTTTGTGTCATGAATTATAAGCAACTCTTGCTTTGTTGGTTTTTGTAGGAATTATTGCAGCTTAAAATCATTTAGTAGATTTTAGCATGTACATAATCTTTTGGATGTTCTGTAGTTTATAATATTTTAACATTGAAGTCCAATATTCATATATAAATAAAAACCTTTAAGTAATTTGTTAATACAGAAAAGGAGAAAAGATGCTTTCTGTGGTATGAGGTTTAAGAAAGATCATGGAGACCTGGTCCATAATTGTCATTCCATGGCTTTTTCTGAGTAGGTATAATTGCATATGGGGATATATTAAAATTGTAAAGGTATTTGAAAAGAGAGTAATATTGGCCAATTTTAGACGTCCTCTTAACAGCTTTACAACTTTCAACTTTTGTAACTTTAAAATTGTTATAGAAGCATGTTGCTTGGGAAAGTATAATTAAATGGCTGTTGCAACAGAAATATAGTTCCTAATACCTTAATTAAACCTAGTTTCTAAAACCTGGTACACTGCATGGCCAGACAAAATATATACACGAGGCAGAGGCTGGGCATTTATCCATTGTTGATTATAGAGCATTGATAATGTTCTGTGAAGACTAATGCTGCATCTCTGTTGTATTGCAGTTCTCAGTTGTGATGTTTCACCCTTCCAGTTTATGTTTACTTCAATTTCCAGTTGGATTTTCACAAGAAATGCAAGGTTACAATTGATTTGTAAAAGATTAGCTTTGTTTTTTGTGCGTGAGAATTTGGATAACATTGCTTTCTCAATAGCATTTGAACATAGCATAATGCATCAGTCACTATAGCAGTGTTTTTTTATTTCTGTAAATGTTTATTTTAAAATGTCTACAGTGCCCTTGCTCTGAGAGCAAAAAAAAAAAATTTAAATTGAGAATAAATGCAAGAATGGTTCTGTGACTTTGTTATCCATGAAAATGGCAAGTGTGAAATTTTGCTGCTGCTTGGATTTTCCTGTGGGGAACTGATGACCATCCCAAACCAACACCCATCCCCCCAAAAATGCATATGCGGCTTTATCAAAGACAAATCACAATTAAGTCATACATACATACAAAATATAGGCAGACTTACAACAGGTTTTGTTCAATATTCTGTCCGGTGTTAATGCAAGAATTGCATTATACTGCATATCTTTTAAGAATCTCTTGATTAAGTGCTTGAAGCAGTTTAGGTTAAACTTAATTCATTTACTGCATCCTTTCTCTTTTCACTTCAAATTTAAAGGAAAATCTGTGGGGCTGGGGACAATTAAATAAAAAATTCTTCCCTGTCCCTGACCTGACAAATGCAATACAGAGATGCTTAGAACAGTCATCAGTGCCTTTTCTGAAGCTAAGAAATCAAATCACTCCTTAAAACTCTTGCTGTCTTCCTCAATTTCAAATTCTTCTTCTAGCTTTGGTTTGTCTAGCTCCATGGATGAACCTCCAATTGATCAAAAAAAAAGTAAAAGATCTTCAAAAGTTATTGATGGTATTTTAGCCTTTGTATGGCAGCAAGGAGATCATTCTTAATAGTGGTTGGGAGTTTGTAGTTGGTTTTTCTCCTGTCTTTTTCACTGTGCAGTTCTGAGTGCATTCAGGCAGCTTTTGTCTTGTGTGTTTTTGAGAGCTGTGGATCAGCTTTAGGTAAATTTTACTTCCAGGGGTTATTAAAAATAAAACTTGCCTATGTTCTTTTGTACAGCGCACACTTGTTTTCTCTTGATTTGTTATCTGTTTAGCATTTAGAAAGTTTGGCCTATATATTTTGGCTGTGTGTACATGTATGAATTTCCATCTAAAATGGCTAGAACCTAAGATGATGATAAACAAGAAGTGTTCATTCAATACATAAGCTTTTACAAGAAACCAAGGTTTGCTTTTGCCAACACAATCTTTTATACCATACATTGTTGATTTGTCCAGTTTATACTGAAGGAAAAACTGATGCCCCTTTTTCTTTATCATTGACTCTGTCCACAAACAGATCGCGGCCAGGATGATAAATATGTTTGTAAATTGTCATAGTAAGGCGTAAGGCTTCGTGCAAGGCCACGTAGCCCTTCATCTCATCTTTGGTTGTGGTCTTCCACTTTGAGTAACAAGAATGCGGTGACAGCTCAACAGGGGAATCCAAAATTTTCTTGCCATACCTGTTTGTCTCGTCACTCATGAGCTGAAAGGCAGTCTCTGGAAAGAACAGCTTGAAGTAATCGATTGGCTTGTAATTTGTTGTGTCCACTAGCATACCACATTGTCTTGTGAAGTCCAGTAGCCAGCTTGCCTTCCACTGATCGATGTTTGGATAGTCCTCGCAGATGAGCTCTACCATAGGTGCTTTAGCCAAATGAGTGTGTTCAGCACCGCAATCACCTGGTAGCTGATCAGCTGGGAAGCAATTAGCTGATGCCAGTACCTTGCTTTCCTTATCAGCCTTGATCTTTGGATCACTCTTATCAAAGTCTGAGTCTAACAAGTCAGAGGCCGATTCAGCTTTAATACACAAAATGTTGTCTGCTGAGTGTTTTACTTTGCGCATTCTCTTAGCTGTAACGCCAGATGTTGATACCATTTTTGCAGTTGTTTGTCCTTTGCTAATCTATTTCAAATCAATAAGGCAAACTTTCCTTCTAGTGAAGAGATTTGAACTTCAACATAACAGCAGGTTTTGCCAATGTTTACAGTTGATTATTAGCCTCTACCCTGGATGCCAATTAACGTCAACATTCGCCCTCAGCCACTCAACATACGTCGATATCTGCCCTGAAAGAGCTAATAACGCTGAATAAAATACAAATATGTATACATATTTATTAAAAAAGTGTACTTGTCAATGGATGTTTGTGAACATAAATCGATTCCATTTTAACCTTTATTTTGTTGCTTTTACATTATATTTAAGAATGCTTTTTTTCACATCCAGTAATAATAATTTTAAATTCTTTACATTTATATAGTGCTTTTTTCATTACTCAAAGATTTTTGCATTCCAAGTGGGGAGGACCCAGGATGCGAACCCATGATCTACTTACTGTGAGGCAGCAGCATAACCACTGTGCCAGGGATGAAAGAAAGCCCATCCGGAACATCCATTAAATTTCCCAGGACTGCTTGCTTCTGTATCTCTAAAAAGTGATTGCAAAAGCAGCTGTATGTTCAATACAAAGAACCTTTATGACAGGTATGATGAGGCTGATCATATGAATGTGTATCCCACTGGTTTTAATTGGCGTGTGAATGAAGGGTTTGTGACCTGGTGGTCAGAGACACAGACGGAGAATTCAATGGATGTTCCTTTGGGTGGGCTTTCTTTATTGAAACCATACTGTCTCTATCAAACGTTCCAACCCCCAGATCCTATCCGTCCATTTTCTTTCTCCACATAACCAATCACCCCACAATAAATGTCTTTGGGAAAGTAAAACCAGATAAAACACTGTATTCAAAACTTTTAAGGAACACTGAAAAATCTTTGTTATATATGTTTAATTATTCCATTCATTCATACAGGGTCAGGAGCAGGCATCTAGGCAGGAACAATCACTAGACGAGGCACCAGCTCATCGCAAGGTGAATACAAACAAAAACACGTACACTAGCGTCAGTTTCGCATCACCAAATCACCTAACCTGCATATCTTTGGAAGGAAGGTGGTGAGAAAGCCCAGGGGGGAAAACCTGCAAACACCAGGCAGGGAACACCTGAGACGTGAATCCCTTACTGCACCACTACGCCACCCACATGTCACCCCAGATTATGTCTTCACAACCACAAAAATTTGGCTTTATATTTACTAAAATGAAAAAAGGTTACATTTATTTGTCTGTATACCTAACCTAAATGTTTGCAAACCAGTTGTGGGTAATTCAAGGGAAACATGTATATTAAAATATATTGATATTGTAAATATTCACACATGTAATCATATTGTAAATATCTATTCCCATTTGACAGTGCAATCAATCTCGCAAGTATTCTCCCTAGCAGGCAATGTAGGTTTTATGTTGTATACAATGTATGGGTGTTATGTTCCAACTCTTAATATGAAAATTACTGAAATATTTGAAATTCACTGTAACAGTGTAAAACCAATAAGTGGAATTGATTGAGCCAAGGAATTATATGTAACAAATTACATATTTTCCACAGTGGCACAGAGGATAGTCCTGCCTCCTCCCAGGTATAGCATTCCTGGTTCATTTTCATTTCATTCCTGCCTCAACACCAAAGATGTGCATGTTAGGTAAACTAACTGCTAGCCCCCACAACCCTAAATTAAATAAAGATTATTAGAATATAATTAGATTTTTTTCCCTTTATTTACATAATGGATAGTTTAAGCAGCTGCTGGAAGCATAGCGTATGCATACTGTAGACCTGAATTAACAGGTCCAACTTAGGAAACTCTGTCCTTCGCACTGGTGTGTTTTTTTTTATCCTTAGAATGGCATGAAACAAATGATTTAAAAAACATACATGTGTGTCTTAGAAAGCTATTTATTCCATACAAATAACAAGAATTGAGAGCATTCACTTTTAGTACACATTAAATATTGCTAGCCATGTTTGACAAGGTGCAGCCTGTCTACGTTATCTTCAAATGGAAAACCTATATTACAACAGTTTGATAAAATAACTAATATTTTCTGATACAAATATAATAAATACACTTCAGTCACACTGCAAATCAGTACTTCAGAATGTAGATTCAAAAACAGAAACAAATAATGCAATGATATGTAAAGTAATATTAAGTACAGTCATCCTATTTCTCTTTGCAAGCCTCACTATTTGTGAATTAGCCTAAAAAATACTAACCCTATTCTCATCTTTTTCAATATCGTATTGAAACTCTGCTTGTGTGCATTCTTGAATTTAGAAGCACTGTGCATTTTATGTGTTTTGCAAATACATGTGACATAGACTTTAGTTAATAATTCATATTAGATGACTTTTCCTTTGATTATCTTAGACAGTGGGTGGCAGCCAGCAGTGCTACCCAAATGCAGATCAACTCATGTGACATACCCAATGACTAAGACCAACCAGTTTGTAAATGATGAGGTTAAAATCAAACATATGATTTTCTATTTGGTTGGAGAGGTGAGCTCTTCGCTTGCGAGAGCTGAGAACCTATGAACATTCAGCTGGAAGTACAATGCATAGAATGTTTTTTTTTTTTTCCAGTTGTCAGTTGTAAAACTTTATTGGGTATTTTGCACATTCCTGAGAATGGCTGTTATAGGAGTGTCCCATCTGAAAAGAACAGTCTGCTTCGCATAATATATTGTCTGTCTCAGTTATTTATGTAATCTTAGATTTTGTTCAACATGGAAAGGGCTAATGATTTAAAACAAACTCGCTCCTACATATTGTATGGCTGAGGCAGAGGTGTGTTGCATTAGCAGTTTTGTGGTTTTTACTATGTTGATAAAAGTTGGCATGCTAAGCATCGATTGATTTATTCAGCATGAGTATTATCACATTAGTCATTTAAAATCTATAATTTAGTTATAATTTAGATAAAACACATCTTCATTGTTAACATTAAAGATGACACACTTTTAACTTTCAGACTGTTTGAAGTGTTTTCTTTGACCCTTTTCATTTAGAACAATACTCTGATACTCTGCTTGTAGAATATGTCTTAACATATTCAGTATTACAAAATTAGCAGACTGATTGCTGATGGTGCAGTAAAAGGCCAAAGATGTCGAATTTTGATCTCTGGTTAATTGATGCATGTACCATTAATATTTGCATATCTGTTATTGTACATTGTTTTTAAGTCTTGTGTAATCCAAAATATACTAATGCTATCTGTGTAATGGTAATTAATCCTTTTTTCAGATAGTTGGGCAAAGTTAAAATATGCCTGTTAAGTCCTAGTCCTCCAAAATGATAACTTTACTGTCAGTTCTATTTCATCAGTGCTAAGTAATAAACTGTTGTAACTAGTTCAAATGCAGGGCAGTAGAACAGACCCTAGTAAGTATTATATCAGAATTCTATATATCAGAAAAAGTTTATTTCCTTTTCAAGAGTGTTTTTTATGTCAAACGAAAAGTTGCTATTTAGTTTTAAAAATTTGTACTTTATCGTACTGTACATGTATAAAGGATATGCTAAGCTTTAATATCTGTGTTGATCACTGACGTTTAACACTTAAATTTGTGCAATATCGCACAACAAGGGGGAGGAGTACATATGGAATGGCAAAACACCAAATACAGAGCTTTAACATTCTTTTATCAGCCCAGCATATGCCAGAAATAAACATTTTTTTCTGATTGAAGTTGAATCACTGGTGAGCATTTCAATACACATCCAGGATAATCTTCATTCTGGCCAATAAAAATGTTATAATAAGCTGTATAAGCTGTAGTTACTTTTGGTACCAAAATGAATAGTTCTGCTGAGCTTTTAAGATGGTCAGAAGCTATTTTAATCAAGTCATTGCAGGTTAAATAATGATTGAGCTAAGATGCCCAAATATGCTAGAGAACATTAAGTGGGGATTTGTCTAAAATTAGTGAGATTATCACTGTCAAGACAAGCCTTTTTAGAGTTGCAGAAGCTATTTTCAAATCAGCTAGCACAGAGTCAACACCTATGGTCTATTACTTAGTTGTGATTGTAGCTATGACATAAAGTTGTGATTTAATAACCAAAGGGTTTTTAGAATCTGGTGCACAAATGGTAAGTATAACTTTAGTGACTTAAACCATGGATCATTGTGTATAAAATGCAAGATTTTCTGACAGCCAGTGTAGCCTAGTGCCTAAGTCCAGGGACCACAATGTTCATTTCCTGTCTGCAGCTTACTAATATACATCCAAGCCAATTGTAAGATTATACAGTATATAAATGTAAATAGTAATATATTGGTTTTGTTAGTTAAATCGAGTATTGGAAAATTAGCACAGTATGTCATTACTAAGAGAGTTTTTAGACAATGAAAATGTAGATGGTACTTCTACTTTTGAAGAAGTCACTTAACATTGAGCTTTGATTTAAAAGATGATTAAAATAATTACATTTTTTCAGAGAAAGATGTGATAAGAAAGTAGTTATTTAATGGACAGCTTATTAAAGGATAAGTTCAGTATTTTTCAAGTCAAAATAATTTTTCAGTCATGTTACATATTCATTTGCCACATGAAATTGTGGTCCAAAATAAAACTTTTTTTTTAATAAATTAAAAAATTGCATTTCTGTGGTTCAAATAGGGTGCAAGAGGGACCAGTCTAAACATGAGATCAAGAGACAAATACTTAACTCTCTTGGCTTAAAAAGTTGATTATTGATCTGCATCTTGAGATTGCATACATGTTTATCAGATGTCCATATACATATTAAATGTTGGGTTTTTAGATGCAATGGTGTTTTGTCATTTACACTTACTGTTGGAAAATGTTTGAGCATAGGTCAACTATATGCATAAAAGGCATTTAAAAAAAGTTACAAATCAATTTATATATCACCTAATACATAAGAGTATGGTGTGGTGTTTTCCTTCTTTAGCTTTGTGCACACTGCTTCATTATAAACAAAAGTGTAACTCTTATGGGCACCCTGCTAATGTGATAGCTATCTTCTGAAGAGCTTGGTTACTAAGAATCCCATCAAGAAGTAAGGTTTCTTTTCTTGGATTGAGTTCAATTATGGCATATAGTGTGGAATAGCTAATCTTAGAGCTAGTGGTCCCTTGAAAAAGCTCAGAGGGATTACAGAGTGTGTTCATCCAGAAGGGTCTCTAGTGAGAGAGTGCTTTCAGCCTCCAAAGACATAGTATGAGAGACTTGCTTTTATTTTTGAAGCCTACAGTTTAAAAAGCACTTTGATATCTTTTGATTGGATAAGTATGTACTTACAGTAATCCCTCCTCGATCGTGGGGGTTGCGTTCCAGAACCACCCGCGATAGGTGAAAGTCCGCCAAGTAGAAACCATATGTTTGTATAGTTATTTTTATATATTTTAAGCACTTATAAACTCTCCCACACTGTTTATAAATATTCCCCGCACAGTTATACTGTATAAACCCTTTGTATTCTTTTAGATATTAGGTAAGATTCATTGAAATTATGTATGTGAACACACTGTTTATATACAGTAAGACCTAAATATTATTTTAAAGATATCGAGTGTCTCCGATATCACATATGTTACAGCCATGACGATAGACAGGCCACCAGCAATAAATACGTACAATGCAAGAAAAATTGTATACAGTAAATGTGTGTACAGTGACACTAAACATACCTACTTGTACTAAGTACTGTAAGTAGAAAATTAATTATGGTTACTCACCAACAATGACACGATGACTTGTCCAATAACGATGAGTTTAGTTTTACTGCACAACAAAGGAGAGCGTTACAGCTCTTCTAAAGGAGCCTCTTCAGGCGACTGTGTAGCACTGCCGTTGTTCTTCTTCCGGCAATCTTCAATCCAAATCCCTAAAGCAGATTCCATCCAGACTACTGCCTTATTACATCCACTTACAACTCGTTTTGAGCCCTGGTTAAAAGGACACTGCGGCCGTAGATCTTATATTCCTTTCCTACTTTTTAAATAAAAAGAATCGTAGCTTCATTGATGCCGTAATGGCATCCTACAGTGGTGTAGCTTTTCCCTTCCTTCAACATATCCAAAACTTCTGCCTTTTTGGCAATCGTTAACATCTTCCGTTGGTGCTTGGGCATGGCCCCTGAAGCAGGAGCAGATTGTTTTGGAGCCATAATGAGGGGCTTGACTATGCACAAAGACAAACACAAAAGAGCACAAAAGTTAACTCTTTAAACAGCGAAACACGTTGATGCTGAATGAGCGAGACGAGACTTCCTGGTTAACGCCGCGGAATCGGATTCGGCACTCCGTCGCCGAATTAACTGCGTGCTCTGATTGGTTAGCTTCTCGGCCATCCGCCAATAGCGTCCCTTGTATGAAATCAACTGGGAAAACCAACTGAGAAAGCATGTACAGGAAGTAAAAAGACCCATTGTCCGCAGAACCCGAGAAGCAGCGAAAAATCCGCGTTATATATATTTAGATATGCTTGCATATAAAATACGAGATAGAGCGAAGCCGCGAAAGTTGAAGCGCGATATAGCAAGGGACTATTGTACAGGGAAATGTCAAAGTTTGCTTATCAGTTGCTGAATATAAAGGTCAGTTTGTGACTGCCCTTCAAGGCACCACTTTGTAGTGAAGTATTGAGAGTTCTAATCCATCTTTATCATTGCTACATAAACAAGTTAGCTAACAGTAAATCTACAAAATGATATCTGATCCACTGAACATTGTCCTCCTTGAACTAGAGGAAAGGTTTCTGCATCTTTATGAAGGCTTTGTGTGCCATTGAAAAGGCTGGTAAAAAATGTTAATGACCACTTAGTTTTACAGAATTCAACCCCACATATTAGCTTTGAAAACTATTTAACATTATTCTCCGCAAGAGTCTGTGTATTAATCTATACTAATAAAAGGCAAAGCCCTCACTGACTCACTCACTCACTCATCACTAATTCTCCAACTTCCCATGCAGGTAGAAGGCTGAAATTTGGCAGGCTCATTCCTTACAGCTTACTTACAAAAGTTGGGCAGGTTTCATTTCGAAATTCTACGCGTAATGGTCATAACTGGAACCGATTTTTCTCCATATACTGTAATGGACTTTAGCTCGATGGCCGTGGGGGCGGAGCTGCGTGTCACATCATCACGCCTCCCATGTAATCACGTGAACTGACTGTGAATGCAGCTACTGCAGAAACAAAGAACGGTGTAAATCTTAAGTTTAAATTAAGTTTATGGACACGCTCCCGCTGCCGTTTCTCATGCCTTCGTCGAATACTTTATTTGCGAGATACAAGTTTAATGAGAAGACACGAGGTATAAATGAGACTTTGGATCATTTTGTAACGGAGTTAAAATTGCTGTACAGGGCTCGCAAAATTTCAAAATCCCTGGTAGCCCTTCGGGCAGACACTCTTCAGTTTTTGGTAGCCCAAAATAAATTTAAGTAGCCCGAATAAAAAAAGAGATTATTTTTAATGTATAATATTGTAAAGGAAACAAAACATCAATCAAAAAAATGTTAAAATACAAATTACAACTGTATAAAAATTACAATCATCAACTCAAATATTTGGTTCTAATTGAACAGAAATTTCTATGAATTTGTAAGAACTGAATGTAGAACATGAATCAGTCTGTGTCAGATTCTGAATCGGAAATTTCCACTGAAGTCACGGATGAGAAAATGCCACTCGACATTGAGGGCATATCATCTCCTTCATCAGCTTTCTCTTCCTGTGCATTGGCCTCCATTTCACTGCTCTTTGTTCTTGTCGAAGTTTTATGATCCAGGTGTCTTAGATAGATAGATAGATAGATACTTTATTAATCCCAAGGGGAAATTCACATAATCCAGCAGCAGTATACTGATACAAAGAAACAATATTAAATTAAATAGTAATAAAAATGAAAAAAAAAAAAAAAAAAAAGTTAGCATTTACTCCCCCGGGTGGAATTGAAGAGTCGCATAGTGTGGGGGAGGAACGATCTCCTCAGTCTGTCAGTGGAGCAGGACAGTGACAAAAGTCTGTCACTGAAGCTACTCCTCTGCCTGGAGATGACACTGTTCAGTGGATGCAGTGGATTATTCATGATTGACAGGAGTTTGCTTAGTGCCCGTTGCTCTGCCACAGATGTTAAACTGTCCAACTTTACTCCTACAATAGAGCCTGCCTTCTTAACAAGTTTGTCCAGGCGTGAGGCGTCTTTCATCTTTATGCTGCCACCCCAGCACACCACCGCGTAGAAGAGGGCACTCGCCACAACCGTCTGGTAGAACATCTGCAGCATCTTACTGCAGATGTTGAACGATGCCAACCTTCTCAGAAAGTATAGTCGGCTCTGACCTTTCTAACATAGAGCATCAGTATTGGCAGTCCAGTCCAATTTGTCATCCAGCTGCACTCCCAGGTATTTATAGGTCTGCACCCTCTGCACACAGTCACCTCTGATGATCACAGGGTCCATGAGGGGCCTGGGCCTCCTAAAATCCACCACCAGTTCCTTGGTTTTGCTGGTGTTAAGATGTAAGTGGTTTGAGTCGCACCATTTAACAAAGTCTTTGATTAGCTTCCTGTACTCCTCCTCCTGCCCACTCCTGATGCAGCCCACAATAGCAGTGTCATCAGCGAACTTTTGCACGTGACAGGACTCTGAGTCATATTGGAAGTCTGATGTATATAGATTGAACAGGACCGGAGAAAGTACAGTCCCCTGCGGTGCCCCTGTATTGCTGAACACAATGTCAGACCTGCAGTTCCCAAGACGCACATATTGAGGTCTGTCTGTAAGATAGTCCACAATCCATGCCACCAGGTGTGAGTCTACTCCCATCTCAGTCAGCTTGTCTCTAAGGAGCAGAGGTTGGATGGTGTTGAAGGCGCTAGAGAAGTCCAAAAACATAATTCTTACAGCACCACTGCCTCTGTCCAGGTGGGAGAGGGATCGGTGTAGCATATAGATGATGGCATCCTCCGCTCCCACCTTCTCCTGGTATGCGAACTGCAGAGGGTCGAGGTCGAGGTCTTGAACCTTTTCCAGAAAACATCCAGAAACGAATTGACTTGTCAGGGCAAAAAGATTCAACTGTTTCCCCATTAATGGAGAGTTGCATGCAGTCATTCAGTGTTTCAGGGTGTAGAGAGGTACGATGTGTTGTTTTCACTCGGTTCATGCAAGAAAATCCTCTCTCACAGATGGCTGTTGATGGACTAAGTGTCAGCATTAATTTTACCAGCAACAAGATATGAGAGAGGTGTTCTGGATTCTCAGAGAGGTGATCTCTGTACAAGCAATCTACCTTGCTACCCTGGTGTTTTGCAAGCCACATTTTTAGATCCATCCATTCTTGTGGAATTTTCTCTTTCTCTTCCTCATCTAGCAAACTGGCAAAATGTGTGACAAGATAATCCACCTCTTCATCCCCATAATTTGCCAGCTCTTCTCTGGGGTTGGGAAGAGTGGAAGGGTCAAAAACCTTGAAACAAGAGAGAGGCTTTTCACGCAGATTTTTAAATCTGTTGTCCATGTACTTTGCACACACTACTTTCTTTTTCCATGTGTCTTCTCTGATACCCATGGTGTTCACTGCTTCATCAATAGCCTCTAAAATACCTGCAGCATTTGCACTATTGACTGGCTGACATTTGATCATGTATGTGGATATGTCACCATTATCTCTCACATACCTGACATGAACCAACTCCTGTTCTATTATACCAGTGTCTGTACTGCTATCTGCAACAATGGATAAGAACCTGCTTTCTTGAATTTCCTTTTTGATCTGGTCTCTTGAAGTTTGTGCTATTGCTCCAATAAACTCTTTGCAAGCATGGTCATTGAGGTAAGTGGAACCAAGATCTAGGCCATTTGCTTTTTGAAATTTGCAAAGACTGCTAAATTTTGCAAATGGTAGTTCACTCTTTGCGACATAGTACGCTGTTCTAAACAGCTTTTTCAGGACTTCTTGTTGTGCTTGGTTTATTTTTAGTATGTTTTTTGCAATTGGTGTTTGTTCTGGGAAAGATGCTGCAGACTGAGCACCAATGCATTTCTTGTGATGCAGAGATTTCTCATTGGTTCTAATGGGGTCTTTCCTAAAATTACTGGTCCCAGTAACAAAGGCGCTTGTTGAGTCAGAAATCGAGGGAAACTCGCGACACACCTGGCAGAACATTATGATATTTAGCTTGTCATATTCCAGCCACAGAAATTCTTTTGTCCATGAAACCAAAAAGCTGCGCTTTATTTTTGCCTCATAGTCTGATTTGTCATAACTTTTCCGCTTTGTGGTAGGCTTTTCTTTGGCTGTCCCTTCTTCACCCTGACCTGTCTTATTTGGCTCAGCAGAACTAAAATACTTGCGTAAATCCATTTATTTTTACACACGCACACACATAACAGTTAGCGATTTTTTAAAATTCTCTGCGCAATCAACCTCATGTTTAAGCTTACTGCAGGAGATTTCACTTGTCAAGTTTGAATAGTAAGCTAATGAGTGATAAAGACGATGTCAAAGGAATTGGTGCGCAATTAATCCGTCAGTAACCAATCAGTACTGCCGCTCTCTATACACAGTTCGCGCGATTGCAAAGTGAAAGTAAAAAAACAAGCGCAAATTCAAATGCGATTTCAATATTTCACATATTGACAGTGGCTCATCGATGCCCAAAAATGACATAATTACCCAGCTACATTTGCGAAAAAATGCAAAAGCACTGACATATATTTTTCCTTCCTATGATAGCCCGACGGGCAGGGCTGAGATAGATTTTGGTAGCCCGACTGGAAGACACAGCAGCCCGGGATGTCGGGCTAGCGATTTTGCGAGCCCTGCGTGTAGCAAGAAACTTTTAAGTGCCGGGTCTTAGCTAACATTAAATAAAGCCGTGGACATCGCAACATCACACGAGAGCAGCTCACGTGAACTGGCTGCACGCAGTACGAGTGATCACTTCCATGCATCAAACCTGTTCAAAAAACGCATTACACAATTGACAAGGTAGGAAAAGAATATGCTCCCAGCTGAGCTCCACAGCTAATGCGGCCTTGCGGAAGCAACTTCGTCACGCTGCCATCAAATACTCACAGAAAAATCCACAAGTTAATACACATGCTGTTTGTAGAGTTTCTCCACACTTAATGTATTCCTCGCATCCCCGTTACACCCTCTGATCTCCCATTTTAATTCAGATGCCTCCAATTTCCAGTAAGGCTGTGCTTCGCAATGAGAAGTAATAAGTCTCAGGGACAGACCCTACAAAAGGTTGCCATTGATTTCAGGCAAGATTGCTTTTCTCCTGGACAACTGTATGTTCCATTCTCAAGAGTGAGCTCGCGCAGCTTCGTCATATTACAACCAGAGTGCTGAACTGACAATGTGCTATATAAAGAGAACTATAACAATCGTAATAAACGAACAATAAAACAGCAGAGAACCCGTGGATTAAATAAAAAGGCAGCTTCCTTGGCAAAGCAAGGAAAAAAGATGGCCGGCCTTATATGTCGTTTGTTTATAAAACAGCGGAGAAGCTGTGTAAAGGCTGCTTCACAAAAAACCAGCGGAGCGCCTTATATGAGCAGGCAGTCAGCTAAAAAAGGGAATCAATAAATATCTATAATCGTAATAAACAAACAAAAAATAGAGTATAAGCTGCGGATTAAATAAAGGAAATGGGTACCTGAACAGTAAAGTAAGTCTCAAATAGCTACACAATAACTATAGCAATCATAATAAATGAACAATAAAACAGTACAGAACCGCGAAGCAAGGAGAAACGACTGCCTTGTATGGCATTCGTTTATAAAGCAGCGGAGAAGCTGTGTGAAGGCAGCTACACAAAAAAACAGCAGAGCGCCACACTCTGTACTGTATTCCTCGCATCACCGTTATACCCTCTGATCTCCCATTTCAATTCAAATGCTTCAAATTTCCAGTAAGGCTCTGTTTCGCGATGACAATAAGTCTCAGGGACAGACCCTACAAAAGGTTGCCATTGATTTGAGGCAACATTGCTTTTCTTCTGGACAACTATACATTGCATTCTCAAAAGTAAGCTCAGTGCACTGCTTGGTCATATTACAACCGGAGTGCTGAACTGACAACGTGGTATACAAAGAGATCCTTAACAGATAGTTATTGGTATATTTTCCCTCAGTTTAAAAAGGTTTTCTTTTCTTCTTAATAAAAATTTAAAAGCAGTACTTCTTCACTGCGAAGCGTGGGGATTTTGCTATATACAGTGTATATGTATGTGTATATATATATATAATATATATATATATTATATCTGTACTAATAAAAGGCAAAGCCCTCACTGACTGACTCACTCACTCACTCATCACTAATTCTCCAACTTCCCGTGTAGGTAGAAGGCTGAAATTTGGCAGGCTCATTCCTTACAACTCACTTACAAAAGTTAAGCAGGTTTCATTTCAAAATTCTACGTGTAATGGTCATAACTGGAAGCTGTTTTTCTCCATTTACTGTAATGGAGATGAGCGCGAAAGCCGTGGGGGCGGAGTTTCGTGTGACATCATCACGCCTCCCACGTAATCACGCAGTACATAGAAAACCAGGAAGACCTCCAAAAAGCACTGAAGAAAACATGCATTATATAATTGAGAAGGCAGCGAAACAATAAGAAGCGAGCGAGTGACATATACAACCATATTCATGAGTGATGCTACTACGAAAACAAAGCACAGTGTAAACCTAAACTTTAAATTAAGTTCATAGACAGGCTGCCGCTGGCGTTTGTAATTTAGTGCCTGCCCATATAAGGCTGTCCGTCAGCGGCAATCCAATAGCAAACTGCCACTAAATATTCACAGGTGAAGGACTGTGCTTATGTAGAGGAAGATGAGATGGTCAGGGTGGTGTTTGGCACAAATTCAGCGAAACTGTGAGAGAAAGTTTTAAGTGCTGGGACTTCGGTAACATTAAATACAGCCATGGACATAGCGCGACATGGCACCAGCATAGCTGGGAAACTTCGATGCAAGAACACCGAGCGGCTCACGTGAACTGACGCAGTGCACAGACAAAAAGCAACAGTTCTAAAGAGCGCTGAACAAAAACCGAATTACACAATTGAAAAGGCAGCAAAAAAATATGAAGTGTCTGATACATACAAGCATATTCATAAGTGCAGCTACTGCGGAAACAAAGAGCACAGTGGAAAAAGTCAATGTCCCGCTAAAGGAAGACAGTGTTAAAAAAAAAAAAAAAAAAAAACCCGTGCATGCAGTGTGTCAGGTCTCAGATAAAGAAGAAGACGAGCTGTTTATTGATGCAGTAAGAAACGAATCGATGAATGAAACCTGTTATCTTTACAACGATTGACAAACACGGAATGTAACTTGAGCACAACACATCCTACAGATACGAACCTGATTGAAAGAAATAATGATAATCAAGTCCTTGATGACAGCAACACTCAATAACACTCACAAAACAATTACTGTATATTGACAGTCATGTTACGTTATTTTTAAAATGTTTCCTTTTCTTTTTCATAACTACTTTAACACACTACTTCTCCGCTGTGAAGCGTGGGTATTTTGCTAGTTAATAAATATTAACCACAATGCTTAATTTAGGTACATTGCAAAGTACTGGTGTTTGAAATAGTTACATTTAGGTATTTATATATTTTATGAAATAATCACATATCTGTAAAAACCTTATTTTTGGCCATTTGCTTGTCTGCATATTGCCAAGTGGCAATCGAAGTATAAATTTAATTAGCCAATTTTTAAATGGGCCATTTTGTTTATAACTGACAAGTAAAGGCAGTTAATATTTCATATAAATAATGTTACTGTGCAATTAATCTATTACAAAAATGAATTGGTATACATCTTTTATACTACTGCTTGTTTTTTATTAAGTAGTAAAAACATTCAAAGCTAGACAAAAGCTACGCATATTCTATGTATAATTTACCTACAGCGTCCAAACCAAATGGTAAAACAGAAGTTGCTGCTTAAATCTTCTATTTTAGACATTTGTTTCTTTAAATCTTGCTTGTGTAGAGCTGGTGCGTGTCTGAGCATTAGAGCATGCAGAACAGGAACTTAAGATAATACTGTATCAAAGGCCAGGTACTTGCATAGACCCACACAAGGTCTTACTGTGAAAGTTCTAGTCTACCATTTACCCTGACTCAGGGCTTTGGATTGTATGTGTGCATTAGTGGACTATGTGATGGACTGGTAATCTCTCCTGGCCTTTTTCCTGCATTGTGTGCAGTACTGCCTGTATAGGCTCTTGCTCCCTGCTTCTCTGAATTACAGTGGGTTTGAGAATAATTATTACTATTATTAGTTTGCCAGTGAACATACTTGTTTCTCTAAATGTTAATTTCCAAAAAGCCATAACAGAATGTAAAAGTGAATTGTGGTATCCTAATGAAAGCATTAAAATTTCTGCTGAAACATTTTTTGTAGAGATAGAGACATGGTAGCCTTCAATTTTTATAATGCTCAACATATTCTTGAGCATTGTTTATTATAGCTTTAGTCATTCAAGTTTATTGCAGCATCACAGCTAAAAATTCCATTTGAGATTTAGATGTAATCGATTCATTCTTAGGATAAAACCTTTGATTTGGCCATATCAAATTGAACAATTCTTTATGTATTTCAAAGGTGGATACTCCCATACACCCCAAAAACAAACTTGACCCTCCAGATATATAACAAGTGATGTTACGTAAGATGTTGTACCACCACACTTAAAGTTTTTACCCCCCTGACCATTAAAGTGCAGTCTCCCATACATTCACCTGCTGGATGTGTCGTCAAGAGTATACTGCTTAAGCGCCTGTACAACTGATTTATTATTAGTAACCTTTCTGTACCTTGGCTACATGTATTGTCTGTTTGTTAATTATTCTGTCTGCTACATACTGATTTTACAGCATATTTAGTAATCTCTCACTGCTGATGTTTATTAACCCCTGATTTGGTTAGTTATTTATGCCTCTGCTGCATTTTATGCAATTTCCTCTTATACAAAATACATTATTTTGTGTGGTAAAATGACATTAATCAAATCAATCATGTTTGTCATTATAGCAATGATTTTTTTCAGCTGCTACAGTAATTGTTTATAAAGTTTAATTAATAGGATGGTGAATTTGTACCGTCAAGGCTTATTATTCTTCCTTCACCATTAGGTGGTAAACAATTACAACTTTATCTAGCATTTTCATGCTTTATGTCATTTTTTTCCCTCTTGTGGGGCATGTATGTCAATCATAATATTAGCAGTTGACTGATGTCTTAATTCCTGGAACCATGTCATTCTGAGAAGTTTTTATTAATTAAGCAGAAGTATTTTAAGTAGCTTGTAAAAGCACATTTTGTAGTTATTTTCTGTTGTGCTCTAATTTGACATTACTACAGTGAACCCTCGTTTATCACGGTTAATCCGTTCCAGACTCTACCGTGATAAATGAATTTTCCCGAAGTAGGATTCTTTATTTATAAATCGAATATTTTCGCAGTTAGAGTATAGAAAACCTGTTTACGACCTTCTAAATACGTTTTTTAACATTATTAGAGCCCTCTAGACATGAAATAACACCCTTTAGTCACCATTACACTCGTATTACCCAATATATTAGACAAAATAAGAGAAAATAAGACCTATTAGATGTTACAAATATCATATTACTAGGCGCACTCGCCCTTTAAGGCGACCGACTTTTATCCTCAATTTTTGTGCGCTCCATGTGTACATCAGACATGTAAGTGTAGGGAATGAGAACATCAAAGTGCCCATTCATAACATCTCCTGAAAACCGAAGGTTTTTTTTATCCCCTCAAGTGCCTGTCCAAAGTCGTACAATGTCAGCCCGAATCTGTACCGCTAAAGACGGAGTTTCATGCACTAAATAAGCTATAGATGAGAATAAGCAAGCACCATCTCCCCTGATATTTACTACGCGGTGAGGCATTTGTACTCCATCAACTTTAATTATTTCCAGAGACATAATTTTGTCTGTTTTTCCAGTGCATCGCGCACAAAAGCAAGGGAACGATGAGAGCACCAGAACTCTGCTCACATCGTGTCGCTTCATACCTCAAGCCGCAAGTAGTAAGTCTGTAATAAGCGGAATACCGCTACGCTTTGCACTCACGGGACTGAAGGACAATCCCGAACGCTTTTATATAGTATATTATTGTACTGTACATTTAATTGCACACAACCATTAACCTATGAAGGCACGACCTCAGTAGGAGAGTCTTCAGAGGTGGTGCAGTATCTTCAGCAGGTGCGTTGTCTTCAGTGAAGAAGTACTAGGAGTAGGCAGTGGGTGCCTGGGTGCGCGGCTGAAGAACATCTTGATAGGCAGTTGCTGGCGCTGTCTTTTCATATGCGTGAGGAGGCTTTTGTAGGGTATTGCCATCTTTAATCATATCCAAGAGTTTCACCTTCTCCTGGATAGTAAGCATCTTCCTCCGGCGCTTAGTTTTATTGTCAGAAGGCATAGAAAAAGCAGCACGTTTAGGAGCCATCGTAGGGCTTAGATAAAAGTTCTCAGAAAGCACATGCGTAGTGACGTAAGCGTGTATGAGAAAAGAATCGCGATAGAGTGAAGCCGCGAAAGTCGAAGCGTGATATAGCGAGGGATCACTGTATATAGCAGGGACAGTGGAATGCTTCACAGTGTATGTTCGCTTTTGGGTAATGTTCATCAATGTATTGTCAGAAGATCCTGCAGATGCAATTTGTTTATTTTAATTTTTTTGAAAATAAGTCCACTATTTGTCACTTAAGTATCATACTACTTTGTTACTTTTTTAAATTTTAAAAATATATTACATGTTTTTTAGATGGCATTTAAATTTTAAATAATAAGGAAAACTAAAAAGTAGTGATAAGTGAACACAGTGGAACTTTCAATGTTCAGGAACTACACAGAATTCTGTGAAAAATTCATTGAAGTCAGTGGAGAAAAAAAGATCTGAAATTTTGAATGGATTGTAAAGGTGCATGCAGTGGGTTTGTTAAGTGTTCCAGGAGGCTGGGAAAGTGTCTGCCAACTATGCTGGACTTGGGGGGGCCATAAAAATGTTATCTGAGCTGTGAGGGAACTGTGCTAAACACTGTGCCTCTAACAACAAAAAATGCAGAC
Organism: Polypterus bichir lapradei; assembly: GCA_026402145.1. NCBI lineage: Eukaryota > Metazoa > Chordata > Cladistia > Polypteriformes > Polypteridae > Polypterus > Polypterus bichir. Next base: position 26,395,621 of record JANRMT010062792.1, on the reverse strand, counting down.
TGAAGTAAAATACAACAAATGGTCTCAAACTAGCATATATGTATATACACATATATCAAATTATAGTTATTCTCTGTGAAGGCATAAAGATATGATATGATACTATTATATCAGGCTTCCTATCTTGATGCCTGTCAAACTTGGCTATTAAGTCAAGCTTACCTCTCAATGATAGCATTTTTCTTGTGAGTTCAAAGTATCTTTCTCCCTGCTTTTCAGCTTCTCATGACATGATTAATTCAAAATAACAAGCACTTTCAAATATGTGCAATTACAAGAAAATATTTTTTGGAAACTGTGAGAGGAGGTGATACATTGCTTTGTCAAATACTACGCTTGCTGTGATTGGTTGATAAGTCATTTGAACTTTGTCCTATATGTCATTACGTATACAGTATATGTCTTAGTGTATGTAAACATTTGTATTGTTTTAAACTCCTATCTTTTGTGGTTTTGTCGTTAGTTTTTTTGTTCTTTTTAATCTTTTAATATTTACTTTTTTTGTTCATTGTAAAGAAGTGTACTGCTCTGAAGATGCACTGTAATTATAATGTAAAAAGCACCCCAACATCAATCAAACAGTGGTGCCTGAAAGATCTGAATAGTTGGCAACTACTGATCAAGACACCTGCATTTACTATTAAATGTATTTGGTAATTGTTTTCATGAATGGTTGTGTTGAGCTTATTAGGCATGTGCATGGGAAACAGCATTTCATACAATATTTAAAATGACTTATCAAGCAATACATAAATTGTGAAGAACTGTTTCTAGAAGTAAGATGAGAAACCAAATGCACTGTACACTTCACTGCCACTTTCATGATACTAAACGGAAGTATTTCCGCTAACAGCATAAACAGTGCACTGCTGCCTGCAGGTGCTTACTCAAAGACACTTTCTTTCTTCAGCTTATGTTTTTATTTGATTTGCAGCATTGGAAATTTAACTTAGACAATATGAAGAAATCTAAATGCACTGCATTTGCTAATAGGAGCTGTTTGTTTTAGTGGGATGATGGGGGTAATTTAATACTTAGGTTATGATTTGGAAAGATAAAGGCAACATGATGGTGCAGTGGTTAGTACTGTGGCCTCAATGGATTTATTAACCTTGGCTTTAATCCCATGTGAGGTTGTTGTCTGGGTGGAACTTTTACTTTCTTCTTGTTTCTGTGTTGGATTTTCTCTTTGCTTTTTGGTTTTTCTCCAACAACCCCAAAGATATACATGATTCTTTAATTGGCTATTACAAATTGGACTAGTGTGAATTTTTTATTTTTTTTGACAGACCCTGTGGTAGACTGGAGCCCAGTCCTGTTGTCCTTCCAGCTGTGATCAAGTGCTGCTGGGATAAGGTCTGGCTCCTCATAAACCGGAATTTGATTAAAGGAATACTACAGCTACTACACCCAAAAATTAAATATAAATAAATATATATATATATATATATATATATATATATATATATATATTGTTACTTACCCCATGTAAGTTTGTAGTGATGGCTTAATCTCACTTTAGAGTGGACAAAGTACATGACAAAAATTGTGATTGAACTGGACCCAATAGTGACCAGTGCTGGATAACGGTAAATGTTAAAAAATGTTCAGGGAAACAAAGCAAAAAACAGGACTTGTTGCATTACCCACATTTCCATTATCCATTTGTATGCTCAAAACACACCAAAGGTCTGGAAAACTACTGTACAAAATAAACAGGAAAGACACCCATAATACTGTGCCATTGGTTTGTATTTGTAGTCTTCTGTTGTATCTGTCATAATTGTGATACCAGTTATATCACAGACACAATCCTATGTCAGGGCAAGATAATTGTTGGTCATTGTGATGTGTGTTCTAAGCCCTGTATATACCAGTTTTCCATTATTGACAAGTAACTCAATACTATTAATAAATGTAATTTCTGTTGTTTCACATTTTAGATCTATTCTTGTTTTCAATTTTTTGGAGGTTCAAGATTGCTTAATTTTGCTTTCTTATCTCTGTAGGAAACTCAGCGCTTGCTGGCTGAGCCTGTACCTGGGATAAAAGCAGAACCAGATGAAAGCAACGCACGCTATTTTCATGTAGTCATTGCAGGCCCACAAGATTCCCCTTTTGAGGGAGGGACTTTTAAACTTGAACTATTCCTTCCTGAAGAATATCCTATGGCAGCTCCAAAAGTACGTTTCATGACCAAAATATATCATCCTAATGTAGACAAATTGGGAAGAATATGCTTAGATATTTTAAAAGGTGAGTGTTTTTTTCTCTCTCTCTCTCTCTCTCTCTCTGTTACATAATAAAACTGAAACAGATGGGTAACAGTTGATGATTAAATATCTGCTATGTAACCCACAACTACCCTTGGAGCTAAGAATTTTTAATCTGCTTTATATGGGGTCAGCTTGGCAAATCATTAATTTTTTTTATTTTATTAATATTTTTGCTTAAAAAGTACACTTGCAGGTTTTAAGTGGTATATATTGTAAACTGAAAAAAATATTTTACAGTGGGTATTATGTAAGAGAGTTCATAAGTACTTGCAAATTAAACAACTTTCCACTGCTTTACAGATTATTTTTGCATTAGTATAAAATTGTTGTAGCTCTGAGGAGGATTAGGCAAGGTTAGTCCTGAAGAGCCCCTGAATGACTTTGGCTGGCATCTGTCCAAAGAATAGTTAGCAGTTCCCATAACCTACAATAATTCTTCTGTTTTAAAAAAAAAAAAACCTGAGACATAATGTTTCCAAGACTTTATTCAATGAAACAGTAACATCTATTGATTTTCTGTTATGTATAAGAAATCATAGTAGTTGATCTGCCCATCAGGATGTACTATAACAGTAATTATAATATACTGAACAGATTTCATTCCTACGGAGATGTAACTATGAAGGATGCAGTTACACTGGGTAAAATGCCAAGCGGAAACTTATTTGATAGGTTGGGAAGGCATACCTGGTTTTGTAGTTTTATCTATTTCTGATCATGATATGCAGAGAATACTAGTTTTTAAGTCTGTCTCATGTGTGATGATTTAGAGATTTAGGATTTTATCTTTATTTTTCACATTTTATGCAAATGTGTAAAATTTCCACTAAAGCTAAGATTGAACAGTGATATTTTTATAGATAATTTTAAATGTTATGTCCAAAATTTGTGGGTAATTGGTTTTAGCATAACAACTTTTACAGTAAACTAAACCAGAAATGTTAAAAAATTGGCAATCGACAAGGATTATATAATTTATTTGTATTGTACTGCAGTAGTTTATTAGATTATCTCAAAGCCATCATGTACTAACAGAGACAAGGCTGGGGAATTCCATGTCAAATCATCACACTTTTGGACCTCAATGTCACAGATTTTAACGTAACTTGGCATGCTGATTTGGTCTTATGAGTAACCCATGGAACTGAAATTGCATGTGTCTTATATCAATATCAAGGGAGACTTGAGGTAACAAATTTTGAACTTATTTTGGGTTAGGGAATATGACTGACTGGCTATATCTCCCTAAATACAATTTGCACAGAAATGGTTCCCATGTTGTTATAAAGCTCTTTTACAACTCTATATTTTTCATATATACTATGCTATCCCCATAATGACTTATTGTCATGTTATGAGTGATTGTAATGTTAAGTACAAGTGAATAGCGAAAAAAACAATATTTTATAATCAGTAAATTTTTTTTTTAACTAAAGCTAGATTATAATGTTATGAACATCTCCAGAAAATTTGATCTTTGATTTTTTAGTCATTGCTGAGTTATTACATCTGCCAGTGTGCATCAGAACCACAATTCCTTACAATGCTGTTGAATAGCAATAAGTGATTAATGAATGGTACAGGGTAATTAGAATTAATGAAAACTAAGACTAAAACCAGAACTAGCAGTGAAATATAATTTGAATTGAAATTTTAAAAAAAGATAGTTAAAAAAAGAATAAAAAAGCCAATAATGCCAAAATAACAAAAAAAAAATAGACTTAATGGCAAAATTAGAAATGTAGTTTTTCTCTTCAGAAGGGCCTTGAGTTAAGCAAATGATATTTGAGATCATGAACTCTTTCATTGTATATTTTCAGAAAATATAGATCAAGCCCTTCCTCATAAACCTGAAAAATTAACACAAAAATTAAACTGAAACTGGATGGGTTCTTAGAAAAATAGAGTGAGGAAAGATATCCAACTTTGGTGGAATCATGAATAAGTTACATACAACCTCTACTGTTTGAACGATAAGATGAGAATGTTAGAATATAAACAGTGGCTACACTCTCAATTTATGCTCTATCACAGCCTTTGATGTGGCGATTGTGTCTTTGCTTGAAATTACATATGTCCGTCCTGTTGCCGTCACAGGTTCAACTACTAAAAGCACATCCCAATGATCAATGACAAGTTTATCAAGATGGTATGGGAATGAGTAGGATGGAGATGGTCCACGAGGGTGTAAAAAGTTCAGTCTCAACTTTCTAGTGCTGGGCATAGTTTCTTCAACTAATCCTAGTTACTGTACCTTTTATCTCCAGATGTTGAGGGTCCAGCAGTAGGTTCAGGATCGGGAGGGTCTGCTAAATCACTAATGGTAGAGTCAAACTGACAGATCTGTTTGTTCTCGGGTGCAAGTTTTGACAGTCTCATACAGCAGTTTCTACAGATGTTCTGACCTGACCTTAAATTGAGACTTGAGTGATCCTGTATTGCTGTCTCAGGCACATCTCTTCATGAGATGGCATTGAAAGGGTCAAAACAAGATTTCTGATTGAGTCTAAGCAACTTCTCTATTGAAGACATTTCAGAAAAAGCATGTACATCTCACTCTCCTCTGATTAATGGAGGGCAGAGCATTGGCATTAGCCACATTGAAATGGGCCCTTTTCATAGCAGCCATTTTGACGTGAAAAATTATGACAAGCACAGCTGTCACTAATAACATTAATGAAGCTTCTGCCCAGTTTCAGTGTAGCATAATTGGAGCCTTAATTAATGTAATGGCTTACACCTGTGCTTGCAGTACTGTGTCATGTCAGTATGGCTGCTATGAAAAAGGCCCATTAGTGATATGAAGCCATGTGATGCCACCTATAAGTAAGGATAGCTCGGCAAATTGTGTCACAGATTGGGTATGTTTTTAAAATCCCCATGCCACAGATGAGGAAAGCCGACTGTGATGTGACAGCACGTAACTGGCTTGGGGCACAACATTGATGTGGGTGGTAGCTGTCTGTTGAGACAAATGAATCCCTCCCTCCATCAGAAGCAGCTCGTGGGGCCACACAGTATAAGGCTAATAAACAGTAACTGATGCCTCCTGTGTTGTGTCTGTGACACAAGTCAGTCCTGTGGTGTCCTCTCCAGTTGTGTCGGATTGGTACTAAAATTTTGACTTTGATATGGGTATAAACTTTTGGACCACAATACTGGTACTAAAATGAAGCAACTAATTGTCACAGGCTATAAAGAGACACATGCCTTTGGGAGCCCATTATAGTGAGTAGGAGCATGACCCCCCTTCCCCACCAAATCCCCTCTATCTTCCACCCAAAAGCTTCATCCTCAGATACTCCGCCTCCAATCCCTCCACATCAGTGGCAACCTTCAGAACCGTATATAACTCGGTTATCTATACTTGTGGTAAAAAAAAATTAACTGTACAACATCGGTAACCTGATGAGCCACTGTTATTAGTAGTAGTGATATTTCTGCCTGGCAGATAATTTACCTGTAGATTAATTGAAAATCTACAGACCCAACTGTCATGACACTTACACTGCTTGTTCTAAGTAATTGACTCATTCATTAAAAGGGGAACTTTCAAAATAATAATTAACCTGTGAAAAAACAGGTGTATTTAATTGTCCTTTATTAAGGAAAAAGGGAAGCAAATGTTTTACACATTGTTATAAAATATCCTTCTGAACTGCTAAGTAAAATGGGCCATTCCAAGCATTGTTCAGAAGAATAACGCAAGTTGATTAAAAAGTTGATTGGAGAGGAGAATATGCATAAACAAGCGCAACAAATTATAGGATGCTCAGCTAAACTGATAAAGCTAAACTGCTTTAAAACGGGAACAAAACGACAAAACACACCATTGAAAGCAAGCAACTAATGGAATATCAACGATTCAGTCAGTGATGACCTTCAGAAAGATCAAAGATGACGTAAAATTACGTGCATGTACTTCACAGTCAGACTTTTGATCAAAGCTATCACGAAGAACACCTCATAAAGTATAATTGTTGAATAAAATGGCATATGCAGAATCTGTTCAAATTTGCCAAGGAGCAACTCGGCTGGTCCGAACAAAAATGATATAACTTTCTGTGGACTGATAAGAGTAAAATAGTTCTTTTCGGGTCGAGTGATCATCAACAAGTACATCAAATGACCCCCAAACAGAGTACTGAAGCCAGTGAAGCATGGTTGTGCAAAAATCATGGTATGGCGTTGTTTATCATACAATGGTGTTGGGCCTATTTATTGTATACCACTGGTCATGGGTCCATTTCAATACATCATAATACCTGAAGAGATTATGTTGCCGTATGCCAAAGAGGAACTGCCCCTGAAATGGGTGTTTTTAACAAGACAACCTCAAACACATAAGTAAGCAAGCAACATCTTGGTTTCTGACTAAAAGGATTGAGGTAATGAAGTGATCCACTCACTTCCCTGCCCTCATCTCCATTGAAAATTTGTGGGAGACATTAAAAATGCAGTTTTTGAAGCAAAGCCAAAAAATTCACAGGGACTTACAGTACTTGAGTTTAAAGAGAAAAAGGTCAACACTATTTTTTAACAGATTAATACTCATTTTCTATGCTTCCTGTAAAAGAATAATGCACTTGATAAAATTTGTTAAAGCTTTGATATGGAATTGAATGTGTAATATTTCCACTACATTTGAAATATGGAAATAAAATCTGTTAAAAATATTTAACTTTATTCACTTTAACGCTTTTTTTTAATTAATACAACTGTATGTGTTCAAATACTCACATGAAACTCAATTATAAATTATTCATCAGGCACCTACACTCACAAACATAAAAAGCAATGATAATTACTGGATATATGCAGAGTTTTCAGTTTTTAATAACAAAATAAATTATTCCTAAGGCCTAGGAGCTCATATACCAGAAAGTTAAACTGTGTTCCTGACATCCTAATTCTTAATAAATACAATTTAAAAATCCTTTATAAAAGTAGTGTCCTGCTCCCTGTCATTGATGCATCTGGAACCAAATCCTCCCGCTTTTATCCTTTGCATATGCTCTCATGTTTCTTTCCCTTGGGATCCTCTGTATCCTGCTCTTCCTCTTACTTGACTATCGAGATTCCACTGCTGTTTCAAACTGTAAACCTTTTAGAGCTTTGCTCTCAGAAATGCCTTGCTGCTAAACATCTATTGCATTTACACTAGAAATCCCCTGAGTTTGTCACAAGTGATTATTGGGTATCTTCATTTTGCAGTATGTAGCAAATCAAGTTATATTTGTCTCAGATTGCCAAAGCATCCACAGAGACCATTAAGGCCTGGTCTACCACTTGTTCAGTCCTCTAAATCATGGATTTTTGCTGCCCCTTTAAATTTTTCTCACTCAGACCTGCCTACTGAGGCTTTACCATTCTTGTTAGAGCTTTCTATTATTACTTTGTATTTTAGCCCCTTTGTTTTATTCCTCAACTCTTTGGCAGTTTAGTTAGGGTGTTGGATTTGTTGCATGTATTCTCTACAGTTGTGTTGTATAATGTTCAATAAGCAGTTGATCACAAAAAGGCAAAAGAAATCAGTAATACGGTGTCATTAATAGCACACTTAATGAACCATTAGACATGTATTGTAAAAGTAAAAAGGCAGCAATAGTGATGTCAGTAGTCATTAATGTTCTGGTGAGGGAGATGGAATGCATGTACCAAATACATTAAGAGGAAGAGTTGCCAAGTTCACTGGATCATTTCTCGATTGTTGACATGTTCTGCTTTTCTTCCATTGTAATGTAAGCACCCGAATAGTTGCTTGTATATTTTGTTGACCATAGAGGAATATAAATGTTAACACTTACTGTAGATCACATTTTTATGCCATTCTTCATTAATGCAGTTAAGTAGCTTCAGCTTTGCAGTTCTTGGAATAGCTTTCCAAGCTTCTTAATTTTGTTTTGTTAATTTTTTTTGTTATGGGAATGATGCACAAACTAAAATAAGAACTGTGAACAGCATGTGCCATCTATACATATTTATTGGGTATTGTAACCCAGAAAAAGATGCCTTATGTTTCAAAACAGGGTACTAAGTCAAATTCTTTGTAAATATGAATTCTCACGGTGGAGAAGAAAAATTTAATGTAGAATACAAGATGTTTTTGTGGGACATTTAGACAAGACTAGTGCTGGGAGGTATACCGTTTCATACCGAAAACCATTTTTTATTTTTGTTATGATATGGATTTTTCTTATACCGCAGTACCGGTTTAAATAGCCTAAACAATGTTCGGAACATGGCGCAGCAGGAAACTGTTTAAGGAGGGTACACTGCTAAACATGCATGCAACGGAGTACATGTGTTAGTGGAGCTTTTGAGTGGTGAAAATGGACAGCAAACATTCCTAAACTGAAGCTGTAGCAGACGATAAAGTTGAACATGATGACATAGAAGAACTTTTGCCGAAAAAAGGAGTTGTGTCTGTTGTCTGGAGATATTTTGGTTTTAAAAGGTTGGATGTGGACCAAACAACTCTTTACTGCAAATGCTGTCGAGCTAAGTTGTCACCAGAGGCGGCATCACAAGCAGTTTGCTGAACCATCTTAGCCGCAAAAATGCTTTGGCGTGCCATCATTGTATGTAACTAAGATTGGCACCCTCCATGTTCTCAGGTAAAACTGAAAAGCTAGAGGACACTCCAGTCAGAAGTCACTTGTAGACGCATTTGCTAGAGGTACTGCCTGCGACAGAAAAAGCAAGCGGTGGATCAAGATAAACCAACGCCATTACAATCCATATAGCTAACGTGTCAGTGGACAGAGATTGTTAACATTCACAGAAAGTATAGTTGGTTTACAAAAAATATTTACTATTTATTCCTTTTCTAAGACCTGTTCAGTGCAATACAACTTTTGACAAGCATCCTGGATATTTTACTAAGTCTAAATGCTTCTTTGGATGGTTGAAAATATGTTGTCAAAATTATAATATTTTCAAGTTGTTTGCAAAATTTGTTCAATAAAAAGGAGTGCAACTGTCATGCAATGTGATTCCTTCTCATCATTAGTGCCACCCCCTTGAAAACTATCACTTTATGGGGCTATGCAACCCTGTATTAAAACTTGTGTGCACATTAAAATGTTTTTTGTATAATGTAAAATGCTCATGACAGTGGAATAGTTTATTCTTAGCCAGTCTACTGCAGTAATTGCAATGGAAAATGTGGTTAACATCCACTCATGCATGGGGAAAAAATACCGTCAAATACCATGAAACCGGAATAATTTTGAAAAATACTGTGATATAGAATTTTGATCATACCGCCCAGCACTAGACAAGACTAAATTAAAACTTAAGTTTAGCCAAAATCTTATGTCTTGTTTTTTCTGTTTTTTTGAACTGTTGAGAAACACTCTGCTCAAACACATTTTGCTTATTTTACCTAGTGAACATGTGATAGTTTAGTAAGTGATCAATTATTTACAACAACTTTCATAGTGGTCTTCTTGCTAGTGTTGTAACTTTTGTGGAAACAAGCTTGAAAGCGCCCACAATTCTTAACCCAAATTCAAATGTATGCATTGAAAAATATTGTACTGAATTTCATTTAAATATTCAAACTGTCACTTTTGGTTTACAGTGATCCCTCGCTATATCACGCTTCGACTTTCGCGGCTTCACTCCATCGCGGATTTTAAATGTAAGCATGTCTAAATATATATCACGGATTTTTCACTGATTTCTGCGGACAATGTGTCTTTTAATTTATGGTACACGCTTCCTCAGTTTGTTTGCCCAGTTGATTTCATACAAGGGACGCTATTGGCGGATGGCTGAGAAGCTACCCAATCAGAGCACGTATTACATATTAAATGAAACTCCTCAATGATATACAGTACAGGCCAACAGTTTGGACACACCTCCTCATTCAATGTGTTTTCTTTATTTTCATGACCATTTACAGCACTCCATCACTCTCCTTCTTGGTCAAATAGCCCTTACACAGCCTGGAGGTGTGTTTGGGGTCATTGTCCTGTTGAAAAATAAATGATCGTCCAACTAACCTGACTTCTGCACAACACAACTGCTGGTCCCAACCCCATTGATAAAGCAAGAAATTTGGCCTCTACTGTATGTTATGCTTCCTGCGCAGTGCTTCGCACATTTCAAAGCTCTAACAGCCCGTATTGATTTTTGATTGTTTGCTTTTATCTGCGCCTGACGGAGGGGGTGTGAGCAGAGGGGCTGTTTGCTTAGAAGATAGGGATGCTCCTCTAAAAAATGCTGAAAGGACTACCTTCACATTGATCCCTTCATTGCGTCGGCTTTATCGCGGTGCTTCGTTTACTTAAAAGCCCATCAGCCCTATTGATTTTTGTTTACTTTTCTCTCTGTGATATTCTCTGATCCTGACGGTGCTCCTTTGAAGAGGAAGATATGTTTGCATTCTTTTAATTGTGAGAAAGAAGCACAGTTTAAACTTTTGACTAAAGGGTGTTATTTCATGTCTAGAGGGCTCTAATAATGTTAAAAAACGTATTTATTAAGTCGTAAACAGGTTTTCTATGCTCTAACTGCGAAAATAAATAAAAATATAAATAAAGAATCCTACTTCATGGAAATTAATTTCTGTCTGGAGCGGATTAACTGCGATAAACAAGGGTTTACTGTATAATCAATCAATCAACATTTATTTATATAGCACATTTTCATACAAAAAAATGTAGCTCAAAGTGCTTTACAAAATGAATAGAAAAATAAAAGACACAATAAAAAAATAAACATAAGTCAACATTAATTAACATAGAATAAGTAAGGTCCGATGGCCAGGGTGGACAGAAAAAACAAAAAAAAAAAAAACTCCAAAAGCTGGAGAAAAAAAAAATAAAATCTGTAGGGGTTCCAGACCAAGAGACCGCCCAGTCCCCTCTGGGCAATCTACCTAACATAAATCAAACAGTCCTCTTTGTATTTAGGGTACTCATGGAAGGACTTGATGATGATGGTCACGTAGACTTCTGGCTTTCAGTCCATCAATGTTGGTGCATCATGATGCTTTGGGTAGGTGGTGGTGGCGCAGGCCGCCACCACAAAGAAACTGGAAAAAGAAGGAGAAGAGAGAGTAGGGGTCAGTATGGATTTTGGAGCCACTGTGAATAGTTATTATGAAGAATTGAACATACAGAGTATCAGTATTACGTTAAATTGAAGTTATAAAAAGGCCATGTTAAAGTAATGTGTTTTCAGCAGTGTTTTAAAGTGCTCTACTGTATTAGCCTGGCAAATTCCTATTGGCAGGCTATTCCAGATTTTAGGTGCATAACAGCAGAAGGCCGCCTCACCACTTCTTTTAAGTTTAGCTTTTGGAATTATAAGGAGACACTCATTTGAAGATGACTGTGCGGAGAATATTTATAAACAGTGTAGGAGAGTTTTTAAGGGCTTAAAATATATAAAAATAACCTTACAAACATATGGTTTCTACTTCGCAGATTTTCACCTATCTGACATATGTGTAAACTGTTTAATACATCTCTGTGCACATGGTTATTTTTTTTATAATAATTGGAGAGTCATTTGTCTTGGTTTAATACTTATTTTAGAATATGTGTTTATATCTTACAAAATGTTAAAAATTTGTATTTAAAATAGTTTAAACTGTACAGATCAATTATTTAGATTTTAAGACAAAACTGTTTTGCTGTTGTAACAAGATGTTTTTAAAAAAAAAAATTTAAATTAACAACTTACAACTAACTGGATTAATACCACAGGTATAATTGTCTTTTTGTTAATCATTTTTTTCCTTAAGATATAAAAAAGGTGTTAACTGACTGAAAACTGGAGCAGCATTTGATTCAAAAATACCATTTTAGCAGATAATCTGCTCTACATTGCGTTATTTCTCCAATTGTAGATAAGTGGTCCCCAGCCTTGCAGATCCGTACAGTCCTGCTATCAATCCAGGCTTTATTAAGTGCTCCCAATCCAGATGATCCATTAGCAAATGATGTAGCGGAGCAGTGGAAGACCAACGAAGCTCAAGCCATAGAAACAGGTATAGTTATTTCGTCTTCAAAAATGAATAGCTTAATAGTCTGTTTTAAGATTTGTTCTGTTAGATACTCAATATGGAAGACACTAGGTCAAATAGAAAATGTTAAATTTGGTTAGATGCAAAAATTACCTTGGCAACTCTCCCAATTAATACATAAATGTCTCCTTTGTGACACATTAGCATATGCAGTTTTCCCTAATTTTGTAAAAATAATTTATAACCACCCTCTCTGAGACTTTCAAAGGAAAGCTCCAAAATGAAGACAGAACAGAACACAAAGATGACAATACAGACATACAAGTATTGGAAAGGACCATTTTATTTCTTAACCCTCAGTTCAGTCCATTGCACAAAGTGAAAGCACATAACTACTGCCACTTCTTCATTCTGGACTCTTCTTTGGGAACATACAGAAAACCTATAATTGTGACCCTAAATTAAGTTCAGAAGTCTCTTACTGTAAGTAAAGATGATGCTCGTGGACGCTTTTATAAGAGAGTGGGAATGGGGTATTTGTGTAAATGAGTAAATGAGACAATACCTATTGGACAGCTAACTTCTTTCCCCACTATATGATAATGTTGGCATGTCACAGTGGACTGACAGTCTTCTTTTGGTTGGGACATAATACAGAGTTCTACTGGATTAAATGCCTGTGCAGGAAGTATCTTGTGTTTTCATGGGACAGTGGTGACGAGGATTGATGTCCTTGTATAACCTGTTCAGGTTCTGGGCCTCAATTACACACAAAATATGTCACAAAACTTACATTATTCTTGGTAAAATGTAAGCTTTTCAGATGGAGGTTTGTGTGGTGATCTTCCAGTTCTGGTTTTCTAGACGTGTATAATGGCACTGAATACCCCAGGACCCACTAAAGACATTAATATGAAATGTTAGCACTCATGCATTAAGGAAATCTGGCCTCTTGTAGTGTGTGTGTGGTTTGTTTTATTTAGAACAGAATGGGTTATTTTGTGATTATATAGTGATAATTGTCAGTCTGGAACAGATCTTTTATGTTCATCACATAAATTATTGATTTAATTATATATTTTTTCTTATGAGGAGAGAGTGATGCAAACAGGGTTGTGGCCATTAATTAAATGGTTGAGAATGCAATTCACTACCTGGATTTAGAATAGAAATTAAATTGTACCCAGCTGTAAGAAAACACTAGATTCCATCAAATTCTATTTCAAAGAGAGGTTATTTTGACTTGACAACATTCATGTGAAACATGAATCAAATAAGACTGTTAAAATCTAATAATAATATAAAAAAATGCATATTAAGGCAAAAATGATGAGCAATTTATTAAGATTTGAGGCATCATGCATAGCAGTATGGCAGTTGACATTTCTACTGTTATATGTGGTAGCTTATATTTATAGAGGTCTAACTTTAATTTTTTAAGTTTTTCTCCCATATATTTAGTGTTCTACTTGTAATTCTTTCCTGTTAGAAACAGTACAATCATTCCATATCATGGCACAGATCTCAATATCATTATACCACTCTCCCCATATTCATCAACCGTTAATTTCAGATTCTGATTTTTATTTAATTTACTGATATAATTTACTTTATATCAGTTATTCTTAATATATCAAATTACACCTGAAAGGTACCTTTAAACATTTTTTAATATTCAGTTTTGGAGATGGATATATCACTGCATCTAACCTCAGATATGTGATTGTAAAAAAAAAAAAATTTATTGAATTAAATCCAGCTTATTTATTGGGAACATTGAGCATGAGATGGCAGGTTTAAGTGATAAATGACTAGAGGTGTTGAATGTTTCTGCGCAACTAGTTAGTCGACTTGCATCCTGTTTAAGTGAAAAGTGTGTGTCCGTCTTGAAGAAAATGTAGATAATGTAAATGACTTGTAACATGGTGTCAGTGTTGGCTGTTTGTTCTTTGTTGTTAACTTGATCCTTTGTGTTTTTCAGCTAGAGCATGGACTAGGCTATATGCTGTCAACAATATTTAAACATAATCCCAAGTCAAGTGTGAAAACGTCTCCTTCTGTTCTGCCAAGATCTCTTCATTCTTCGTTTGCATTTAAGGACAGTCTTAGGGGAAAAAACTAAAGAAAATTTAACCAACCAGACAACATCAGTTCTTTGGTGATTTAAATGCACATTAGCAAAAATTTGTCTTGTCCTTATTCATTTTACAGTGCATGAGCAGAGGCAAGAAAGTACACCACTTGTAATTTTATTGATTTTTTTTTTTTTTTTAAAAAAGGTTTTTTTTTTTTTCTCTGAAATGTTGTCCTGCCTCTGCCTTAATTTGCATATAACTGGTATTGTCTGACTGCACAAGCACTGTGAGTGAAGGTAGGCAGAGTTGACCACGGGCACAGTGTTGTTTTAAGTTGCTTTTTTGTTTTGATAATGCTAATGGAGTTGTTATACAGCTAACTTGAACATGTTAGGTTTTGCCCTTTAGCCAGGTCTGGTTAACCTTTTAGGAGCTATACATTGGAATCCTTGAATTTAAAATAATGACAAACAAGATAAAGGAAAGAAAAGCTTGGCTTTAAAAATCCATTCAAAAAGAAAAGCCATCAGTAACAATTTTGTGACTGCTGTTGAGTGTAGATCTTGCAAACGGCTTGTGACTTTTGTATGGCTTGTCTGGGGGGAAAAAATCCTGTAAATCTTATGTTTTAGTAAAATATTTTTGTTGTTATGCTATTTGGTCTTAGTATTTTATTTTGCCTGCTGAATTCATTCTTAACTGTCATTGCTATACAATTGGGTTCTAAAGGCCATAATATAAGTTGGAAATGCGTAGCACATCACAGATGGGTTTTCTTATTTTATTTAATATAAAATTTGAAGCTGCAAATTTAAAATGTCAGCAATACCTGGAAAGATCTATAATAAGACTGATGTTATCTAAAGCCTTTCTCCATTTGTAAAGGACGTTGCTACTATCTTGACTGGTGCAGGAAAAGGATGTAAGAAGTTAATGATTGTAAATTCATACATTTCTATCCATACAGGAGATAACTGTTTCCTACTGTTATGAGTAAAGCATCAATCCACCTTCATATTTTTGTTCTTTCTGTAAATAAACTCTGTTGATTAATAATAGGTATTGTTACTCTGTCTTTCTGGGATTTCAGGGTTGAGTGCTTGTGTATTATTGTGCAGTTTATCAATTTAATACATGTTGGATTACAAAAACAATTGAATTCCATACCCAATTGCACCTTATTTGTTTCTAAAATTGTGCCAGCTTTAATAGTGTCATGTAGCAGATCTCCATAGCTCCATCATGCACTGAGCAAGAACACAAGCAAGTGTCTGAGTAGTACGAGCACTCACATGCTTGCTGTTTATTAATAATGTGATGATAGAGAAATGCAAGCTTTTTAAAGGGTGAAGAATACTTGCATCTAACATGTTATGCAAGATAGTGCAGTTATGGAGCTGTCTGGATGACTCTGTGTTTGAATTCTGAATGTGAGGTTTCAATTAACTGATATTTAGTGGGCCACAGAAGTAACTGATGCCTTATTAACACTGACACTACACCTGAATGGTGATGAGCAAATGCCTCGAGTTCAGAGAAGTCATGGAAGTGTCTGTAAATTTTGCAGAATTCAGCGAAATGCATTGAAGTCATTGGGGAAGGACTAGCTGAACTAGATTTGACTGGATTATATTGGCACAATCATCTTTAACGGGTCCCTTAGGGTTTGGGAAGCTTATTGTGCAAAAAAGGCAACCTGAGCTGTGCAGCAGCGGTGCCAACTACTGCACCTCAGTGAGAGTAAAGAAAAAATGCAGTCAGAAACACACAATCATATTTCATCAAAACAAAGAGGAAATGCAGAAATCCTAGTCAAAAGTCAGAAAAAATACGTCTTGTAAAGGCAGAAAATTCAAAGTGGCAAGTCATGATTGAAGTAGTTGGTTTGTTCTATTATTTGAAGTTGTGCAGAAGGCTCTCCAAAGTGTCTGTGCTGATTACTTTGCACTTTTTCTTCTATCAAAAAGAAGTGTCTTATAAACAGTAATACATCTTTTGTCTCCTTTGATTTTGGGGGTGTGAGGGTGGTTTAACGTCAGGGTCCTTCAACATTTGTTTATCTATCTCATGGCATGCATAGGGCACGTCCTCCTCTTATAATGACGTGGAACTTGAAGATCGGCCTGCACATTGGTGACACATTTATGCTGTATATGTTTCATAAAAATTACATTTTGTGAACTTGCATTATTTACTTATTTGTTCTACCACTAAGTCCCACAGAGTCTGTAATGCAAATAATCAGCCTGTTTTACTGATATGGGTGTTGGGGGTGTTCAATGTTGACTGATACTAGCCTTGCAAAGCATTATGGGGTGATGGGTAGAAAAGTTTTCCTAAACCAGCCAAATTATCAGTAAATATTTTGACCACAAGGGCAAATTCGCAGTGAATAATGCTCTGGTGAAATTCACTTATCGCTACACGTGAACGAAATCCTGCCGTGGGTTTTAATTAAATTACATGGAGAGTATACAGAGGTAAGAGTACAAATAGAGAGGCATCTATTACAGGATATGACAACACTTGTCATCATGCATCTTTAATTCAAGATGTCTGCTTATGTACACTATGGACAAAACTGACCTTCACACCTACAGTATATGAGCTTTTTGGACATTCTGTTCCAAACCCATGGGCATTTGGGAGGTTGGGTACTGATGTTGGACGAGAAGACCTGGCTCAGTGTTGTCATTTCAATTCATCCCAAAGGTGCTCAATAGGATTGAGGTCAGGGGTCCATGCAGGCCATTCAAGTTCCTCCATGGCTGTAAGGGGCATGATGACCCCCCAAAGTGTTTCTGTGGTTTATTTTTAGCATTTGCTATCGGACTGGTAGGTGGGTTTTCCATGTGCAAAAACTCTGGAGCCCTCAAGTGTGTTGGCTTTGTGATGAAAAGAACATGGCACACTTGGTGCACAGAATTTTCATGTAAACCAAGATAGGAAGATTGGATCTGTACCTTTACTGTACTGATGATTTTTTACTTGCCCATGTGTAAAGAAGTCCTTGGAAAGGTAGTAAACACGTTAGTATAAAAACTTGTTCTGCCCAACATTAACAAAATTCCAAAAGAAACTGTAAAGTTGTCAACTCTTTAAATGTCTAATGACTCGGTATAATAAACTAAATCAAGTGACTTTAGTTTTAGTGCTCCACAGAACTTGGAAATTCACTTCTAGAAAATACCATCTTTCCCAGTAATAAAGCACAGAAATGTGTGTTGCTGTTGTTTTGTTGGCATGGTGGTCAGTAGTCAGGAGGTAATGAAGTTTTAGCGATGTGTGTATCTCATCCCCATGATGGCTTTATCATTAAGCTGAACTGGTGGCACTTCTGATTCAGAGGCTCGGTTTTGCACGCTTTAAGGAAGGTCCATGGGTGGTGCGCAGCATGTGATATCATCTGATCCTCCACTTGTACACGGCTCTGCTACAGTTGGGCCGTTTGGGTATCAGTAGCTTGGCACACACCACCTTACCATCACGTTGTACACACCACGCAGTTTAAACACTCCTCCCTTTGAAACTGGAGCACAATTTATACACCACTCCAAACACAGTCCATAAGATAGCAGTTTTAAAAAATGTCTTTGCCTCCCTTCAGAAGCTGTATTATTGTCCTGCAAACCCATAAAAAAATCACTTACTTTGTAGCTTGAAATGGCTTTACAAAGTGTGTGTGGAGATACAGTGGCAATTGGAAATATTAAGTCTCCTCAAGACATAGTAATGTTAATAGAGTAGAATATGCAACAAAAAGCCTCATTAACCTCAAAAAATAATTCTTGATACATATTTGAATTTATTTTGAGAACATAAATTGACTTTACGCTTTTCATTGGAACTCAGCTATTCTTTACACATGCACTAGAGCTTTGTAGAGGTGCCTTTGTAACTTCTAGCAGGTGTTTTTAGCAAGTTCCCGACTGGCTTCTTGCACCCCTCCATTGGAATTCTTGCCCA
>JANRMT010062792.1:26350135-26377315 GCA_026402145.1 Polypterus bichir lapradei | reverse complement strand
AAGTTCCCGACTGGCTTCTTGCACCCCTCCATTGGAATTCTTGCCCATTCTTCACATGCATTCTTCAGCTCATTGATGTTTGTTGGCTTCAGTGCTACAACTGCCTTCTTTAAATGCCACCAAAGATTTTCTACTCAATTTAAATCCTGGGACTGAGAAGGCCTCTCCAGAACATTCCAGGGTCTGTTCTCAACCAGGCTTTTGTTGTCTTGATGGAGAGTCCGTTGATCACCCAAGTTCAGTTTCCCAACAGAAGGCACCAAATTCCTCTTTAAAATGGCCTTGCATTTCTAGGAATCCATGAAGCCAGATACAAGTTGAAGATTGTCAGTTCTTACAATAGAAAACCATCCCTACATCATCGAGGAGGCACCTCTGTGCTTGACCATAGGCATGGTATTATCTTGTCAGACGCCTGGCATTTCTCTTGTCTGACATGCCACTGGTCCAGGTGTTTAAAAAGTTCCAGTTTAGTTTCATCAGTCCATAGAAGTGTTGCTCAAATCTCTAAAAATTCCTCCTGGCGCATTCAAGTTGACCGTTGCTGTTCATTTTGATCAAGAGTGGAGTGCGTCTAGGAGTCCTCAGTGTGCGGCTCTTATTTGTTTCCATTGAAACACTTGTCCTGGTCTTCATCAGATCATCCTGTCAGGGTTTTACAGGGACTTGGGGATTTTTTTTTCTTGATTCAGTTGCTAAGGGCTCCTGAGGAAACTTTGGATTTCTCTCATGGCCAGACAGGTTTGCACTGGCTCTGCCATACAGCATTTTTTTAAACTTCTATTTGCTGCTCCTGATGGCGTCTCATGAAATGTTACAAGTCTGGGAAATCTTCTTATACCAATGCCCTTTGGTGCAATGAAATGATTTCATCTTTGCGCTTTTGTGAAAGCTCCTCAATCTTAACCGTTATTGTGACTCGTGTTGAACAAACTCTTGGGTGGGATTTGTTTTATGCATCGCACCTGAAGCTAATGAAGGATCATTGATGAGTTCCCAAAGGCCTAGTTGTGTTTTAATGGAGCTTTATACCATGAAAAACTATCAGAAGGTTTTAAAACAGCAATATTCCATGGGTGTTGAATATTTGAGACCTGGCTACATTAGCAAAATGTTCTGTTACTCAGGAATATTAACTATGGCACGCGCATTCTTTGTTGATTGTATACATCACTCAGCCGTTAAAGACGACACCCAAGGCAAAATCTAGCAGTTTGAAAAACCAGAATTGCTAAATCTTAATCTTTTTTTGGGGGGGGGGGGAGGGTAATTATTTCTGATTGCAACGCTGTGTAACAGACACATCAGATCAAGTAAAAATATCTGAACTGTATTTTCTGGGTTGTGACACGTCTCCGCAAATGATGGCCAGTAAGAATTTCAAGCTGTAACCAGGTAGCCTCTGCCTGTAGGGTTAAATGCACTTATTACAATATGGATGCTAAACTTTTGCTTCACTATGTCTGCAGCAGCCAAGACGAGCTGAGCATCTCCTCCTGGACAGGCCGTCTTATTAGCATCACAGACCCCCAGGTAAAACAGTGTGTTGGTCCCGTTTTGATAGCAAAACAAAAACATCGTCGACCCCCCAGCCAGTGCCCATCCATTAAGAAAGCTCTGCTTCCAGGCTGGTAGCACAATGCAGTACCCTCCTTATGGATGCATCCCTTCCCTTTGGTGACATTTAAGCTTTTTAAATAATGTAAACCTACAGAACACTAAACTGAGAGGGCTTTCAAAAGCCGACATTTAATTAGAACCTTTTCTTAATTAGGCCTCATCGTCTGTGAACTCGGCAGGCACTTTTAAAAAAATAAACGGAGACATGTTGCTTCATTTTAACGCCATCATTTGAAAGCCGTTAGTGCTGCATTGTTGGGTGGGCTGGTGATTCCCCTTGCATGCGCCTCGGTCTGCTCTTCAGGAACCATTTCTGCCTGACGACAGGAGCCTCCATATGAAGAGCACAACTTCAAGAAAGACACACAATGGGGTTAAAGTCGAGAGAAAGCCACCAAAGAGCTGGCGAGTGGCGCCACTACGAGACTAACAGAACTGCGGCCCATGGATAGGAAAGGCCTAACAAACACTCTCGTTAGTTTCAACTTATGACTTGTGTTTTTTTTCCCCCCTCAAGATCAAGTTTTATGTTAATTTGCCACAAACACAAAGTGAAACTTAAAAATGGGATAAGAACGTTGTGATAGTTCGTGTCGGCTGCCTCCTGGGATGAACCAGCGGATGAGGAAGTTACATACAGACATAGCAAGGGGCGGGTGCTCCAGTGCTTTAATTAAAAACAATCCAAATCAAAGTGTCCAAAAAAGGGCAGCACTCTGTTCAATTAATAATCCTTAAAAACAGGTGACAATCCGTGAGATTAAAATGAAAACGTAAAAAAACGAGAGTAAACCAACAGTCACCGGGTCCCGTGTGCTCAGACCGATGAGGCCAGCACACCCATTGCTCGCTCGACTAGCAGAGAAACTACCTGCTGCAGACCCCCATCTTAGCTGCCTCGAGCGGGATCGCCCGTCCTCCCATCTCCCTTCTCACTCACCTGCTATACCTCGGATCCCTGGGGTAGGACTCCCTCTCGATCGCATCCACTCCAGTGCCAGGATGAACTGCCCCTTGAGTGCCACTCACACATTGGCTGGCTGCCTTGTCCTGCCTCCTCCCGCCACCAATGCTGTTCCTTTCTCATTCTTTTTTTTTTTTTTTTTTTTTTTGTCCCCCTTTTCTCATGTCAGCAACCCCCTCAATCGCACACCGCAGAAGGCCAATAAAGCAATTGAGACAGACTGCACCCGCACGTCTCGCCCCAATTACCACACCAACTCGCTGCGCTGTGCGTGGGCGCACACCGATGGAGATTGAGCCGGCCATTTAGTTATTTATTTAAAATAATTATTAAGCTGTGGTCCTGCCATTCCACAAGCATAAGAAATTTGACAAATGAGAGGAGACCGTCTAGTCCGTCAGTCTCATTGATTTAGCTCATGGCTATACTGGCCCATCATCTCATCCTGGCATAGCCCAAAGGTGTCTGCTTCATCTGCTTGACGTGCTTAGATGTGAAGTGGCTGATGACGCTGCTGCCGCAGACGCAGGTTTGCACCCTGGGCTTAGTTGTCGTCTACGTGGAGTTTTGTGTTTTTGTATGTTAAGTAAATTGAGACTCGGTTGTTATGTGTCTTGGTGGGTTATGCGACTAGTGCCATATGCTGCCAGGACAGACAGATTAAGCAAGATTAGGGATGTTATGTAATTTCAGTTTACAATTCTGAGAAACAGGGCACAAAAGCTGCACCACCTAGTGAAGCAGAGACTGCCACTCACCGAGACTGTGGACACACACAAGCAGGCGCTGATCCAGAGCTGACCTCATTAACGTGGTGCCCTTTGACCCCCTGGACTCTTTCAGAAAGCTAAACTTACAAATGTTGCATTTTGGCCATACTTTTATTTTTTTAACCTGATCTTGTTAAAGCCAATGATATGTTCATCTTTGATGGTTTCCAAGGAAAGACAAAGGGGTAGACTGAGCAAAAATAAAAAAATGAATGGGCTGGAGTGACAAGTGAGGCACAGGTGGGAAATTCCAAGGAAAGTCACAGACTGTGAATAGCTATGCCGTGACAGAACAAGACCCGCTACTGCTGCCCCTCTATCACTTCCAGGTTGGGTGTGGCGCATACACCTAACACTCAGTTACTGCTGATCAGTGAATTTCACTGAAGTGTTATTCGCAGTGAATCTGCTGCATTCACATTTACCCTTCTTCGTCAAATTATTTACTGACTAGCGACTGGGAGCCCGATCGAATCGGGCTACAAATTCTACGTGTGTGTATGGTGTTATGGGTCCACAGCTCGCTGAGCAAAGGCCTTTTTTTTTTAAATAAATAATCACCGCACTCGCGGCGGCTTAGTGAGGGGGTGTTGGGCCATAGCAAGCCACGGGGCGATCTGCGGAGTGGGCGTTTCTCACCTAGTGCACAGGTGAGGAACTGCCCACATCCGTGATTGTTCCCGTGGCTAATGTGCTGCAGCTGCTATGGCCCCTCGCAATATAAAAAGAAGCGCAAGTCGGTTGGGGCAGATGAGAGAGAACAAAATGGAAAGTGAGAATGGATGGAGGTTGCAGGAAGTGTGTGCACAAGTCGGTGCAGGAGAGCGAGCAAGCGAGAGTTAGGCTCGCAGGCAGCTGGACAGTGAGCCCTAGCGGGGTGTTTGGCCGACACCCGAGGGCTGTAGTTAGTAGGCGCTCCCGCTGAGCGATCAGGTAGCGGGAGTGACCAGGGAAAGGCGACTGGCTGCGGAAGGCCAGAAAGGTAGCAGGAGTCGGGAGGCTTGGTGGTGGATTCCCCAATGTGAGCGTCCTGGCCGTTGGAAGTGAACCAAGTCTCGGGACTGGGATGAGTGCCAGACCGAAGCCAGGGATCGGGAGGTCTCCAGTCTCGTGTGGATGGTTGTAGGAGAAAAGGGCAGCTGCAGAGAGAGCATCTCGCCTGTTGAAGGGCCCGTATGGAAGAAGCAGGTGAGACGCTAATGCTAACAGGAAAGAAGCACCAACCTTGGCATTGTCATTTGTTTTAAAAAACTGCTTCCTGTATGAACGTTTTAACCTCAATTTTAAAGGATTTTTTTTTTTTTTTTTTTTTTGTATTTTTAACCTCCACGTTTTTCTTTTGTTGGATTATTTATTTAACTTTGAATCACTGCATTTTATTAGAACACTGTTTTTGATTGTCTTTTTAATAAAAGCACTTTTGCACCTTTTGAACCATCCCCTTGCTCAGTTGTTGCTTCCACTGTCTAGCTCATCTCGGTGACATTATCGACGGTGTAGGGTTCAAGGAAGGGCTCCCGAACAGCGGATGGGAGCATGGAGCTGAACCCACATCATCACAGTGTGAAATCCATACTTTCTCTGCAAAGAATTATTATTTTTTTTTAAGTCCTTGAAATGATTTTGTTATCATGGCACTGATTTGCTCTTAAAATAGACCTTTTTGGCCAATGTAATGAAGAGCTTCCTGTTTAAGCGGGGCTGCGAGACGTGAGCTCAGCTCTTTGGTGGCCTCATTTGATTTTTTCCAGCAAACAAATTTTCAAAACAAACCATATTTTACGACTCTAATCAGAGTCGGAGTAATAATTATGTTGGCGTGGTCATTTTAGTTCAGAGGTTGGCTAAAATTTAAACAATGACCATTGTTAATACCCAGCCGTCATTACTCAGTTTGCCAATTGATGTCAGAAGGACGGATGCTAAAACCAAACTGCACAAAGTTAGAGTTCGACGTACCAAGCAAATAGCAATACGTTTTAAATTACTTACGGTTCCGGAGCTGTCGAAGGGTTTAAGTCAGTCGACGATGTTAGTCTTTGAAAGTACGCCCCACCAAACCAACGGTCCAAAAACCAACCGAACTTACTGTTATCTGCTCGAACCAACACCGACTTACTATACTCGGCCGTCCAACGGCGTCACTGAAGCATTCGAACATACTTAGCCAATCATGCAATACTCCGTCCGCGTTTGCTATGTCATGTTCTAACTACAGAGGCCCATTGCATGGTTCTAACTTGTATTGAGTTGAGGTATTGATGCAAACACCATACATATGGATAGTATCAAATTATATATAAGGATAATTCGGCCAGTTTAGGAGAATTTTTTTTCCCCAGAGCCCCATAATGCTTTGCAAGTCCAGTGCACCATCTCCCCAGAGCTGTAACAGCTGGGACTGCCCCCCAGTATACAATATTACTCATCTGCATTACGGACGCTTTTGCACTTACTTAAGGGTAGAACAGATAAATAAATAATGAAGATTCTCAAGATGTATAAATAACGAGTTATCTCTGCTTGTCGTCAAATGTGCAGGTCGATCTTCGGGTGCCACAACAGTATAAGAAAAGGAAGCGCATGCCTTATGATGCATAATTAAGCCATGTGCAGATAAAAAAACAAACCTTGAAGGAGCCTGATCTCTCCCCCCCCCCAGAATTTACAAGACATTTCTGTCTTTTTGATAGAAGGAAAAGTACAAAGCATCAGCACAGTTTGGAGAGCCTTCAGTGCGACTTCAACTAATAGAACGAGCTGGCGTTCTGCTTCAATCGTGACACGCCACTTTGAAATATCTGCCTTTAAAAGACCTACGGATTTTTCAGGCTTTTGACTATGATTTCTGTATTTTCATTTTGTTCTGATGAAATCTCTGATTGTGCATTTCTGACTGCATACTTTCTTCTTTGATATCATGGAGACATGGTGGTGCAGTGGTTGGCACTACTGCTACACAGCTCAGTTCGCCTTTTTGGCTACAATAACCAGTCCAGTATAGTTGGCAGACGTTCCCCAGGCCCTTAGGGACATTTTAAAGACAACTTCCCAATTATAATCCAGTCAAATCTAGTTCAGTTGACTTTAATGTAGTTCAACAAAAATCAGCAATATTCACAAACGCTTTAGTGATTTCGAGGCAAAGCGAACACTGTGGAGTTTGCACATCACTAGTGAGGAGGTCTCGACCATCATTAAGCCTGCAGTTGTGGAGCTGTCTTTTTAAGGCATTCATTCAGTTTGGGGGACACAGGAGCCTCAAAGTAAACTGGCACTACTGTAGCACTGCACAAATAAAATGGACACCGTCTGATAAGATACATGCTGATGCATTGCTTATTTATCTTGTTTGACTCCAGCATGATTGTCCTGGATTTCCCGCTGCAATGACGTGTGTGACATCGCACTGGCATAACACAGTGTGTCCTAAGCCACCCTGCGGCAGTGCAAAGTGGGGTACCCAATTAACCACAGTTTTTATAATTCCATGTACTTACCTGGCTGACGGCTTTATCCAAGGTGACTTATAGCATTTAAGGAGGGTCTCGGACCCCTGTCATTGCCCACAATGCTTCGGTAACAACACTTTGAAACAGGGAAGGCAAAATAGAAAACAAGACATTACTTACAATACAGCCAGTTAGCCAACTCAGTTTGTCACTTGCCTGCTGCTGAATTCTTTAGTCAGTTCGGTTCAGTCCAAACTCCATTACCTTCTTTTGTTTCTTCAAGTGAATGATTTATGAAGGGGAGTTTCATTAAAGAATTAACCAAATTTTCTTTCGATTTCTGGAGTTCCACTTTAAGTTGCTATCTCTGAAGTTGTGCAACTACAGATGAGCAAGAGCGATTTTAAAGGTGGGTGTGAACTGTGAACCACTGACGTCAAGATGACTTAGTGCGTCGACCATTGATTGTCCAAACACATTAGGATAAAAAACCTAAAACTAATAAACTATTCCCTGCCAATAAATGTAGGAGTGTCGTGGGTGGTGCAAAGTGCTGTGTCTACAGAAATGTATGAAAGCAACCAATTAAAGGGCAGCCTGAGGTCATATGCTTGCCAAAATATCAAGGGCTTACTTACACTCTAATTTAATCATCATTGTCCTTCACTCCAGAAATATAAGTATTCACACAGAAAATAAATGCAAGTAGGAAAAAAATTTTAATGGATGTTGACATGTGTTGACACCAGGCACGTTGAGAAACTAAACATATTTATTTCATATTACCTAATTAATTTAAAACACTTGGGAGTGGGCAGCACCCCGCATTACAGACCACTATTGGTTATAATAGAAACTTCCATTGACTATGCATTAATACTTTATATAGGCAAAACAAGCCAGGTTGGACAGCATGCACTGGTACAGTGTGTTGCCGCACCCACCACACATGCGGTCCAGTCCCACCCTCTGGAAATGACCCTCTATCTGCCGTAGCCAGGTGTTATGTGGGTGACCCCTTGGCCTGGTCCAGCCACTCGGGTCCCCAACAATGAGGATCTTACAAGCCAGATCACCCTCAAGGAAATGCGCCATATGGCCATAGTGCCGTAACTAACACTCACTCACAATGCAGGTTATGTGCCACATTCGGGAATCCATGAGCAACCACTCATTCGACACAAACTCATACCAACAGTACCCAAGGATTTTCTGGAGAGACACAGTACCAAAGGAGTCCAGTCTTCGTCTCAGGCCACTGGATAGCGTCAATGTCTTGCAACCATATAGCAAGAGAGGAAGCACCAGGACTGTAAAGACTTGGACCTTTGTCCTTTTGCATAGATATCAGGAGCGCCAAACACCCCTTTCCAGTGACCTCATGACCCCCCCATGCTCTCCCAATCCATCTACTGGCTTCATAGGAAAAGTCACCAGAGACATGAATGTCGCTGCCAAGTAAACCTCTTTACAAGGTCAACACTCTCCGCAAACAGACACACTGCTGATGGCTGTGCCCAAGAGGTCATTAAAGGCCTGGATCTTGGTTTTTATCCAGGACACTCGCAAGCCCAGACACTCAGACTCCTCACTCAGTCTCTCGAGCACCTCCATTAACTCTGCAAAGATCACAGCAATGTCAAGATCCGTGGATCTTTCTTCACCAACAGATGCCCCACAGCCACTGGACCCCACGACCTTACCCAACACCCAGTCCATGAAGAGCTGCTCAGGAAGCAGCAAGCGCATCAGGCTCTGAGCAAACGAATGTTAAACGTACAGAGAAAGAGTAGGAAAACTATGAATGCTCAAGTCAAGTGTATTCACTGCACGTTATTGTGCAGTGCGCCGTTACTGGTTTCTTATAATTATAATGGTGCTTTACTAACCACAACCCCATTTCCCCATCTCTGGTAATATCAAGATGCCACACTTTGATTATGTAGTCAAATGTTGTGATTATAATGGAATTAAATCAATATACAAAATACAAGATTGACAAATGTGTACACAATTCATAAACATGAGCCCAAAACAATGTAAAGAACAGTTAGCAGTCCAACAAATGTTCATCCTGACGATTTGCAAGTTCGATCCACAATCAGATGAAGCTCAGGTAAATGAAATTGTTGCATATGCAAGATGAATGGTAATCTACTTGCTGAAGTATCGCGGGTATCTAACTTAATACACAGAAGGAGTATGACTTGTCCTGCATGATCTCCAGTCATTATTTTGCCAGCAATCGAATGTACGGAGTTTTATCATTTATAAGCGTGTGCCATTACATAGGCTTTATTTCATGACTGCTAACACACTTTTTGAACTACTACTGTTCTTTGGGGAGTGGATCTATGTCAATTGTTTTATTTGATGTATGCACGTTGTACTGATGCAAGAGTATCATTGTATTCTCCTAATGAAGATGAAAAAAAAAAAATGAAAAATAGATGTATACTGTATGACATAAGGTTTTGAAGAAAAATGAGCATTGCATGAAAATGTTAACCCGATTTTGCGATTCTTTTTATATATATTTTTTTTCCCCCAACCGACTCATCCACAGCCTACAAGCAGTCCACTGCTCCAGAATAACCCTTTCAAACTTGTCATGGAGCAACAGGCAACCCACCAACCTCTGGATGGTGAACAACAGGCATCCGTCCTTTTAAGTTGCATTTCCTTCGACCACAAAAAGTTTCTCTCTCCCCACAACTGAGAAGGTCCTCTGATGTTTGAAAATCCTTCCACTGCTGGGGGCTTTTGGTTTCTTTCAAACACCTTCCTGCCCTTGCAGCAAGCCAGTCCAAAGGCAAAACTTCCTTAAATATGGTAGATCTTACTTCCACGTTGGGGCAAGCGAACACAGTCAAACGAATAGAAAAGCAATAAGGGGAGACGACAACACTGACGTGGTGACCGTCACAAGTTTTTATCCACTGAAACATTAAACTGGACTTTTCTAAATTTGTGTTTCTAATGAAATGGCGCGATTGTTGAGCAAACTCACATTACAATTTTAACCATTACAACTACTGGCAAAAAAATTACAATGACAGTACAAACTAACACTTAACTAATCATGGAAGTAATGTGCAAAATGCAGCATAACAATGTCTAGAGTAACACACTGCTGAAATCTGTGCAAGGTTATTAGAAAGAAAAAACGTGTTGTCAGCATTTGCCACCATGTCAGAAGTCTTTCATAGAAATGTGAATTATATTTGTTCTGACATGACAGCCAGAGTGTGAACTGCAGTCGGCATACACAAGAGGGTACGTCACAGCCCTGAATTAGATAAAGTGAATTTGCAAGCTTTTGAGGCAACTCAGGCCCCTTCTTCAGGCAAGATGTAACACAAGATGTATTATATCTATAACTGAAGAAGGGGCCTGAGTTGCCTCGAAAGCTTGCATATTGTAATCTTTTTAGTTAGTCAATAAAAGGGGTCATTTTGCTTGGCTTTTCTCTACATTCATAATGGCTAACACGGTACAACACTCTAGTAATAAAGTGAATTTAAAATTACAAAACTTAACCTTGAAAGTGGTACGAATAATTTTTCTAAATGACGACACTAATATTTGCTTTTGCCTTAAATAAAAAAAACCTGGCACAAAATGAACTTCGTTTTGAATGTGACACAGATTTGTAAAGATGTAGATCACACTAGTAGCAAAAATGAGGCCACTGATAATTTAAACCCAGCCCTAATTCTGCAGTTATTCTTTGTAAAAACTCTACAAAGCAGAATGTATTTGTTTGCCGCATTGCTTTTATAATTTATGAGGGCGCAAGTTGTCGCTGATCATGAACAGGTAAACAGAGCACTGCACAGTCACAGGGGATTTCATCTGCAGGGTTTTTAATTCTTGTTGTGCCTGAAAGAGACCCAACGTGCGTGTTTTTTATCACTAACTGTTTGATTACATCAGTTTAAGCGTGCAGAGAATCTGAAAATGTTCTCCTTATTAAGTACAAATCAAATGACCTCATCAGCTAAAAGGGAGACAGACACCAGCCATCTCCTCTAGAAAAACTAAAAAGCCTGTCTGCTCCCTAGACAGAAGGTGGTCCATTTCATTAATCATAAAAATACAAATAGGAAATCACTTGCAAGGACAGCCTAAGGTGATACAAAATACTGTAATGTTGCATAGCATGTGTAGGGTAAGACATGTCTGAAAGTAAAGGACTTCTTGCATTTAATATTGTGGGGGAAAATAATGGATCCAAAAAGGTTGACCTGTACATGGATGAAGCATTTTGTACTGAAATGAAATGTGTGCAGCCATGCTAAGGTTAGCAGTTGCCATCACTCCTCTAACACAAATAAAGAAAAAAATGTCACAGGATATTTCAGTTCTCTCAAGGGGGAATAAAACATTGTGTGCCATCTAAGGAACTTCAGAAGCAATGTGTTTTGTTTAGCATGTATCACACTGGATTAAAATAAACCCTTGGTGTTAAAATACAAATTAAAAAATGCACATCTGTCAGCAGTGCATTAACAAGATGGCCCAACAAAAATGGTTGCCATTCTATCCTGTATTGGGGTTCAGACTGGTTCAATAGAGTATTGTGTTCTCTGTTTCTTCTACCATTACTTTGTGTCACGTGTACCAGCAGGGCAACCTCCTTCAATGAAGGGCCTGGCGCCCCATTTAGTGACTTACAATAAATGTCAATATTGATATGAAGTTTCAAATATGGATAACTAGGCCACTATGATTTCCATTATGCTAAAAGCATGGACATAGTCACAGAATTCATGCATAAAAAAAGTTTAGACTTAAACATGGAAATGTGTGGAAATAAGAGATTAAAGGAGTGACTATTACAAAACTTCCCAATCTATTAAGCACTTTGAGTATTCGGCCTTTCTACCATCCAGATACTAGTTTGTTTTCCTTCGATCTGTCGTGCCCGTTTATCTGCCTGTGTTTATGTAGGCTTTTTCATTAGCAAAGACTTGCAGGTTAGGTAGCAGCACGAGACGGGCAAAAAACGTCGCAGTGAGTAGCATCAGATACCCAAACTACATCCAAAAACCTAAGAAACACAAAGCTGAACTGCACAATTCAGGAAACAACAATATCGCAAGGTCCGAGGGTATACCTAATATAAGGTCTTGGTGACCTTTACAAATCTGGACAACAACTTTCCTCCAAGTTTTACCAACATACCGTAGCCTTGCAATGACCACGTCAAACTCCAAAACCCATGTCAAGAACAAGGAGAAATAAACATCAATGAATGTATGAATGAATGGATGTCTCAGGCATCTGATCAGGATGCATCCTGGACGCCTCCCTGGTGAGGTCTTCCGGGCACATCTAACTAGGAGGCGGCCCCGGGGAAGACCCAGGACACACTGGAGGGACTACATCTCTCGGCTGGCCTGGGAACGCCTCGGGATTCACGGGACAGGGAAGTCTAGGCATCTCTGCTCAAGTTGCTGCCCCCGCGACCCAATCTCGGATAAGCAGAAGAGGATGGATGGATGGATGAATGTATCCCTTTGGGTAACAATCGAGGAAATAAAATTGTCAGATACAAGACACCAGTTTGTAGAGGATTTTGTGGCTGTGTGCGGAGTCAGAAATACTGCTTGAAACTGTAAAGAAGATGCATCTTCTTTCTATTAAGCACTGTAAACGGGAGGCACGCAACCAGAAAATGAAAGCAGTCTTTCACTTGCTCTGTGTCTTTGAATTGCAGAGCCAGTCAACCCATTAGGCAACATACTGTAGGTGCCATCATCTGAGGGATGCCATTTATGCAAGTTAAGGCTCAATACCCCCTCATTCCAACACAGATGATATACAGTTTATGAAAGTAAAAATGCACACACACTTCTTAAAAGTCCACGTTGTTTACACAAAAGGCCACACGCTCCAGACATCGAGGGAGGCACCCCCACAGGCTGTCGAAGTCTAATATGGATTTCCCTGCCATGGAAGATAAGGGGAGATGTCTATTCACCTGCACAGGTCAACAAATGGGCTTCAAACAGCACTGTTGAACAACAAATGGATACCGTTCTTCAAAAGATTCATGGCAAGAAAATCCTTGTTGTAGTTGATGAAACCACCCATAACCGAGACCACAGCATTCTGCGCAATGAGATAGGCAAGAAAACATTTGGCTGTATAGTAATTTTCTTACGTTGGCAGTTCTGATTATACAGAAAGTATTTACTGTAAGTTATTGAAGTGATGTGAATTGTATTTAACAGGTATTAATATAGAAAAAAAAATGTTCTTAGTGAACTGCATTGGTTGTTAAAAGGCACCTATTGGCAAATTAAGAGCAATGTTTCTGGATTTAATGTTTTGCTTAATGGTGACGAGGCATACAAGGTGCACATTTGCCTATTTGGTTTATAAACTTGTCACTTACAAAATTGGGCAGAGGTGCCGACTTCTCTTCTGACACAAAAAGCTCTTAAAACCAGGTCTTCTTTTTTTGTGTTTAATTGCTGGATTTAGGCTCTTTCAGATTAGTTATCATATGCTTTCTAGTTATTTTATGTATGTATAACAGATGAAGCTACAGACATAAAGATTTTTAAGCTACAGATGTAATGATGGACATTTTCAGTTTGTAAACATCTAAAGTTTTACAATCATTAGAAATAAAATGACAGAATTACAATTCCAGGTACTGAAGACCTGCACTTTCTGGCAGATGTACTGGCTGGAAAAAGTGGAAAAGGTACAGCTCTCCACAAAGACATCAGTCCTTTCAAAACAACCAGCTAAATTTTAATGACATTTTAGCAGTGGCTATAGACAATGCATTATACTGTCTGAAAAGTGTACCAGAAAGTTTTAAAAGGGGTTATGCATAACAGGTTGCATTCAATCTGCTTGTGTCATGTCATCAGTTTGGTGGGATAGCACTATAAATACTTTAATGAGAGTGATGTGGATAAAGTTTGCCACTTCATAAAGCCTGCCAGGGTAAGAAGATGGGTAACCTCTTGTCACTGAAGGAGGCTATGCAGACAAAGGTCCTCCCAAGGCAGGAAACACCAGGTGGAACTGCAGGCTCAAATCGGTATGGAACCACACTGAACATATTCATTTCTATAAAGATTTCCTTCTGGCTGAGAACTCATCAGCTCAGAGTATAACAAAAAAAGGAAGTAAACCTTCAACTCAGTGGGTTGCATCAAGCTAGTTACAATTCTGGATGGCACTCACCATCCTACTGCAGTCTCGGCATACATCACGGAGGGTCTAGGCTTCTACCGGATAAATGGAACAGCAAAAAATGGATTTGGTATCAAAATTGATGAGCTGTTGAATAAGATGGGTGTGCAACAGAGGAGAGAAGTGATAGAAGACTTGCCTGATGCATTTCACCTGGGGCGCACAAAAATTTTACATAAGCCTGTTTCCACGTTCAAATCACAATGTATAAAACCTAAACTTGGTATAAAGCCACGCACATTTCCACGGTAGCTCATACCCTGGGTTACGCAAGTTTTGTGCTCGGTTTTAAAGACTGGTGGCACCCAGCGTCAAATCAGTGCTACTGTTCCTGTGTGGTTACCCTTTCATTTTTAGATCCACATCCCTGACACTGAAATTAACCACATATTGTTTATTAGTTTAATGCATCTGATTATAATTATCTGTAACAATATAATGGTCCATAGAATGGTCAAACTATTCCAAATGCCATAACTGCTTTAGCGTTGTTACTCTCACTGCACCTTCTTCTTCCTCTTTCAGCTGCTCCCGTTAGGGGTTGCCACAGCAGATCATCTTTTTCCATATTACTCTCACTGCACCACTCAGAGTATTTATATCACTGTATGTGAGTGTGAATCACAGTTCTACAGCAGCTTATCAGAAAGAGAATTATCTGTATACAGCATCAAGCACACGCTGCCTCAGCCATGCTGTCTATTGAACTGCTCTCATACGCTTCAGAGCCTTTCCTGTACTGACCTCGCGGTTCAGAAACAGTTTCAACCCAAGAACTCTAAATGCACTCAATCAGTCCATCAAGTTCTCCTTGTAGAATGCTTTGTACTTATAACTGTATCGCATATTTAGAGTGAGGTGATTGTACTTATAATATTGCACAACCTGAGCCACTTTATAAAGCGCGTATTTACATATGATGACGATATCATTTTTAAGATGAAATGCAGCAAAATATGTTTATTATATTATACAGATAAAACTAACTTCATTTAAATAATCTATATGGTTAATAAATAAACATGTGAGGACACGGTGTTGCAGCGCTAGCAAGGAGCTGGTGCTCCATTCACGGATTGTTCCTGCCTTGTGCTGTATTCTTGCTGGTGCCAACGCGACACTGAAAGAATAGATGGATAGAATAATTAAGCATGTACTACGAAGATATTTCAATGTTCCTTAAAAGTTTTGAAGAATCGGCATTCTAAGCTTACAGGTGGCTTAACGTCTATTACAGAGCTGATTGTGTGGCGATTGGGTATTTGGAGAAAGAAAAGTAAGGACAGGAATTGGAGGTTAGTACATTTGAAAGAGACAGTACTGCTGCAATAAATTATTTCATCGAAGGTTGCGCATGGCACAGCAAACATCTTGCGTGAGGCATGAACAATCACTGCACCACCGTGTTCCGATGTTTAATAATATGATTTAACTCCTATCATCATGAAAATGATATCACGTATACATCTCAGTATTTTAATTATTCAGAGAGCTGTAATATTACGAATGTAATGGATTCTGTGACCTGTTGGAGGAAGAGAAAGCCCGGAAGCATGTAGTGATTCACACACACAGAGCATATAGAAGATCAAATACAAAACAAAGCATTTAACGTGCTACTTTAGTTACGATGAGATTTGAGAAAATAGTAAATTAAAGATTTTAAGATGAAGTTTATGATGTTCTACTTTAACAACAAAATAAACTATGCGATTAAAGTGGAAATTTAGAGATTAAAGTTGACATTTCATGCTTTTTTCCACCATTGTGTGCCTATTTTTTTTCCCTCTGTACCCTAATGAACTTTCATATAACACTCAAACGGTGGGCTACGACTCGACTTTTCACGCCAACTTTGATATCTGGCAACTTCTTTTTTATTTCGGGCACTGTGCGACTTTGTGAACTTGAGCTTTCGAGTTTCTCCAACACGCTATGTCACTTGATCAACTTCCTTTTGTTGTCTATACCACTGTTTAAATCAACAAATAGTAGGTTTTTCCTTTGCCTCCACTTGGTATTTGCTGAAATTCTATTTTCCCTTGTGCTTTTGCCATTGCCTTTTCACAGAACGCTGAGCTTAAGGGCTATTTATATTGATTTAAATATTCAAAGAGGCGTAATTCTGGGAGGAATTGGGGTGGGACAGCAGGCGCGTGCACGAGCATTACTTTTCACGCCGACTGGGATTTATGGAGCGGAAGAACATGGAAGCTGGCGAACGCACACATCTATGCATCTGGATTTTTTTGTGTGTAAGCACATTTCCGCTTTTGTCCGCACACCATGTTATAGTGTGAATTCTATGCATGGTGTTATGCATGAGACCCCTGGCCTTTGCTAAGGTTTCAAAACCCTGGGATGTGTCCTGCGAAGGAGGTATATACGTTGGGTAGAGTATTTGATCCCAGAAAGGCCCCTGCTATGAAAAAAACACATTGAAGGATACACAAAACTGAAACTTCTGATGAATCCATCAGCAGAACTAAGTGAACAGTGGACAGTGTTTGTGCCTCAAATGAGGATGTTACTCTTTGAGTGGAGCTTGTGGATTATTGGAAGGGTGCGAGACAGCATTTTCCAAGGGTGACAGAGATAGCATTACCCTAGGTATACTTCCCAGTCTGCCCAGTTAAATGTGAGAAGAGATTTAGTAAATTTAAGCTTCTCCTCACAGACAAAAGTCAGCCCCTGAGCCCAACACCAAGCGTCTCACAATCGCATACTTCAATAGGGAGGTGTAAATAAACTAAATTAAAACAAAGTGTACCGATTCAGGACCTTAGAATAAAAGGACAGTTAGTCTGCCAAATTCAGATGTTTAAAAGGTATGAAATTTCACTTATATGTATGTATTTGTTCAGTTATGCCTTGGACTTTTTTTTTTTTTTTTTAATTCATTAGTTTATGCAATACAAAGTGCAATTTCACTATTGTTTGTTTTATTACCCATTTCTACTTTCTTACAGTACAAATTTAATAAAAATTAATAAAACTGAAATCTGAATCAAAGTAAAATAAAATAGAGAAGCCGAAAATCAGAAGGAAAAAAGAAATGAATGTGAAAAAATAAAACATTTCAAAAGGGCCCTAGATACCATTGTTTCTGGTGGCTTTCAAGCAAATGGGGAATGAGAGCGGCAGACAATGAGGTACCCGAGAACATTTTTGCACAGAGCCCATTTTTAAAGTGCTGTCCAATGGTGCTGCCTAAAGCTACACCTACTAGAATGTTATAGTTTAACACTAACAAGAAACTGTCATATGAGCTCATGATGAATTCAAATTCAAGTGATGAATGGAGGGCCGGGCATTTTACTGATGACTTTAGCCATATGCATTTTACAAAAAGCTAAAGCTACTCACACAGTCGCATGCAAAAGAGTTTAATTAATTAATTAATTTAATTAATTAAGCTGCACATTGTGCTGCATCTTTAAATGGAAGAAAAAAAAAAGTTATGTGAAAGGAAAATTTTTTGAACGGGACATATTCCTTTATGGCTTAATGCTCAATAACTAGAAGAACTAAAAGTTTGGTTATCTTTTCCAGCTTAGTCAAAAACAGTACAGTAAATCCTACAAAAAATCATCTTCCTCTCAATATCACTATGCTTCTCAAAGTATCTAACCGAGGACATGGAAACAAAGAGAACAGTAACACTCTTACAAAGTATGGGATGGCTATACACATTTAACAAACTTTTTAGGACCCAGACAACTTCAAGAAAGGTTCAGATGACATGAGACCACAGCCCTACAGTATGGTGTTGCCTACAAAAATAATTTCCATAAAACAGTTCAGAAGATTCCTTTGAGTTCATCACAAAAGTTAATAAGTGAAGTATGCAAAGCAACACTTAGGTAGGCCAGAAAATTTACTGATGAAAGAAACTTTTGGCCAAAAAATACACAACTTATCAACTGTTAGGCATCAGGATGAAATCATTATGAATGCATTATGCTCTAGTGATGAGCGGCATCCACTAGAAGGAAGAATAGATTCAACTAAAAATCAGTAAATTCTTTTAAGTTAACGCCTCAGATTCAGTGATAAGACTAGAGCTGAACTAAGGTTTGGTATTTAAGCAACACAGCTTAAAAATGCTTAAATATCAACAACGTAGTAATTATTGGGTTGAATGATTAAAGATTTGGGATGACTTCCACAGTCTCAGACTAAAAATTGTGTGGGAAGATCTCAGACATGAAGTGCATCCAAAAATATTTCAGATTTAAAAGACTTCAGCACGTTAGTGCAGGTGGAAAAAATGACTAAAGGAAGTACAGAAACGCCTATACATAAGTGAAGTGTTTGTAAGCAGCATCCTCCAAAGAGGGTCTTACCAAATCCTTACTGAGCCACTTTTTTCATTTTTTAAAATCTGTTCCAATTCAGCAAATACATGAACTTTAATTGAGCATTAAAAGTGTGAAGAACTAAAAGTTGGTATCATGCACTAGTTATATTAATGTGGTAAAAATTGCCCAAACTTCAATATACAACTGTTAGCATCATAGTTTTGTGGTATTTTTGTGCTTGTAAATGTACTGTGTTCTTGGACACCATTACAAACTCCATGGGGTACTTAACATATTACAAAGCATCATTCATTTAAAACTGCATAACATGAAGTTGTATCCATTTGTCATCAGGTTTCAATGCCATTTACACTACCTTCCCTACTTATTATAGGGTCATAGCAAGCTGGCCAAATTGGGCAGTAGACTAGAAAATGATTACTGACAGGGTTCCAATACATCATCAGG
The DNA here is from genome assembly GCA_026402145.1 of Polypterus bichir lapradei. Lineage (NCBI taxonomy): Eukaryota > Metazoa > Chordata > Cladistia > Polypteriformes > Polypteridae > Polypterus > Polypterus bichir. The sequence goes on along the minus strand of JANRMT010062792.1, from coordinate 26,358,522 downwards.
GACACTCGTATCCACAAAACAGCGAAACTAGTGAATTTACCATCTGCTTTGTGCCATGTACACATCTGGGTGTGCGAGAGGAAACCAGAAAGGAGAACATGCAAAGGCACACAGCATTCAAATACAGTACTGTAGAGCAATGAGGTAGCAGTGAGAATCTCTGTACCACTGCACACAGAAAGGTGAAACCAATAGACCACAACATTCAGATATGTATTGTTTTGCCTGGTTCACTTAATCTAATGAAATAATAAAATAATTAAATATGTTACCTTGTGTAGCAGGACTTTAATCTTACCTGCTGTAAGTTCAACATGCATTTTGGACAACCTCACAGGTAATTGACTACCACACTCTTGTGCTTGTTCCTTGGAGTAAGTAGCTACAAGGTAAAAAATTAGGTCATGCATCAGTGGAATCCACAAGAGACTGCTTGGAATAGTGCAAAACATCTTTAAGAGTGCAATTGTTGATGTCCCTCATTTCTGAACGTTTTCATCTTGACACAATCCTTCAATTGGCAATGCTACCATTTTAGTTCAATCTGCAGAGACAATTAAAGTTACTCCTTTCTACCCATTCAAATCACATCCTTAGACAGGTTTCATTGCACTTGTTCATTTTATTTTTTGAATATTTCAAATATAAAAATTCAAAAGTATCTTACACCAACCATTTTAAAATGGAGAAAAAAGAAATGACAAGACATGCAATGCAGTCATATCACATTACAATTTAAAGAATACACCCATGTTCTTTAGTGCCATTGCTCTAAAAATTGAAATTAAAAAAGCAGCAGCACAGCATGGATTTGAGCAGACAGTCCAGCTCTGCTCGGTAACAGACTTGTTATGTACTGTGGAAAAACTCTCACCAGTCTTAGCGGAGTCCTGTATGGCAGGGTTTCATTAATGTTTGTAATTGTTTAAGTTTGTCTGAAGAAAGCAATTTACCTGCACACTGCTTAAAAAAAAAAAACCAGCAAGATTTAGAACACATCAATAAGTTATATTAATTTGGAGGAAAAAAAAAAATAATAAAGAGGCACAGTGGTCTCCTAATACTGTTAAAATCAGCCTTTTAAGTATACAACAGGCTATAGTATTTTAAAGGTAACTGTTTCCTTCTGTATAACTCACAACATCTGATCCCCAAGATCAATGACATTGTCTTATAAGAAATCAGCACATCAGCATCATTTTTGACTTCTAGATGTAATACATTTTTACAAAGCCTCGCAAATTTCAGGAACTGCTTATATACATAAAATATTTATGTAAGCATGCAACACCCAAACCAAGAAAAACTACCATTTTCATCAAATCCAGTTACATTTGCAAATACCCAGCTTCTCCAAGTTAACCACAGTCAATCTTGAGTTTCCAGACAGTATGAGACAAAGCATATAGTACAATATTTCAAAGCCTCCCAAGAAATGCAAGCAGATGAGCTGTGGTGCAGTAAGAGAAGCATAGTGCAGTGTGCACTGCCACCTTGTGGCATAAGGCCAGTATATATTTACAAGAAATCCATTCAAGAAAGTGAAATGAAAAAAAAAATAAAAATAAAAAAAATGTTCACATCACTTAGTCAGTCACAAAAAAAAGGGGCATTTGTTGAAATTTATATAACCTCAAGCATGGCTTGACAAAAAATTAAAAGGAACATCCAAAAAAAAAAAAAAACTAAAAATTCCACTAAACATTTTATAAGTTTTGGTTGCGTGCAGTGATATATTTTTAATCTTATCATTATTATTATTATTAATAATGCTAATTTGTGGTTTCCCTAGGCGTACGCTATATCATAAAGTCTCCTTTCAAACATTCACTTGCTTTTCCTGCAAACCACGAGATTGTCTTTTTGTTGATGATGTCTACACTTGGAACTATAAAGGCAATATTGTCAGACAGGAGTTAAGCATGTTTCTCTTATACCCCATAGACAACTTGTTTTGTCCTGATCAGCTAAAAGTAATAAGCTATTTCAAATACTTTTGATTTCATTTATTTGTCGAGCCAACAATTGCTCTCTTGCCTTCTGCAGCTTCCAGGTGCCTTTTACTAGTAAACGGCTCACTTTTTGTCTTGTGCTGGATGGGGTTTCACTCGGCTTGATTTCAGTGTAAATTGCTCTCAGTGAGCAGTTTTGTCCTTCCTAAAGCCAATAAAAGTGTGTTACTCATTGACAGCTTGACTTTCAGTTCAGCTGGAATCAAATTTTCCTAACAGGTTCCCCCCCACAAGGAGGGGACAAAACCATACAGAAAACATACACATGTAATGGCATTTATGAAAGGAAAAATTGTATGTGTCACCTTAACCTTTCTGCAGAAAGCACATTTTTGAATACAAAATAAAAACCTTTTTCTTTTCCTTGCAAACTGTTCAGCATATCCATGTATCCTTGGTCTTTGATTCAACTTCTCAAAACCAAAATTTGCTCAGCCCTTGAGTAACACTCTCTGTCTCCTTCATTTCAGTTTCTTTAGTTTAGTACTTTTGTTTGGCATTTTTATGATAAAAAAACAAACCATGACATACTGTTTTACAAGCACAAGTTGTGAAGTAGGACTGCACACAGAAACAAAAACACGATGATATTTGTAATATGGCTGTGTTTTCCTTCCAGCGCACTGTGGCTCTAGAGTTGCACCAAAAGTGACATTCATTGCAAAAAGGGAGACAGAGGGACAAGTAGGATGGGTGAAGAAACACAACTGTGTGTTTAGGCCTTTTTTTTTTTTTTTTTTTTTTTACAGCAGCATTTTTAGTAAAATATTAATTATACAATAATAAAAAAAAGAAATAGAAAAAATGCAAAACTATTCAACAGGTTTCTGTTTTTTTCATATTAAAGATACAAACTGCCAAAACCATTCCAGTCCAACGATTCAAAATATTTACAAGCTCCACTGTCCATTGTAAAAATGCAACTAGGGCACATATTAGTACGTGCCACTCAACATGAGAGGGTGCAAATGAAACAATTCAGACAACCCCCCACCCCCAATATCTGCTAAGTGCTGAATTCATAAATCACAGAAAGCATGGCAGCTCATAAACAACTTTAGGAAGTTTGCTGTAACTTCAGCTCTTGCCAAATAGTTACAGTAATGTACACCACTTCAGGGGCATATAGTGATTTATTCATCAGGGATACATTGTCTCTCATTAAATCACCTGCCAGACATCATTTCAAAATTAAACATACATAGCACCTGATGTGTTATATTTGCTGTTCAAGAGGATCATGTTTTAGAAGTGTGCCTACTTGTGTGAAGCTTTAACTACACACATTATTCGAGGTCTTTCCGTATCTCAGACATCTTATTTATACTATTACAAAAACACTTGTAGGCACAATATTTGCCATTTCAGTTACATTAAATTTAACTACGGTTTACCTTTGTTTTATGGTTTTATATGCCAATCAAATGGATAGCTGATTGCACTCATAGTGAGGTAGAAGAAGAAAGCCAACATTCTCTAATATAAAAAAGATCTCTATCTACCTAAGTTCATAGAGCAGCTTGCTGTGAACCACATTTACGCAACCTTCTGGCTAAACAGCAACAAAATTAATTCTCTCCAAACCAGCCTGTTGTAGTAAAGTAATTAAGAAATACAAACTTCCTTAAAGCTACTTATTTAATGTTTATAATGCTCCTTTGATGCCTCTTAGCAAAACGTGTTCCCCAATATTATGATTTCACACAGCTCTGTACTTAGGAGTAAACGGATGTTTAACTGCAGGCCTTCCAGTTTCTGAATACAATACTTATTACTCTAAAATAAGTCTGCTTGCTGTTGACAGCTTGCAATGCTAAGCAGGAGTATGTATACAAATTCCCAAAAAAGCACCCTTTAAAAAGGCCAAATAAGGCAAAGTATCAATTAATGTCAGGTATGGCTTTGGTTTTTGTTTTCTTTTTTAAATACTATTTTACAAATGACAATAAAAAAAAAAAAATCATAAACCCAATCACCAATAATAATTACACCTTCCCAAACCCCCCTCCCCAAATAACAACTTAGTGTCAACACTGCAAGAGTTCACGCTAAAGTCTTTTTTTCTTTTTAACCCTTAAATGCACATGAATGCAGAAGGCTTTCTGCAAGCACGGACAAGTATTTGTCCTATCTCACTGTTGGAGGCTTTCCTGGAGTCTGTGAGGAGGTCACATACAGGGAAGAGTTGTCATCCGATAGGGTGGGAACAACTGAATTTCCATTGGTAGGAGAGCAGCCCAATTTGAGTTTTTCCAAGTATTCAGCATGAACTGGTTTGTGACACTGTAGAATTTTAATTGCATCTTCTACTTTAAACCATTCTCGTTTTCTTCCTAAAAAGAAAGGGAAACATGTAAAAGTCAATTTGGTGCACTGGACTGCTAACTATGCAGGTGTAGCTCCTGCTTTGAGTACTGCACTGGCAAGATAGGATCCAGCTCTTTGCAACCCTGAAATCTAGACGAGCAGGTTCAGAAAACTGATGTATGAATAGATGTTGGTTAAAATGAAAAGGGAATTTTGAGTCAAAATGTTAAGAGTGTTAATGCATGTACAAGCTAACATTTAGGGATGGCTACATTAGCGATACCTTGTAATATATGTGTCACATTTCTCAAAATTTTATTCAAACATTTGTTTATTCACCATATTATACATACAAACTCATTATGGTACATGCTTAAACCGGCTCTATTAGTATGTGTGCATATATACATACATACTCGTATATTTTATATATACACATCAGAATGTACGGCAGCATATTTGAGTCACAGAGGAAAAAAAAATTAGGGACACAGTGAAAAGGTCTGTTTTGTGATTACAGTTAAAATTTCTGCTTTTATCTAATTTTTGTTTATTTTGACATTAAAGTAGACTGTCACAAACGTCACCTTATAACCAACGCAGTTGTTAATTGCTATGTGCTTCTGGGGATTCCTCCTGAACTGACAGCAGCAGTAGGCAGCGTTTGCCACACAGAACACATTAAATTTATGATATTCCAGCTCTCTGCACATTTGGAATCATTCAATTTATACTAGATATCACTTTCATGATAAAACGCATTAAACTATGTATATTACATTTTATAGATAAATCGTTAATTTAAATAATGAATATTGTTTATAATTACACATTTGGGGGTGGCACAGTGGCGGAGCAGTAGCGATGCTGCTTGGCAGGGAATCATGTCCCTGGTGTTCCCTGCCTTAAGTTTGCATGTTTTCCTGGTAGGTTTCCACAGTGTGCTCCTTTTCTTCCAAAGACATGCAGGTTTGGGGATTTGGTGATGCTAAAATAACGCTACTGTATGTGTACGATTGCTTTCACCTTGCAATCAGCTGATGCCCCATCCAGGGATTGTTTCTGCCTTGCGCCCGATGCACCCAGGAATTCATGCATCCCTGGATTGATAGATGTAATCATTAAACATCCATCTTTTCAGAGATATTGTGGCAAGGTGTTCTGGAAATTTAATGGATGTTTTAGGCAATTCACAATACAGTGAAGCTGAATATTGTTTTCTCACCATGATTATATCCCACACTGCCACCTGGTGGAATCTGGCAGATTTATGTCAAGTACACATGCAAGTATAAATAGTACACTGCTTGTGTAAAAGCATCCGTAGGAGCACGCATTGTATAAAGTATAAACCCGGCCTTACTCCTCAAGCTGGATTGTACTCTTGAGCACTCTCATATATATTAACTTCAACGAATGTGGGGGCACCTTGATGGTATAATACATGCAGTATTACAAAGAGTTGGGGTGTCCCCTTCAAGGTCAGATCATGATGTGTTGCTACTCTCCGGTTCACAAAGCACAGACAGAAATGCCTTGGTCATTTTAATTACTTGTAAAGTTCAGTAAAGGGGTCAAGCTATGACAGAACAGATAAAGCTGGGGGACAGTGCACATACTATAGTTTTGTTTTTTTTTTAATTTTTAAACTATTGTGATCTGTACAGTGCTGAAACCGTTCAGTTCATTCAATGGGATATGTAAATGTCCAGCCTGTAAACATCTATGATTGTATATAAGAAGTTAAAGGAAACAATAATTCAGTGTATCTAAACACTCCAAACCCTGTACAAGATTACATATCAAATCATTACACTGAAATATTACTGAAGCTACCACTTTTACAGAATCTTCTTCATGATGAAATTCTATTTATACCCTGAATTCCAATTAGTCCTACTAATTAACTGTTTGCAATTAAAAGTATACAGTTTCCTCTAAAATAGTGTTTTGCAATGACCATCTGCAAAGTCAAGTCACTAGGAAAAGCAAGAAGTGATCTACAGCAGGAATATTTTACTTATGTACAATTGTATGTACCATGTCCAAGAGTGGGCAGCACGGTGGCACTCTGCTGCCTCACAGTAAGGAGAATAAGGTTTATGTCCCAGGTTCTTCCTGCATGGAATCTGCATCTTTATTTTGCGTCTGTTGGGATTTTCTCTGGGTTCTCCATTTTCCTCCCACAGTCCAAAGACATGCAGGTTAGGTGGACTGGCGACGTTAAATTGGGTGTTATGTGTAGGAGTGTGTTCACCTTGCAATGGGTTGATGCCCTGTCCATAGATTGTTCCTGCTCTGTGCCCTGTGCTTGCTGGGTTAGGCACCAGCTTCCATGTTACCCTGCTCAGGATTAAGTGGGCTTAAAGAATGGTAAGCTAAAGCAAAAGTAAGGAGCTTCAGTGAATTAATTATATTATCCCCTGACAAACAAATATTGTATACAGAAATGTACTGAGCTAGTTAAATACTGTAGTACTTCTGACACTGCCACTTAACCCTTGGTACTTTAAAACAAAGCCCATTGTCTTATGAAATTTCATGACTGAAAATTTTCCAAGGAACACAGCTAGTAATATAAGAAAAAACAAATACAGTATGTGCCAAGATGTGAATCAAATTACCCAGGGTTTCACAAGTTCCAATGTACATCCTCTAAAAGAGGTATGGAGCGTTGCTTGGGTGTTTTTTTAATGAACTCAACTGCAATTCTACAATGTATGAAAAAAGCAGAATATGCAAGATATTTTTCCTGAAGTAGTATTCCATTTTAGTGTGTTCGTGTTGAAGCCAAAGTTAAAACAAAGTAAACAATAAATAAAAACAGAAAGTGTTACCACCCCCGCAAGACAATATTGCAGATTTACTGCTGTGAATGCAATGTTTTGGTTTGACTGGTACAGGTCCCAAAGCACTGTACAGAAAGGGTGACCCATACAGGTAGGAGGGGGAAAAAAAATTTTAAAAAGTAGAGCAATGCAGTATTTTTCTGTGGTGATACATTATTGACATGCTCAGAACAAGTATCAGAATTGTTTTTGTATATTTATTTTTCACAATATTACAGTGAAAAAAATTGCATTTCACAAATACGATCAAGTACTCTGCCAATGTAGTACTGTCTCTCCAACTCTAACTTGACACAAGTGCTTGTCAAATAAAAAACAGCTTTCAACTGTAATATATTATAGAAATGTCTAACACTTAATAAAACTGTGAAGCATAAAAACCATGAAGCATTATGTTACCACCTTTAGCATAAAATGGTCATAAAACAGCTTGCAGGACAATTAATAAGAAAACTAAGAGGAAGGTAACTTATAAAATGTCATGAATGGTCTATGCAACAAATTCTAAGGACAGACTGATCATGTCTACTTTTCCACCTAATTCTGAGAAATAAACATTTAACTATCCAAAAAGCATTTAGTAGCTGTAGCTCAGAGACTATCTTCAGACAGACATTTTCTGTACATAATTAGGCAGCTCAACAAAACCCACCAACTCACCAATATTGACAGAATCCTCCCAGTCTTCCAATGTCTCCGTCACTGTTAGGACATAAACGTATGTCCTGTGCTTCCGATCTTGGTTCTGCTTAAGAAAATAAAGTTAACAATTTTTTAAATGTTGTCTTTTAGTTTTTATTATAACTGTTCTTTTCTAGTTTCATGACTTGTGGGCATTAGAAATTTATTGGTGTATACAAGTCATTTGCAAAATAAAATAGTATTTCTTACAGGAGCTCAAGGTTTCTAAATCCTCAGCTAGCAAATACACTTCTGTACAACAAATATTTCTAAAATTCTCTACAATGCAATGTAATATCTTCCCTTCCCCAGTATGGCCAATATGTGAACCTTAAAATGTTCTCCCTCAAAAGGTACTTACCTCAAACACTCCAAGTAGTCTCCCTAACTTGCCTTTCACACCAGCCTGTCAGAAAAAGAAACAGCCACTTAGTTCAGTATAGTACAGATAAGAGTAATATAGTGATTTATTAAAAAAAAAAAAAAAAAAAGAATACTCCAATATTATTATTATAAATAAAAATATATTATTATTAAA